>OV049867.1:10449989-11049989 GCA_920104075.1 Melanargia galathea
CTGGATCCTGGCATCCTGGGTTTTATAATTTTTGTGAAGCTGTTTGGTCCTATGGTGCATATTCCACGAAAATAGGGTTTTTATATAAGTAGAACATATTATTACATCTGTATTTAGCACAACTCAACGCTGTAACAGCTCACAAATATTAAATCCAATAAGTCAATCGAATTCCCAGTAGGCATTTAATTTATCACGTCGCTGAGTCTTATGGGAATAAAGTGATGTGAAAACTGAGCTTAACTTTGAGCATTACGTCCTAATTAGGTTGCATATTACTTTCACGTAATATATTATCTAGATTGCAGTGAATAGAATTTCTAAATTTTATATTTTTTTATAAAAAGACACGAATGCTTACAACAACTTTCATTTATTGTGGTAGATTCAATTGACGATTCAAAAGTACTTATAAAAGTTTATTTGAATAAAAAACTTTTCTATTCTATTCTATTCTATAGATTATTTATCAATATCTACTTCTAAAAAAAATTGTAATAATAAAAAATATATCGAACGGAAAATAATAATAATATAGCAACGGTACGATTATCATTGGCTGTGCTCATTATTTATTTATTTATTGCTGACACAGGAAGAGACTACCGTCAATATAATTACGAGTAGCGATTGATTGGAGTATTTCCCGATCGTTAGGATTTTCTCTAATTTATACCTATAACACAAAGTTTTGATCAGTATTTTGATAAAAGATGTTTAACTGTTTTAATTAATAAAGCTACCTATATCCACATATTGCAATAATAAATAATGCGTTCTAGTGTATTATTAATCATTACTTAACTACTCTCATTTAAAAAAAAATATGCGAAATGTTTTTTTTATCTAACTTGGTCAAATCTTTTTTGCCCTTTAAAAATGGACTTTCTTGACTCACCATTTTGTCAATTTTAGTAAAGAAAGATATTAATTTTAAGCTAAAAATAAAGTATAATATTATCACAATTTTATATTTTAGGAGAGCTGTGTAATTTAGTTACACTGTCGTTCCCTTTTTCACATCATATAAAATGTTCTATAACTTCGTAAAACTCTCGTGAAAGCATAAAAAACTAAGTTATTGAAGCTTAAATAGATTCTAGTTTAAAGTTATATTTTAATATCACAGCGCGTAGGTAAAAGCTTCAAAACTTTTAACTATAAACTTAAAAAAAATATATACTTATATTAATTAGTGAAGCAAGAAACTGAAAAATATTGAGTTTAAAACATCGGCACGTACTCGTATGTATGTACCTACCAACTGTTAAGAAAAAAAAAACTTTTTAATAATAAAAGGATTATTATTATCCACTAGTAAATAGTAATAATTATTATTAAAGCGATAAATAGTAGGACTATGGTATAGAGTATAGACTAGATATAGTCTAGACGCTTAATGATTCTTATTTTACAATAAGAATCATTTTAATCAAGAAAGAGGCGATTTGAAATAAGAATCCAGACTTAGCTTTCAAAACGTCTACATTTTTATACAATAGACCCAGGCCGAGCGTTGAAAGATTTTTTTTATTTACAGCAAAGAATAAACCTCAAATATATTCACAAAGTAAAGTTGTTGCTTACCAAGTCTTCATTGAATCGCAAATGAATTTTAAATTGCATACGATCTACAATGCTTTCTCACGCTATTCTCTTTGAGGTTCTTGTTTTGTTATACTACGTACCAAGTCTATTCATTTTGAAAATAAATTTTGCTACATACTTTGAGATAAGACAAAATAATTTGCGCTCGTTATTCAAGCTATTAAAGTTTAAAGTGTTTACATCAGCAGCACAGAAATTTAAAATTATTATAAAACAAAAAGTAACTCTGCCTGTGTGTATGTTTGTTACATTTCCACGCTAAAATTGCTGAACCGATTGCGACTTTTGGCAAGGATTATTCTTGCCAAAAGTTGCATTCTGAAGAATGATTTGGGCCACATTTAGTTCAAAAGAAATAGAAAATGTTTACATTCAGGAAAAGAGTTTTCCCGGAATGGTGTCCATGTGTTCGCGTATCGTTTATTCGATTGAGCTGAAACTTTGCACAGAGATAGCTTACATTCTGGAAATCGACATCTTTCATCTCTTTTCCAGGGAAAAGAGTTCCCCGGGAATGAAGTCTTGGGTGTCCACCTCATAAAAGATGAATGCCTTAAATAACTGTTGTGAAGCCATATTGATGTTGGTGACATACTAAAATATCCATCCATGCCTGTGACTATTTGACAAGATCACAAGACCTTTACCACGCTTGTGTGATTTATGGTTTTTACTATACGGTTTTTGTTGGTAGACAACTTATATTAACTGTACTTGTGTGGTAACAGTCTAATTTACAGTTTTCACAGCTATGTAATTAGAACCACTTTACGAGGGAACGCATTGAGAAAATATTTACAAAGTAATCAGTTTTAATTGCAGATACTGGACTTAATGGTGCTAACATTTTATAGCCACTAAACCCTTAGGGGTGGGTTCATAAACTATGCCTCTATAATCTCCGCAATATAATCAATGTTGTTTCAATGTCCAGGGGTTAAAGTGATTTAGAATTATGGTAGTTTGTTTATTTTATTTTGGGGTGGTTTTATGGAGGCTTCAGCTTATCACCGACCGCCAGCCGCGCTCGTGTGAAGCGGTCAACTAAACTGTATTTTGAACTAGCAGTTGCTCGCAACCTCGTCTTTCGTAGATTTAATAGTTTCCCATAGAACGGGAAAAGAGACACAGTATCACATAACTTCTTGAGAAATTCACTGATTTTATATTAGGTTCCGTACAATATATTATGATCAATTAAAAAATCTGCGTTTGTTTTGGTTACAGCTTACCAACTATACATTATGAGTCGATCTTATTACTATATAATAATACTTATTTAAATACACAATATGTGATATACAGTATATAAAACTATCATATTCTTAACTAGTTTTTGAGATAGACCCCGTAACAAAAATCACCTAAAACTAACAATTGGACGGCCCCCCATTTCTTTGTTTTTGAAGGTAAAAAAGTTAAAAAATATAACGTTAAAATTGTGTAGTACCATTACACAATTTTTAGTATAATATTTATGGCAAACTTTAGAGTTATTAAAACTTGGAATACATGCATTCACAACCTAAAATATCTATAATAGGTGAGAACAGTTATATATAAATAACAATAGAATGGTTATAACGTATTATTTTTTCACAAAATTCAGAGCAAGCTTGAAATATTCACATTCTAAAATACGGGGCTATTTTTGCATAACAACAGAAAAATCTGAACACGGATTCACCGGGGTGTTTCAAAAGATTTATAATGGCCACGGAATGTGGTATCCTATGGTAAATGGAGAGAGGACTCCCTAACAAATTGAAAATCAATGAAGCGCGGAATTCAATTTGATATTGAAAGCCATCTTCCACGAAAGGCGACGAAGAGCACTTGCGATATCTCTCTCTTTGACTTCGTTTCCCACAAAGAGCGTTGAAAAGACATTCAAGTTATATGGCGTATAGGTTATCCAGTTTGGAACTTTATATTCAGGACGCTTTTTTGGTTTCGGATTATTATGTGCACTTGTTATGTCGCGGCAAAAATACCTGGTGCCGTGAAATGGAAACCTTGATATTAGAACAATATTAGAGTTAGTTCCTTCAGGAAACCATTTCTCGGTGTCTGTTACTCGAGAAGGTGATTAATTTCTCCTTCTCTACTTTAGTTAAACCCTGCTATTTATGACGAACCAAATGCCTCAAGTTCATCTAGTTCTTAAGATTGAATACGTTAACCAACAAAAATAGCTTGCTTAGCAGTACTTAGATTGTTCCTTCATTTTTGATTTGTGGTTCATTCGCTCAACTGGAACAAGAAGATAATCTATAAATATGTATATAAAACAAAGTCGTCTTTGTTCGAACACTTATAACTCGAGAACGGCTGGCCCGATTTTCATGGTTTTTGATTTGTTATATTTGGGACTATGTCCCGAATAGCAGAATAACTATTAAAAACATTGAAAATAAAATAAGAGAAAAAACATTCTCATACAAAATGTTCATTGGTTTGGCAACTGTCAAACATATTTTAATGTTCATCCCGTCGATACGGTAAACTCTCTCACCCTCTCACCCGTACCTATAATTATAATTCTTCTGTACGTGTGTTTGTCACCTAACTGCTCCTAAACGGCTGGACCGATTTGTATGAAATTTAATGTGTATATTTCAATGGGTTCCTGGATGGTTTGAAAACACAATTAACGGGTAGGTACAGGTCCACCTACCGGGTCTCAGTAAGTAGCGCCGATGTCGGTATGTCACCGGGCAGGACGAAGTCTACCGGGTCCACTAGTTTTATTTATATTGAGGTCAGCACAGGACGTAAGTACCTATACAATAATTTTCAATATACAATACCGACTGATATTTCGAACAATATCTTTGAATCTCCTTGTCGAAATATTTTCTTAATAATCCGCGAAATATTTGTGCTCGAGCATGCGAAAGGTGTTTGCCGCTCGGTTTGCATCGTGTTTACAAACCCATCAAACGGCAGCTACGTGTGAAAGTAAGTCAAGTTTGTAACGCTATGATGTACATGAAAATGTGAGAGTGTGGCCATATTATCCATTAATGTGTTCAACGCTATTTATTCTGGTGATGGTTAGCCAAAGGGCTGGAGGGTAAAGAGAAGGTTTATGCTCGTAACATATATTTTAAGGTGATTAAAAGACATATTGCAAACATATTGGTACAGTTGTAACAGGTCTATGTGCCCTGGGAGATACGTGGGACAGAGACACCGACCGATGCTGCTTTTTATTTATTTATTTATTTGGCTTACTAGCGATTTACATACATTTTAACTTAACATATTTACATCTTCAGATCATGCAATGTAGGTACATAAATCATTTGAAAGTAAACACATCATGCATACTCCCGTAATATCTAGGTAAATTGGTGGTGTCGTGTGGTGCGGGTTGTTACGTTCCCTCGAATATGGTTGAGCGAAGCAATGGCTGGATCATGCGTCATGCTCGTGAACGGGTGCCACCGTCGGAAATGGGGCTACTTTTGTCTGCCCATCTTCACATGTGTAGAATTGTAAGCATATTATAAAAAAAAGCATATTATACAATTAAAGATTATATAAATGATAAACAAGCATGGATTTAATTTGTCCCAGCAATGCACGAGACAGCATTTCAATCATGTACATAAATTGTTGTATTGTTATTTAAAAAAAAAAGAGCAACCGCCGAGTTTCTTACTGGTTCTTCTCGGTTGGAACGGCATTCCGAACCAGTGGTAGATTCAATTGACGATTTAAAAGTACTTGTAAAAGTTTATTTGAATAAAAAACATTTCTATTCTATTCTATTCTATTCTAATTAAGATTAATACATATTAAAATACATTAAAATTTAGATAAATTAAAATAAAAATAAATTAAAATTTAGATACTTTAAAATAAAAAAGTATGAATGGAATATAAATGGTTATAAAAATGAAGAAGTACCTACATAACATTAATTTGCAATATAATAATTTATAACTAGTACTTATATTAATTTTATACCTAATATAAAAAAATTAAAGGCTAAAGAGTAAAAGCATCTTTAAAAATATTAAAGTACAATATTTAAAATTAGTTCTGTGCACATGAATTGACCAGTTCGCGGATCACTAACTTACGAAAAGTACTAGGCGGATTTGCATTTATATCAACGAGCCGACTACTACTGCTGGCAGTGTCGTACCAACCCGCTCAAGAAGGCGCCGCTGAAAAATAAATTTTAATTTATACTTTAGTGGTTTCTAGGTATAGCGTGTAAAATCACTGTTAACTTAAAAATTCAAGGAGTAGGTAGGTATAACATTTAATTATGCGAGAGCGAAGACGATTAGAGCAGCTTATCGGTACCATTATAGAGTTAACAGCTTGCGAATATAATAGGCAGGTAGGCTCTTTGGTATACCGCCCTGGTTTTACATGCAAAATCCAGAGCAAGCGCGCATATTTTTTTAATAAACAAGGAACAACAAGACTGTTTTGCCAATGCACAAATTGCAAAAGTTGTTTTTGCTTGTGTGCATAGCAGAGTCAACCTCTCTTGAGGATGATTCGGTGTCGGAGTGAAGCGTGTGTAGAATATGTTTTGGAGGGTGGTGTGGTGTTGCGGTCTGTTGGTACATATCGCTTACTGACTTATGTATATATACTCGTATGTATACTATACTAGATGGAGGGCCGGTGGAGTTATAAGTAGTACCCTATAAATTCTGGTTTAACAAAATAAACTTGTTGTGATCCTTGTTTATCATGAACTCCCGCAAAGTAGCGTCTGGTTATATCCAACATTTTTTAACGACGTAGTACATAATTAAGTTTTAAGATGTTACAACATTTCAAAGCAATAAGTAAGCTAAAGCACAAGATCCAGCGCGCACAATTCATAGTGACATCGACATTATTGCAACCAGCTGGAGAAATGTCCTCCATTCACTAGGTAACACCCTATTCTCCAGGATTCCGCATGATATATGTTTCCATTCTTCACTGTGGCTTTAGTTACTTTATACCGACTTGATTTTCTTTCGACTATTTTCCTATTACACTTAGTTAATTTTGTACCAACGTAAAAATTAGTGAAAACTACCTAGTGGTACCTACCTATTCAGTTTAGGTATCTCAGAATATACCTAAACTGCGGTAGTAATATTCAGGGTATAAGGGGACCGCTGTTGAAAAGTTAGCGCTATTATTGTACTGTGATGTGATAGCCTAGTGGTTAGGACGACCGACTTCTAATCGGAGGTCGTGGGTTCGATCCCGGGCACGCACCTCTAACTTTTCGGAGTTATGTGCGTTTTAAGTATTTAAATATCACTTGCTTTAACGGTGAAGGAAAACATCGTGAGGAAACCTGCATGCCTGAGAGTTCTCCATAACGTTCTCAAAGGTGTGTGAAGTCTGCCAATCCGCTTGGCCAGCGTGGTAGACTATGGCCAAAACCCTTCTCACTCTGAGAGGAGACCCGTGCTCTGTAGTGAGCCAGTAATGGGTTGATCATGATGATGATGATGATGATGATTATTGTACTACCTAAACAGAATCCAATACCAATAACTATTTGTCTTATTTGCTATAATTATGTATTTTAGAATTTAGCCCTTTAATAATATAAGACTGCATTGTTTTATTATAATATTAAAACAGCTGTCAATATAATATGTTCATTTGTTAATATTATGTAAGTGGTGAATTAAAAAAAGCTTCCATTGGAATGGATGAGTGTAATAGTAATTATGATACTTGGACAGCTTCATGTCAACCCCATCAATGCCCATAACATAAACAAAGTACAATTTTCAACGAAATAGGTTTGCGCTAGGCTTAACTTAAACAGGGCTTGCAAACAAACAGCGAGGGCAGTATTCTTTTTTTTTTTTCACCGAAATTCGTCAGATGTAGCAAATGTTTGTATAGGATCAAATAGGCCTCGCGTATTATCCTTTGTCGCCTCGGGCTGATGCCCATAGGATTTGATATTGTTTATTATTTGTTGTGGTATTTTCTTATGGAGCGAAAGTAAAATAACGGCTAAATAAGGGTTTTTAATGAAAGTAAATAAAGTATATTAAACCCGAAATACTGTTATACTAAATGTATTTAAGTATATTTACGAATGTAAGGTTCGTTGCGAATTCAGTATTGCAATAGGTCCTTTAGTTGATTTAAGGTATTTTTATGATTATTGATCTGACAATTTGAAAAAAAGAGGATTAGACAGGAGTGGAAATGGCAGACATGAGATGTAAACGAAAAAGTATTTGGAAAGACTAATAAAATGTAAAATGGTATTGAGAGAATGGAATAATAATAATTAAAGGAAATTATATAATTATATAGGATTTTTATTATATCTCCAAGCCATGAAATAACCAGCGAGTAGATTGTTAATTAAATATTTCAGCCCATCAATCCAGGACCTTATTATGATGAAATGTAATTCGCAGTACGTATACGAATATACCTATAATAAGTTATCTAACAGTTAAGTACTTACTGCACTCATATAAACAGACATTCGATAACATCAGACAAGATAACTGATACAAATAAACAAAATTTATTATTACGATCATAATATAAAACACATGTGTTGACGAGTTTTACATATTATTCCATAAAATTCAGGCGAAAGGCAGCTTTGTCTGATTGAATCTCGTCATAATAATGGCGTCAACTGAAATTATTAATTTAGTTATCGACGAGGATATGCCTCCATTTTCTCGGCAAGGGATAAAGCAAATTGAATTATATGGTCGGAGATTGGATCGTATCAAAGGAACCTCAACCGCTCTAAATATTGTATTACGTAAAATATTATATTATAGTCAGATTGCGATGCGAATGGATGAGTACCTGCCTAATCGTATATCCGTTTAAATTATCGCACGATATGATTGCGGCTTTACTGAAAGGTAATCTTGATTCGAAACAGTTTGCTCTCAATACTCTATCGAGTTTTAGAATCTTCATTTTATTGGTGACTAATTCATTTACTTATGCGCTAGAATTTATAGAGTTTTAGATTTAATTTATCTAATTGTGTAATTGAGTTTTAATGGAGATTTTAATATATTTTGGTTTTAATTCAGATTTTATATATAACTTTAACTTTTACATTATATTTTAATACGGCCTTAATCTTGAGGAATCCCATAATATATTATTACATGAAAACAGTATTGCTTACCAAATCATTATAAATATTCATAGCGACCCTTTCTTCGCAAATTCCAGTTAATTCTCTGTTTACTCATTAACGGCTAATTACAGGCACAGGGGTTAATGAATACGAAAAGGGAAAATTCTGTTCATAATTTAAATTTATAAGAATTGATACATTTTTTATATTGACATTTATTGGTACTCGTATCGTCGATAGCTCAATATAAGATAAGGTTTGATTTAAATAAGAAAAGTCAAAAATTACAGCCTTAGGCTCAGTCCAGTCTTGGAGAAGGATATGCTGGAATAAACTAGGAGCTGTTTCACGCAAAAAGGAGCTTAGAAGAGTCAATACTTAGGTCAATACACGAGTATTAGGTCGATACACGAGTTTCGTTTGCATTTTACTTCTTACAATATCTATCACATATGGGAAATCCTTGTTTGTTTGTTTTGTTTATACTATATTATTTTTACTTGACCGACGAGTGACTAATTGGTGGTTAAATTATATTAATCAGTGGCGATAAAAATGTAATATTATAATGGTTTCAGACCACTGCGTAACCAATGCGATAACTAGCCTCATGCATAACCCAGCTCCATTTTATAAATGGTTCTCACTATTTAATCTGTGTGGATTATAAATGTTGTTTTATCCATATTATTAAGTCACTAGAGAATGCCTGCGGCTTCGCCCGCGTGAATTTCGGTTTTGCACAAATCGCGAGGGAATCGTGGATTTCCGGTTCCCGTTCCCGTTCCCTTTTCTAACCTTTATACCTACTTTCAAGGAAGTTTGCTGTAGTAATCTACCTATAGCTGTAGCTATAGATTTCGGTTTTTTCAAAATCCCGTGGGAACTCTTTGATTTTTCGGGATATAAAGTATGTTTTAAGTCAGGGCATAATCTATCTTCGTTCAAAATTTCAGCCAAATCGGTTCAGTAGTTGCAGCGTGATTGAGTAACAAACATCCAAACATCCACACTTTCACATTTATAATATAAAATATTAAATATTAATATTATTATATTATAATATTATATTAAAATTTTAATAATTAATTAATATTATAATAAATAAATATAACTAATAAATATAAATAAATAATAGTAGGAAGTAGGATTTTGGGATAATATTTGGGAAAAAGTTAAACTTACTCATTGAGAAACAGATGTTATTGTCTAAGGCAGATTCTTCCGCAACCAGAGCTTCCAGAGAAATGTAGTTTTACTACGTTGCTTCGCGTTGTTTTACTTTGCCTGCTAATTCTGGTGCATCGTGTGTTTGTCACAATAGTTAACGTAATCACTAAATTAGCTTACTCGTAGTACATGTGATGTTTCTCCCTTTTTAATTAAATCATGAAGAGATAGGTACGTGCGCTGCGCCTTGACTGTTAAATAGGTTCACTGATAAAATGTCCCGATCCTTTTAAGGGGTTCACACAAGGGGTTAGGAGAGATCACGTGATATCAAATGACCCTTGTAAAATTCGGAATATATTTGAATATTATTTGTATTTTACTGCTAAGATCCATTTAATAAAAACAAAGTTGATAATATTAATGTTTTGTTTTTATTTGTTAATTTTGAATGCTGCAAATTCGCTGGTTTACTTACCCTGACCAAAAAGTATTTCAAGTTATTTTTGTTTATGCTTGAATAATTTGGTTTTAAGTATATTACTACAAACTAGCTGTATCCAACAATTAGCCTTTGGGGATTGATAGTAAAATTTTGTTATTAGCGCTATTGGGACATAAAATTATCGATAGATAGCATCAGACCCTGATAAAATTGCAGATATATAATAGTTATGTTGGTGATGCCAGTTCAACTTTTGTAGACTAATAATATTCAAATCTAGAGTTAAAAGTGATCATGGTAGCAAAAATAATTAAGATAGATAAAGAAGTTTTTTTATAATACAAACAAGTATCTCACATGTCTCTAGACAAGTGACAAGACCGCCTTTGCATACTTATAATTATTGTACTATTTCTTCTTGTTTTATTATTTTTTGGTATGCAATAAAGGGTTTTCTAGTCTATTCTATTCACATCTTGAAAATTTTGTAACAATATAGTCAGAGTTTGTGTAGGTATCGGAGTAATTGAATTAGTGTCAAGGTTCAGTAGGTAGGTACTTTGGCAATTTAAATTAACTTGTCACGGGACGTGGTTGCCTTTGGCCCTAAACTTGTCTAATTTTGCGAGCGCAACATCAAACTATACTTTGCTCATATACCCCGTTGGTCCCACATGAATTTGTAGACTAATTAGTTTCCTTGTTGTTTATTTTGCCAAGTTTCTTCACGCTACAATGATTTATGCCCGCGACGAGACATACTTCAGGCCCAGTTGGTGAGCTCTATCCTTGTCTTATCTGTCATCTGTCTTTGTTTAAATGTCACGTTCACCCCAAAATTAGGTAACTTTATGGCCAAACTCTCAGGGATCCTTCAACTTGCCTAATTTTGTGAGCACAACATCAAACCATTTCCACGCGCAGCACTGCTGGTCCCATATGAATTTTGTTTACTAATTAGTTTCTGAGGTGTTTGTTTGATTAAATTTGTGTACCCAACGGTGATTTATGTCTATTCCGACATGTTTTTCGGGGATCGTTTTAGATTTGCGGTCTTTTCTAATTTGTTTTATTTGATAAAAACTTTAAGAGGATATTTATCTCTAAAGTTATAATTAAGATATTTGGTTTCAAAGTTACACCAGGCTCAAAGATTTTCACACAAATCTTTGAGTCTGTTTCCACAAGAAATGTGACCTCTAAACTTATCTCCAATATTTAAGGTTCTATTTTAAGCCATTTTGGTAATATCGTTCTATTTACACATACCGTTGTTTAAATTTAACTTTTCTACATGCGAAATTGGCAGTTTTAGGGCCATTGTTATAAGCTGATCCTTTGGCCCTTTTTTAATTAACGTTATATCAAACCGTGTTTTGCTCCTAGTATTCTACTAAACCTACCTACATTAATATTGTAGACTAAATTATTGTAGCTTCAAATCTTGAAATCTTCTCTTTGAAATCTGACCTAGATTAAGGTAAGGTAATACTGCACAAATAAATAATTTTAAATAGCCCTTGGTCAACATTTTAATCTACAAAAAAAACCTCTTACCTGCATAAAGTCGTTGTTGGCATACCTTGAAAGCAATTGAATTAGTGTCACGGCTTAGTGAAATTTATTCGGACAGTTTAAATTAACTTGTTACGGGAAGGGGTGACTTTGGCTCTAACTTGCCTAATTTTGTGAGAGCAACATTAAACTTTGCTTCCCCATACAACCCCGTTGGTCCCACATGAATTTTGCACACTAATTAGTTTCCGTGGTGTTTATTTTATTTAAGTTTGTTTACCCTCCAAAGTAGTATTATTATAGTAGTTTTATTATTATAGCAATCTGTACATTATAGTTAAACCTCATTGTTTTATTCTCCTTTAGCTGATATACGGTTGGATGTTGCTTATTATGTGCTATATACGAACCTTCATCGTGAAACATTCTTAATGATGATGAAAAACTGCAAAAAACTACTACGAAGTTATTAAGTTACTAGCTGATGCCCGCTTGAATTTAAGTTTTTTAAAATCCACCGATATCCAAAAGTACGTATGTATACTAAGTCCGTCTTCAGGATATCTACATATTATTATTATCTCTGTACATATGGTTGACCCATGAAGAGTTAACAGATAGTCACACTTTCACTTTTATAATGTTAATATGGATAAGCGAATTCACAGAGCTAATTGCGACTTTATTTTATACTTTTTAAAGACATTTTAAATGACGACCTCCCTGGCGCAGTGATTAGCGTTGTGGTCTTATTTGACGACCTCCCTGGCGCATGGTGGGCGCTGTGGTCTTATAAATGGGAGGACACGGATTCAATTCCCGGCAGGGGTAATTTGGGATTTTATAATTTCTAAATTGTATCTGGTCTAGTCTGTTGGGAGGCTTCAGCCGTGGCTAGTTACCACCCTGCTGGCAAAGCCGTGCCACCAAGAGACTTAGCGTTCCGGTACGGTGTCGCGTAGAAACCAATTAGGGTATTATACCTCGTCCAAGTTCGTCCGCTTCCATAGCCAGCAGCAATTAGCATCAGGTGAGATCGCTGACTTGTAGAATGTAGATGAATGAAATAAAACCTTAAAAAGCTTACAATCGTTCTCTCAGCCTAATGAAAACTGGTACAAAACAGAACTTTTGCATAACAATCCTAACGACATCCTAAAAACTTGAAGAGAGGTAGAAATACGTGGTAACCTCTTCATTTTATTGTTAAGTTTATAATGTAGCGACTAGCGAGCGTAGCAACCACAAGGGTAAAAGTGAAACTAGTTTTTGGGACAGGTGAATTTTAGTTAGTGTTAAACGCGGGAGAAATTGTTTCAAACGCTCAGGTAACTAAATTAAAATACACAACTAACGTAGCGAGAAAATTAGTTTTGGATATATATGTACCTACAATCTACATGCATATTTTAGTAACGACCCACCGTTATATTTGTGTCGATGTAAAGTTTGCACTTTGCGAACAGTGACTAGACCATGATCTATATCATGTGATGATATTTTAAACATGAATAAACAATAACTAATCGAAAATCTATTGATTGAAGTTTAAAAATTTAATCCAAATATGTAATTAAAGTAGGTATTTACTATAAGCCCTCATACGCATTAGCGGTCAACCGCGTACGCGGCTGACCGTGCGGCTGGCCGCTTTTATATTTTTATATGCAACCGCTCATTTTGTACGCACTAAATCGCGACGAAATTCTATGAAGAGGCAAGCCGCGTGGTCAGCCGCGTACGCGGTTGACCGCTTAATGCGTATGAGGGCTAATTGGTAAAAAAGATTGCAATCTCAATACGTGGATTGATATTAAACAAGACGTATAAATTAAAATTTTAAAAAACCCCCAACATTCGCCATTTTGTGGGGGCGGCCATCTTAGATTTGCATAGTGCTATTTTACTAGTCAAGCCCTTTCATTTGATACCCATATTGAGGGAGTTGTGAAAAAATATGTAATCCACCATTTTGTGGCAGCGGCCATCTTGGACCGATTTTCATCAAACATAGCTAAGAACACTCCTGATTAATTCACCTTTCAAACAAAAGAAACCGCATTCAAATCGGTTCACCCGTTTGAGCGCTACGGTGGAACAGACAGACACACACACACATACAGACACGTCAAACTTAAAATACCCCGTCGTTTTTGCGTCGGGGGTTAAAAACTTAGTATCTCATACACATTGTGTAGAATACTATAATTTGAGAACAGATCTCTTTCGGAGTCACATTTTTAAAGAAAATTTCAAGAAAGCTTGGTTCTTTAAGAGTGATGTGGGTGATTTCGAAAAGACGGGTGAAAAATAGAGGAATCAAAGGCGAGTGAGTTGAAGACACGAGAGAGTTGTTGTCCACTTGCTTGCAGAGTGAGATTCCTGTCGAGGTATGCAACCTCTGTTAATTCGTGTGCGCTGGCCAATTACACCAGAAGAAAAGAGTTTGTCAATGAGAACATTTTAAGAATTCGAATTACGAAGCCGCAATCGAGAATTAGCTACGAGAGGACACTTCAATTCTGTTTCTTGTACTGTGCATATACCTGAGTAATCTCCTGTCCCGACCGGAGCCCTAAAATCCTTTTGGTCCATTTATTGTTGTATTGTTTATCACAAAATATACGGAGTTATTGTATTCAAGATGTAGCCACTTGTTTGATTTCCGCTACATATTGGTGATCCGACGTGATCATGATACACGGCTACGAATCCGACGTGATACGATTGTTTGGACCCACGGGCGATTTAATCCATGGAGACATAAATATTTGGAGATGTAACTAATTGGAGGAATTTTATTGGAATTATTTGGAGAACTTCATTACCTACGTACTTTGGGAGACGTAACTGAGGTTTTTCTTTTCCTTAACCAAGTGCCTCCGGAACATAACCAGTGCTAAAAAACATAAAAATCAAGAATTACGATAATTATTGCATTGGAAAATAATTATTTTTCGTTCACTGAAAAGAACGTTGTGATTGACATCTGACACGGTCAAAAAAAAAATTATTTTTGAATTTTTTTGGAATTCGAGTGAAAAAATTAGAAGAACGTAAAGACATTAAGTGTCAAAGTGTAAACAAGAATTTTTTATTATTTTGTAATTCTTATATTGTAAATATTTTTCCTTTTTTAGCAGTTTATTTTCAGCAATTGTACAAACAAAATTAAACATGGATCAGAGAATTAGGCAATTAGAGGATGAGAATGCGGTACTGATTGAAAAAATTAGAGAGTTAGAGGGAATTATACAAGAAAATTTGTCCCTCCATTCCCAATTAGCCGTCGCATCGGAAACCTCAACCCCTACGGAGTATCAAAGAATTTCACAGGTTTCCCCGGGCTGCATGGCACTTTCTGCCTCTTCTGGTTTGCCCGATCATTTAAAATCCCTCATTGTCAAACGCCTCGATGATCTAACAGATCAAATTGCTGCGCTAAGCAGAAATAAACGTAACAGGTTTAAAAATAAAAATAATAATAATAATTTAAAAACTAATTCTTCCAGATCACAGAGCAATCACCAGCGGCAATCAGTGGGGGCGATGCCTGACTGCCCAGCTGATAGTCGCCGTTTATTCATTACGGAAGCAAAATCAAAATTGCGTTTTTTAATAGATACTGGCTCTGATCTGTCTTGCTATCCGGTAACGTGGATTAATCGACCACCTAAGGTAACTGAGTTTACCATGCGCGCCGCAAACGGCAGCGACATCAAAACATACGGTACGATTACCTTATTACTAGATTTAGGTCTTCGACGTGCCTTCAAATGGAACTTTATAATATGCGACGTAACTACCGCTATTATAGGGGCCGATTTCTTATCTTATTTTAATTTAATGCCAAATTGCAGGAGCGGCCGGTTGTTCGATAACACGACTGGTCTGTCCAACGTGGCGTCCGTGTCTTCAGAAGGACACGTTAGTGTAAAGTCTATTGACACTAAAAATGAAATACTATGTAAGTATCCTGCTATTTTAAGGCCACCAGGTCCTGTGCGCGAGATTAAACACAACACGGTGCACTACATCCGAACAACGGATGGTCCGCCGGTTGCTTGTCGCCCGCGCCGCCTGGGCCCACAGAAGTTAGCCATCGCAAAGAAGGAGTTCGCAAGTATGGTTGAATGCGGCTCCGCCAGACCTTCCGATAGTCCTTGGTCTTCAGCTTTGCATCTGGCTCCAAAAAGTGAATCTGATTGGCGTCCGTGCGGTGATTATCGCGCTTTAAACGCGCGTACGATTCCCGATAGGTATCCTGTGCGTCACATAGGCGATTTTAATCAAAATCTAATTGGTTCAACAGTTTTCAGCACGATCGACCTTGTAAAAGCCTATCAGCAGATTCCCGTAGCAAAGGACGACATTTGTAAGACTGCTATTATTACACCTTTTGGTTTATTTGAATTTCCATACATGACTTTCGGACTCCGTAATGCTGGTCAGACATTCCAGCGCTTCATTGACGAAGTCGTTCGGGGTCTTAATTTCTGTTTTGCTTACGTTGATGATATTTTAGTTTTTTCTAGGGATCCGCAACAACATGCGGAACACTTAAATATTTTATTTAAACGCTTAGAACAATACGGCGTTGTAATAAATGAAAATAAATACAATTTTAATGTTTCAGAAGTTCGATTTCTGGGTTACAAAATCAACGCCGCCGGCATAAGTCCGCCGGTTGAACGCATTAAGGATCTTCAGGAGTTTCCCTTGCCGAAGACGGTACAAGGTGTTCGAAGATTCCTTGGTATGGTGAACTTTTATCGTAAGTTTTTACCTGGTATAGCCCGGTACCAGGCCCCACTCATAGATGCTCTGTCGGTCATTCAAGGTAAAGGCGCTAAGCCGTTTACTTGGACGCCTGACTTAGAGCGTTCTTTTAACTCGTGTAAAGAGAGTTTAGCTAATGCTACTTTATTAGCTCACCCAGTCGCCGACGCTCGACTCGGGTTGTTTACCGACGCGTCTAATACGCATGTCGGCGCGTGTTTACAACAATTAGTTGATAAGGGGTGGCAACCAATCGCATTTTTTAGCAAAAAGCTAACTGCAAAGCAATCCGAATGACCTGCTTATTACAGAGAGCTTCTGGCAGTCTATGAGAGCGTGCAACATTTCAAGCACATTCTGGAAGGTCAACATGCCACTATATTCAGTGATCATAAGCCACTCTTATTCGTTTTTACTCAACGGCGTGAAAAACTTCCGCCTGTACAGTTAAATCAAATAATATTTATTTCACAGTTCACTACGGACATTCAGCACGTCAAGGGTGCTGACAACCTGGTCGCTGATGCTTTCTCACGCGTAGAGAGCATCTCGCTAGAAGACCATCTCGCTGCACTGGCGCACTCACAAGCTTCAGATGAAGAGTTGATGCGCCTGCGTGATGGAACATCCATGAAGTTAGACTTCATTACGGTACCTGGTACAACAATTAAGCTAATATGTGATGTTTCTACGGGTAAACCCCGTCCGTACGTAACTCCACAGTTCAGGAGGAGCATTTTCGAAAAACTTCATAACCTCAGCCATCCAGGTATTCGTGCAACCGCTCGTTTAATTATGGATCGCTACGTATGGCCATCGATTCAACAAGATTGTCATATGTGGGCGCGAGCGTGTGAAGCGTGTCAACGTTCGAAAATTTCTCGTCATACAATTGCTCCGTTTACATCTTTCTCTTTGCCATCTGAGCGTTTTTCTGTAGTGCACGTAGACATTATAGGTCCTTTACCCTATTCCTCTGGCTCTAAGTATTGCCTCACAGCCATTGATCGTTTTACACGTTGGCCTGAAGCATTTCCAATGCCAGATATAACTGCGGAAACGTGTGCCAGAGTCTTCTTAGATGGCTGGGTGGCGAGATTTGGGTGCCCTTCTTCTATCATTTCAGACCGAGGTTCCCAGTTCAGTTCGCATCTCTTCGCGAAAATCGTTGAGTTGACTGGTGCGCAGCATCGCATGACGACAGCTTATCACCCGCAATGCAACGGTATGGTGGAGCGTTTTCACCGACAGCTCAAGGCAGCCATTGCGTGCCACGCAAATCCGCAATGGACCGAGGTATTACCATTGGTACTCCTAGGTATCAGGAGCGCATGGAAAGAAGACCTTGGTGCGTCAAGTGCTGAACTTGTTTTCGGAGAACCTTTGCGATTACCAGGTGCGTTTTTTAACCCGCCTGCTAACGATCGCGTTTCGGAGCCGGCGTATTTTGCCGATAAACTTCGCGCGCATATGGCCGAGTTAGTTCCGACTCCTTCTTCAAAACATGGTAAAAAAATTTTTTACATTCCGAAGGACTTAGCCTCTGCAGATCATGTTTTCTTGCGTCGAGGGGCAGCTAAAAAACCTTTTGAACAGCCATACACTGGCCCGTTCAAGGTATTAGAGCGTAATAAAAAATTTTTTAAACTTAGTATAAAAGGCAAACAAGTAAATGTAGCAATAGATCGCCTTAAGCCGGCTTATATTTTACAGCCTCATCAAGACGATTCGCCCTTGCAATCGTCCCGTCCTGCTGTCACTACTCGCTCCGGTCGTAGAGTTCGTTTTTGTATTCCCTATCAAGCAGCTTAATGATTAACAAATTATTAATTTTTCTTTTTTCTCTTTTTTACTCCGTAGGGGGGTGATGTCGAGGTATGCAACCTCTGTTAATTCGTGTGCGCTGGCCAATTACACCAGAAGAAAAGAGTTTGTCAATGAGAACATTTTAAGAATTCGAATTACGAAGCCGCAATCGAGAATTAGCTACGAGAGGACACTTCAATTCTGTTTCTTGTACTGTGCATATACCTGAGTAATCTCCTGTCCCGACCGGAGCCCTAAAATCCTTTTGGTCCATTTATTGTTGTATTGTTTATCACAAAATATACGGAGTTATTGTATTCAAGATGTAGCCACTTGTTTGATTTCCGCTACATTCCCACACAAATAAAACAAATAAAATAGTAAAGTAACAGGAAGTAATAAAACAGTAAATCAAAATTTTAAACTTTTATTCTGTTGAAAAGTATCGTATCGTCATCTTCTTATTATACATATAAAACAAAGTCGGGTTTGTTCGAACACTTATAACTCGAGAACGGCTGGATTGATTTTCATGGTTATTGATTTGTTGTATTTGTCTCCATCCCGAATAGCAATATGACTGTTAAAAATAATTATATTAAAAAAAAAAAAAAAAAAAAAACATTGGAAAATTGAGCAAAAAAAAAAACATTTTCCCATACAAAATGTTCATGGGTTTGGTAACATCCCGTAGATACGGTAAACTCTCTCACCCGTACCTACCTATACAATTCTTCTGTAAGTGTATTAGTCACCTAACTCTTAAACGGCAGGACCGATTTGGATGAAATTTTGTGCGTATATTTTAATGGGTTCCTGGATAGTTTGAAAACACAATTACCGGGTAGGTACAGGTACCTAACCTACCGGGTCTCGGTAGGTGGCGCTGATGTCAGTATGTCACCTGGCAGGACATCTGCCGGGTCCACTAGTTATCAATAAACATTGAATGTTTATTGATAATCATAATTTATGATCAATCTATCTTTTATTAGCAGACTGAGCACAAATAATGTAACACATTTTTATCGCGGCAATGAATTAATTAAAAAGTCACGAGAAAGCACTGATCAACATTATTAAATTAATTTCCTTAGTTTAAATGTAACAGTATTTATTATGCAGAATACTTAGAAAATATTTATTACTTGCAAATTGAAATAAACGGGTACACAAGTCGGATTACAAACAATTTCTCGAAACTACTAGAATATTATATTTTGTGCTCTACTTAACAAACTTAAGCATATTTGATATTAGGTAATATTATTGTACCTACGTAGATAGAATATTAAATATAAATTAATACAAACTAAAATAGATCGTAATTTTTTTTTGACATGATAACGTCTTATAAATCGCGCCGGCTACACGCACGAAAAACCATGACTCATTGTCACGTACCACGTGCAAGTGAGAGCGCGGCCGAAGCATTAGACTTGTGACGAATCTAGGTATATCTATTTGTTTTCATAAGACGTTATCACGTAAAATTATCGTAAGTAGACTTTACAGGCAACCAATTTTTTTTTACATTTGACTTCGAGTTTGAATTGATACAATATAGATCTACATTCTAAAACTTGGCTACGCAGCCTAATATCGAATTTTTCATTAAAAAAAATAAAAAAGTGATATCATTTAGTTTTTTGTATGGTAACGCATGTACCTATTACATGAAGAAGAGTACACACACACCTGATGTTAGACAACTGTCGCCGCGCATAGCCATTTCCTGTACAACAAGACCCACTGGTACCTAACATTTGTAGAAGTATTACTAACCAGTATCAAAATTACTAAAACATAATATTAATCTTGCCTAAAGTGAGAAGGTACCAGATCAACTTGGATGCTTGCTTTTACCACTTGTTCGTCTAACCTAGACCAAGTTACTTTCGACCGCAATTCCATTTTCTTTGTTTTCTCGACCTCAAGGAGAATTTTATCAACTTTTCAGTTTCTTAGGAAATTAAAAAGTAAAGGAAACTAACAATATTATTTCGTCTAGAACATAAAATAACCAAGTAGAATCCATACTTTATTATACTATATATAGCTCGATTACCACTCACTCACTCACTCACTCACTCATTGACATAATTGTTCTCCTAGAAAGAGACAGAAAACGATATAATCATGTATGGGAGATGTGTTCGGATGGGGGAGTCGAGTAGGGAAAAATTATGACATTTCAGAAAAACAAGATGGCGGCCGACGTGATTTTTGTAACTTTTTTGTTTTTCAACCGATATCCTTCAAACTCGCAACAATTGAAGAAATTAGTAAACGATAAACGGAAAAAGTAGAAAAAATTGTAAAAACAAGATGGCGGCCGAGATTTAGATTTTTAAAATTTTTGATTTTTCGACCCCAAACCGCGGCACCACAGCTCCGAAACGGGGTAATTGACGATAATATTTTTTCCTGTTTCCGCCCACAATTACTCTTAATTTTGACAGATCGAGAGTAGTTTTTAAAAATTCAAGATGGCGGCTGTCGTGGCGGCCATTCGGTTTGAGGTGCGAAAAAACACAATTTTAAAATTCAAATTTCTCACAGTTGGCAACATCGGAGCGTTTCGACTTCTATGAAGCGATTGTTTGCATAGACTCGAGGTATAAATTGGTGATAAAAAAATACCCCACTTTTGGGGAAATTTCAAGATTTACCCCAAAAATTAAAAAATCGAAATACGGACTTTTTGCAAAATCCGAGTATGAGCAACCACGTGTTTTACTTGTACAAATGACATTTGGGTATTTTTGCCGTCGGGCACTGGCAACACTGGAATTTATCAAAGAAAAAGTGATTTTCGCGACATGGTCCTTTTTCAGGGGCAATTATTTCGCCTGGGTGCGAGCGAGATGGAACATTTAAACGTCATCAGGAGCGGTATATCCTGTAGTTAATGGTAAAATTATAAAACTATGTGAATTATTTCTATAAAAGGAGTTAGCGGCCATTTTGTATTGTTGTTGAGTGTTTTTGAAAATTTTGATCATGTTTTTGAGGCAGTTGGCAACATTTTAGAAAGTTGACATGTATGAATCGATTGTGCAACTTGACCGGCAGTATCGAGGTATATACACAGTGTTGCCACATTTAGGGTAGTTTTCGAGATTTCCCCAAAAATTTCCTTCTGTAAAATTTTGTATGAAAATATTTTTTTTGCAAATGATGTCACATAGAAGACAAAAAATTATTTTACGAAAAATATGGAGAGAGCTGATGATTGAGGGTTTCGGAGACGGTTGAAAGGCACGCTGAAGGTATTGAAGATAGGTTGGGGGTGCTCGAGCAAATGTCATTCAAAACATGGTCCAATTGGGAGTGAGCTGAAAAAAAATTCAAAATGGCGAAAAAAAGATGGCCGCCATACAAATTTCGTCGGTGTCCATCTCAAAGGGTATAAAAGATGAAAGAGTGGTTTCTTAGCTAAAGATGATCAGGATTCGAAGGTCTACTCGATGAATAGAAAAAAAATTCAAAATGGCGGAATTTATTTTTCCATAGAAAATGTATGGCGAATATTGAGTATGCAAGGCTTTGATTCTTTGGAGAACTCTCAAGTAAAATATGGGAAGACATGTTAAGTTAAGTGCGGGAGCAGGGAAAAATTATGACATTTCAGGAAAACAAGATGGCGGCTGACGTGATATTTGTAACTTTTTTCTTTTTCAACCGATTTCGTTACAACTCTCAACTATTGAAGAAATTAGTAGACAATTCATATAAAATGTGGAAAAAATTGAAAAAACAAGATGGCGGCCGCCGTGATTTTTGTTACTTTTTTGTTTTCCAACCGATTTCGTTACAACTCGCAATTATTGAAGAAATTAGTAGACGATTCATAGAAAATGTGAAAAAAAAATATAATTCAAGATGGCGGCTGACGTTGCAGCCATTCGGTTTGAGGTACGAAGAAACACAATTTTAAAATTCAAATTTCTTACAGTTGCCAACATCGGAGCGTTTCGACTTCTATGAAGCGATTGTATGTATAGATTCGAAGTATAGATTGGTGCAAAAAAATACCCCATTTTTGGGGAAATTTCAAGATTTACCCCAAAAATTAAAAAATCAAAATACGGACTTTTTGCAAAATCCGAGTATGAGCGAACACGTATTTTACTTGTACAAATGAGATTTGGGTATTTTTGTCATCGAGGACTGGTAACACTGGAATTTATCAAAGAAAAAGAGATTTTCTTGACATGGTCTTTCTCAGGGGCAATCATTTCGCCTGGATGCGAGATGTAAAATTTTGAATTTCATCAAAGGCGGTATATCCCATACTCAATGGAAATATTATAAAACTATGTGAAATGTTTCTGTAAAACGAGTTGGCGGCCATTTTATATTGTTGTTCGGTGTTTTTGAAAATTTTGATCATATTTCTGAGGCAACAGGGCAACATTTTGGAAAGTTGACATGTATGAATCGATTGTGAAACTTGACCGGCAATGTCGAGTAATGTAAACAGTGTTGCCACATTTGGGGTAGTTTTCGAGATTTTTCCTACAAATTTCCTCCTGTAAAATTTTGTAAGAATTTTTTTTTCACAAATGGTTTCACATAGAACATAAAATTTATTCGGAGAAAAAATATGGAGAGAGCTGATGATTGAGGATTTCGGAGACGGGTGAATATCTCCGAAACTAAAGGGTGCAGCTGCATGTTGTTGGTACTCAAACTTCTTATTTTCGCGATGTCTATATGCTCACGTAGTCAGATTTTTAAAAGCTTATATCTCCGAAACTATAGGGTGCAACCCCATGTTGTTAGTACTCAAACTTCTTATTTCCGCGATGTCTATAAGCCCACGTAGTTAGATTTTTAAAAGCTTATATCTCCAAAATTATAGGGTGCAGCCCCATGTTGTTGGTACTCAAACTTCTTATTTTTGCGATGTCTGTTTGCTTACGTGGTCTGATTTTTCAAAGCTGATATTTCCGAAACTATAGGATGCAGCCCCATGTTGTTGGTACTCAAACTTCTTATTTTTGCGATGTCTATATGCTCACGTGGTCAGATTTTTAAAAGCTTATATCTCCGAAACTATAGGGTGGAGGTCCTTGTTTTTGGTACTCAAACTTATGTATGGCGAATATTGGCTATGCAAGGCTTTGATGCGGTTCTTTGGAAAACTCTCAAGTAAAATATGGGCAGACTTGATGATTGAGGGTTTGGAAGATGAATATCAAATGTCGAAAGCCCCCCCGCGAGCTGCTTTAGCAGCTCGCGCACCGAGCAACTAGTTATATATATAAAGCTACTTGAAGTCAGGTACTGATCACCTCTCCTGAACAATTTTGTATGGGACTTTTTCACCATAATTTTCATGTGTGTAAAATTCAAAAATATAAGGTCTACAAAATTATAGAGAGAGCTGAACGTGGAAAACTGACTAGGGTGCCCTAAGGGATCTCGAAAACTATCAGTCAGAAAGGTACCGTCCCGAAACAAAAAATGTTCAAAACCTTGGGCCATTGGGTGAACCGGTGAAAAAAATATGGCCACCAAACAAAAAAAAATTTCGTCTCCATACAAAAATTTTGCTAATTTTCAAGAGGCTCTCCAGAACAATTTTGTATGGAACTTTTTTCGCCTCACTATTTATGTGCGTAGAACTTATGGGTCTTCCTTCAGGAAAAATATGAAACGTCATGAATGTGGAAAATTTACCAGAGTACCCCAAAGGCTCTCAAAAACTATCAGTCATAGAGACATGGTCCTGAAACTGAAAATGTTCAAAACCTTGGGCCCTTTGGTGAGCCAGTAAAAAAAAGATAGGCACCAAACAAAAAAAATTTTCGCGTCCATACAAATTTTTTTTTTAATTTTCAAGAGGCTCTCCAGAACATTTTTGTATAGAACTTTTTTTACCTCACTAAACGCATGCATAGAGCTCATGAGTGTCCTTTCAGGAAAAATACGAAACGTTATGAATGTGGAATATTTACCAGAGTACCTCATGGGTCCTCCAAAACTACCAGTCATACAGACATGGGCCCAAACAAATGTTATTAAAGACCTTGGGCCATTGGGTAAACCGGTAAAAAAAAGATGGCCGCCGAACAAAAAAAAATTTTCTCCATACAAATATTTTGGGTTCTTTTCAAGAGGCTCTCCAGAACAATTTTGTTTGGAACTTTTTCCTTTCAATATTTATGTGCGTAGAACTTATGGGTCTTCCTTCAGGAAAATTATGAAACGTCATGAATGTGGAAAATTTACCAGAGTACCCTATGGGTCTTCGAAAACTACCAATCATACAGACATGGTCCCAAACAAATGTTATTAAAGACCTTGGGCCATTGGGTGAACCGGTAAAAAAAGATGGCCGCCGAACAAAAAAAAATTTTCTCCATACAAATTTTTTGGGTTCTTTTCAAGAGGCTCTCCAGAACAATTTTGTATGAAACTTTTTCCCTTCACTATTTATGTGCGTAGAACTTATGGGTCTTCCTTCAGGAAAATTATGAAACGTCATGAATGTGGAAAATTTACCAGAGTACCTCATGGGTCCTCCAAAACTACCAGTCATACAGACATGGTCCCAAACAAATGTTATTAAAAACCTTGGGCCATTGGGTGAACCGATAAAAAAAAGATGGCCACCGAACAAAAAAAATTCTCTCCATACAAGTTTTTTGGGTTCTTTTCAAGAGGCTCTCTTAGACATTTTTATATGAAAAATTTTCCCCCTACTACACTTATAAATAGAACTTAAAGATTTTTTTTCACAAAAATCACAAAACGTAGTGAATGTGGAAAAATTACCAGAGTACCCTAACGGCCCTCAAAAACTATCAATCATAGAGGCATGGTCCTGAAACTAAAAATGTTCAAGACCTTAGGCCCTTTGGTGAGCCAGTAAAAAAAAGATAGCTACGGAACAAAAAAATTCGTGTCCATACAAAATTTCTTTTTAATTTTCAAGTGGCTCTCCAGAACATTTTTGTATAGATCCTTTTTTTCCACTAAACGCATGCATAGAACTGTTTTCAGAAAAGATACGAAACGTGATACCAATATTTCTTCCTATCTTTCAAGAGACTCACCAGAATATTCTGGTATACGGTATGGCCTCCCATTTCTTTATTTTACGAATATTGAAGAGACTACAAGGCACGCGAGCTGCTTGCAGCTCGCGCACCGAGCGCAACACTAGTTATAACTAATTTTAAAATCACATATATAAGGGAGGATTATGCAAAATGCTTTAGGTATATATGATTCGAAACTACTACTAAACATTATGCAAATCTTTAATATACGTATAATATAACATTTATTTTATTATTATGAACTAAATTATCCTTACTTCCAGATAACAGTGTTCAATTTGTTATTCATGTCACAGACATTAAAGTAATCATATTAATTAAATAAATGTCGCAATTATAAATTCCCAACACGATACTTTAGCTAAATATGAACAAGGTGTGTACCTATATCTATAGGTAAGTAATTATTTTGTTTATAAATTAACAAGGTCTAAGACTGTAACTAGGTGCGAAAAGCATGAGGCTTTGTTGCTTTGTCCGATTGGGCGCCTGTGTGACTAGATGAGCCGCCGCATGCGCCGCGCTTTCTCTTAAAGTCTTCTCTCTCTTTCTCTTAGTCTCAATCGAGGCGCTTATGCTTACCCCTATAGCAAATCCTTGTGAAGCTGCCGCGCTTAGTGAAACCATATTACTGAAAATTTTAACTGTCGAAACATCTTTTATGTACAAAAAATAACATCACAACCATATCTAGTTTTTGTGAGTTTTTCTTACTGCGATTGTACTACTTTGCCTAATTATTAAAAATGTATCAAGTAGTTTACTCAGAATAGCTACGAGTACGTGTAAGGAACAATAAAACAACGGATTTCCTTGGCGTTTGAAATCCTCACAAATAACGCGGAACAAGATATAATTACGAAGCAAAAGCTGGAATTTGTATACAACTTCCCCTGCGCGTGTATTTCTACGCCTCATTCGCTGTATGATTTATAGACTCCGAAAGGCTTTAAAAGCCGCTTTCGCTTTTACAGTGATTTATTATCCGGCCGCTAAGTATTTGTGAAATAAAACAGAAACCCACCTATTGAAAGACTGCCGATCAATACCTGTCAAGGCGAAAAAAAAATCAATTAAAAGCAGCGCCTCTGAATTTTTTTCATTTGATAAACGGAAGGCGTGAAAATTGAAAATTGCGTGAAAAGATCTTTTTTGTACACGCCCTGAATGAGAATTTCTCTAATGGATATTTTCCGGATATTGATTTAAGACAACAATAGATCACAAAAGGTTTTTTTAAGCGCTTATGGAGTAAAATAATATATCGGTAACAGTATCTATAGAGTCCAATAAATTCTAGCTTTTGCCTGCGGTTGCCATGAAACTATTATTTGGGAATGCAACTTTAATAATATTGGTGGTATACCGCCACGAGCAATACGTCACGTTCACGGTAATTTGTCTGTGATTTGCCAAATTCAGACGTGGTGCGAATTTTGGTGGTTCATTTTTGCAAAGAGGCTCAAGTCACTTTACGGAAAGTCGAACTGAAGTGACGCGTGGTTTCTTTCACAAATGTTACGTTGCGTGTTTGTAATTTTGTAATATGAAATACATTCGCTTCGATTTTTGTTTTATTATACTCACAAACACATGTACTTTATTTTTTCTCCCTCAATATGCCTTGAACGTCACTAGTGAAATATTTTTTAGAACTTAATTAATATATTTTTTTTAAGTTAAAGAATTTTTGTATTTTTCTATAAAAATTGTTATTGTAAAAATAAGTGACTAAGTAAACGTAAGGTAAAGATAAAATTACGTTAAATTGGATTGAATGGACACTTAATCAAATATATCCAAGACATTAATATTTCTTTAAAAAAATACTCGAAACAAAAAAAAAACAACAACATACTTCTTAATTGAAATTAGCAGAACGTAACATTTAAGTATTTAAAAGATTTTTAAACGAAGAAAACTGTCTACAAATTGTCTTTTTTCGTTACAAAAGGTTACCTAAAATACATAGCAGAATAGCGTGTAAAGGGGATTCGTAATGGCCCAATTAAGAGCGTAATTAAATGTTTAAAGCGACTGCAAAAAGCAAGCTACCTACCCATTAAAACATGAAATTTATTTAAAACATTGTTTAGAACTTTCAATTTATGCAAAGTAACGATACCAGGGGATATTGTAAGAATCTTGTTTGCCGACTTTCTGAAGTACTTGTTATACCAAATAGGTAACAAATTTATAAACTTAGCTAATTAGGAGAACTCGGCCAAGTTTCAAGTTTACCTTAAATGTAACAAACTTTTGTTCTACTGATTTGAGGGTTCAAGCATAGGTGCCAAATTTTTTAAGGGTCTGTTTCACCACCTTCTGATAAGTGTCGGATAGCTAATTCACATCTTTTGTCTTTGTCACTTGACATAAAGTAAGAAAGTGACAAAACTTACGTTTAGGCTATCCGGCACTTATCAGAAGGTGATGAATGAGGTTGCCAAAATTATTGTGCGTCACATTATGCGCCTCAGCTTTTAGCGCCTTTTGTCATATTTACACATGTCCAATTGCATTCTTGTACCAAACTACTTTATTCAATTTTTTTACATATTAACACCTATGTAATATAATCTAGGTATAATAAACTTAAGATGATCGCACGCGGTCACAAGAGGTATACGCCACACATTTTTCAGTATCTACTGAAAATGCGAATGACGCCGGCAGCCTCAGGTACGCCGGAAGCTCAGTTTCAGAGAAGAGTTCATGTCGCTGACCCCCTTCTGACGTCATCCACATTTCTTCGTTAAGCTCGATGCTGCTGATGTCACCCTGCATGGAAAATGCGATAAATCTTGTAGCTTTACAGGCTTTTGCCATTCTTGTGAGTCTTCCCACGGTTTGCCATCACTTTATTAGATAACTAGATGATGCCCACGGCTTCGCCCGTGTGGATTTAGGTTTTTAAAAATCCCGTGAGAACTTTTGATTTTCCAGAACAAAAAATAGCTTATCTGTAGAAACCCGTCCCCAAAACGGAAAAATCCCGTGGGATCCCCACGATTTCGGAATACAATTCCTTACAGCATCAGGGTTGAGGAGTTGGATATGTACCTACTCGAGTTCATTCAACGATAAAGTCTTTAATTGGTACCCCCAATATCAATTTAAATAACCGAAAGTTTCTAAAACCCATTAGTTTTGGGGATTAGGTCCCCTACAGCATCAGGATTGAGGAGTTGGAATCCAAATTTTTTATAGAACAGGGTCGCAATGTTTCTCTATCGATTAAAAAAAAAATTACGCAAATCGGTTCAGAAATCTCGGAGATATCGGTGTACATAGGTAGAAAAACACAACTCCTCCTTTTTTGAAAGTCGGTTAAAAAAGTAGCCTATGTTACTCCCTGGTTAATTCTCTACTTGTATGTGAAGGTCCCGTCAAAATCGGTTCAGCCGTTCCGAAGATTAGCCCGTTCAAACAGACAGACAGACAGACAGACAGACAGACAGACAGACAGACAAAAATTTTAAAAACGTGTGATTCGGTTATGGTAGCGTTCAAATAACCATATGAGCTTAATATGAGGTAGTTATTTCGATATTACAGACAGACACTTCAATTTTATTTATTAAGTATAGATTTTATACGTATAAGTAATACATAATATTATTCGTTATACATAGTAATATTCATTATTTTACAGCCTCATTAGCTCAACGGGCAAAGAGTAGACTGAAATCCGAATAGTCTGTGTTCAAACCCCATCTGGTTACACTATTGTCACTACTACCTACACAAACTTAACGCCTAATTTGAAGGGGAAAGGGGCATACATATTAGTAAGGTTTAATAAGAATAAGGGCCTGTTTCACCGCCTTCTGATAACTTTATGTCAAGTGGCAAAGACAAAGGGTGTGAATAAGCTATCCGACACTTATCAAACAGAACAGGTGGTAAAACAGGCCCTTAGTATTCTTTATTAACGTACACATTAATTATGTTCATTATATAAGATCCTAAATAGAAATATACATGATTTACTCGTGTAATTTATTTCTGAAATATTTCTGCATGGCATATGAAGAAAGTGACTAATGGACGGACAGGCTGTCACGACTGAATTGATAAGGGTCACATCTGAAATGTTACTTTGCAAAGGCGAAAGCTGTTTTTTCTTTCATCCCTAATGTCAATGTTTTGTGCATAATAAAGTTACTTAGGCCCTAGATAGAAGGTTTTTCTGTTCACAAAATATAAGCTTTTAAATTGTTAAACAGTTAATATCTGCAGTCTTTGTAACGGATTAATTAAACATATTAAGTATTATGTACTTATATAAATTAGCAAAAATTAATAGGCAAATTAACGTCATTTATAGCTACTACAACTTCCAATTAAAGCTTTTCCTACAGATCAAGGCACAGATATACAATAAAGAATATGTCGACTTACTTTGAATTCAAACGAGACAAGTTTATGTCAGGACAAAATCCACACGTAAAAAAAAAATTGGTCACATACAAAACTAAAACTTGTATTCAAACTTGTATACATATTACTTGTGATAATATAAAGGTAGAGTCTGTTCAAAAAGAGAATCGGCGTGGCCAAACAGTGAACTAACGCGCTATAGTATTGTACTTGTATTGCCCGCTAAACAAGAGCACAGCAGCGCCCTCAAATCCCACGCCGATTCTCTTTTTGAACAGACTCTACGAAATATAATCATAATCCTTACTAATATTTATATTATAAATGCGAAAGTAACTCTGTCTTTCTGTCTGTCTGTTACGCTTTCACGCTAAAACTACTGAACCTATACTGAACGTACTGAAATCTATAGCTACAACTATAGGTAGATTAGTATAGCAAAGTTCCTTGAAAGTAGGTATAAAGGTTAGAAAAGAGAGTGGGAACGGGAACCAGAAATCCACGCGAGCGAAGCCGCGGGCAGAAGCTAACGTACATGTTGCGTCAATTTATCATTATAGTCGACAGGGTTGCCATCTAGGTATATGTTCCGATTTCACGCCAAAAAGTGTCCCCACGTGTCGACATGGACCAATTCGTTCTGATTTTTAAATATTTAAGTAGTTTCTTTTAACCGTCTATGTGTTAGTGTCAGTCTATGTGTATACATCTTTATATTATGTTTTTGTGAGTCAGCTTCTATTATAACCTTTCCAATTGATACCATTACATGCCTCTGTCTCGAAAATAGAGCTTCTTACCTGAATACATATAAATAAAATAGTCCTCACTTACCCTAATTCTGAGGGTAGCTTTTATCTACATAGGCCATGGAAAAAGCGTCGTCATGCAGGATGAATATTATATGAGAAGCTTACCTACTGTATTATTTGAATGCAAACGTCTTTATAGGAGGGACCTTTGTCCAGTTGTGGACGTCTATCGGTAGACAGCAACGAAGACAAGTTTGATATAAAGTCAAAGAGCGCTAAAGTATTTATAAAATAAACCGGCCAAGTGCGTGGCGGGCCAAGCGCAGTGTAGGGTTCCGTAGTCACAATCCTCGAAAAACAGATATAACTCCTTAACCTGTGAACTCTACTTAGCCATGATAGTTTTCCTTTAAAATTGATTATAATATATACTACTGCTGTGAATTTTTTCAAGTTCCTATATTTGGTTTTTTCAAGTTCCTATATTTGGTTCCATTTGGCTGATAGAGGGGGGGACACTTGACTCTAATAAAAATTAACACTTTAAAATATCATATTTTACAAACGGATCTGTTATTCATCAGTCATCACTCATAACTGACTAATGTCAAAATAATCAAAACCCATCTATTTGGATTACAAGGTTAGGTATACGCATTTAAAAAAAGTGGGTTTTTACCTATTAAAATTGCCTTATACATGATTCCATCTCGCTCACGGTAAATGGTTTGGGAAAACTAGAGACACATTAAACAATTGTATTTCATAAATATTGAAGTAGGTATACCGCAAATTGAAATACGAGGCAAGTTTGTCCAAATACAATTAGATTTCTCCAAATTTGTTCTATTCGGTTCTGACCGTGACTAGAACGATTCTCAGGGTGGATTTATCCTTTCCCGCGCACGAGTGCTTAGTCTCAGTTTGGAGCGCTCCAAAACTTTGTAGTATACTATTGATCGACTTCAGAGTAAAAAGGAACTAAAATGGCTTTCATTAAGGTTTGAGTTCGCTAATACATACAGCATTCGAAAACAGCCAGGCCCCAAGCAGAACTGTTGTAAAATAAATATTCGAACTATGGAATTACGACTTTAAAATAAGAGTCTTTGGGTTAATTTTGCTCTGTTGTCATTTTTGATTCGATCAGTAGTATACTATAAAGTTTTGGAGCGCTCCAAACTGAGACTAAGCACTATGTTGGTCACAAAGTGACTTGAAGGGCCACCAGACCAGTAGGTATATAGAATTGTGCGCTTTTTTCGCTGCGCGCTTGTTGCGCTGTGCGCTTTTTTCGCGACACCGATAAAATAATAATAATATTCACTATACTACGGGCCTGTTTCACTACCTTCTGATAAGTGTCGAATAGCCTAAACGTATGTTTTGTCACTTTATGTAAAACACATTTAAAGTGACAAAGACAAAAGTTGTGAATAATCTACCCGACACTTATCAGAAGGTGGTGAAACAGACCTTTAATATGACATAACTCGCTTTATCGTAGGTACATAGTTACCAATTTATAAGCTTTATTGGGAAAACAAGTGCATGCATGTGATTAAAATATGAAATAGATGAAATATTATTTCAATGAAAACAAAACATTAATTTAATTAAGTGGGTGCTTTGATCTAGTAAATTAATTATTTATTGGAAAGTTTCATATTTCGGTGGTCTTTGAAATGAATTTGAACTTTCTCTATATAATATAGAGAAAGTTCAAATTCATTTGATTTCGTTCGTTCATTTGATTCGTTTTCATGATATCTACTCATATCATACAGCGCGATATAGCATATCAGCAATATCGCGCCTTTTAAATGCATTGTCGATATAAAACCAACCAAAAATTAGTACTGTTACACGGAACGTGCTTGGGCTGATGTATGTACCTACATGCACGTAGCCAGTTCAAAGAATAGTATGAAAAAAAAGCCTTAATCAATTTAAAGTTTGACGAAATACACCAAGGCCTAGCGCACACTAGCGCAGAGCATTTTCTGAGATTACTGAATAATTAACTTTACAACTATTGACATACTATACGGTCAATATTGCATTCCAAGAATAAACATGCGAGCACGCGCGCGGGTCTACCGTACCGCGCGACCGTAAGTCAATAATCGTAAAGTTAAGTATTCAGTGTTCTCAGAAAATGCTCTACTCTGCGCTGCGCTCGGTGTGCGCCGGGCCTTCGAATCCTGTTTATTAAAAACAAAATAGAAAACTTCAATAATGCAGTGAACCGTTAACCGCTACAAGCTTTGAAATGATCAAATTAAGTTAATCTTACCCATATCTTACCCAAGATTGTAAATAGAAATTTACCCACTTAATGAATTGAATTGAAATTGAACCAATCTAATATCTTGTTGCATAATCATTACATATATAAATATTATACCTAATATCTGCTTCTATGCACCACCTACTCGTTACTCGTATGATAACTAACTAACAGTTTGAATAAAGATATAAGGAATCTAACACAATTTTAGAGAGTTGTTATATTAAGAAGAGTTTTCTTAATTATTTTAATTGAAGTGTGTGGATACACTGCGCTGAAAATAAACTCTGTCTCTCTGAAATACAACGAGAATTGTGGAACTAATAAAATATAAAATTGCAAACTACTTCTCAACCAACTGGGCATTGTAAAGAGCACTACACGGAACAGAACTGGAACAAGGTGAGACCTCGTTTGAGTACTCTTAGAAATCTGCTAATACTTTCCCTACATTATTTTCCATACACCTACTCTGCGATATTTTTAAATACAGTTAGCCTTAGTTAGTTAGTTAGTTTAGTTGTTGCTTATAAACGAAATTAATGGATACGAAATAATCGTATTTACATACTAGCAGTCCGCCTCGGCTTCGCCCGTGGTACATTATATAGCCTATAGCACTCAAGAATCACGTACATATCCAACGGTGAAAGAATTTTTGAAATCGGTCCAGTAGTTCCTGAGATTAGAACGTTCAAACAAACAAACTCTTCCGCTTTATTATATTACTAGATGATGCCCACGGCTTCGCCCGTGTGGATTTAGGTTTTTAAAAATCCCATGGGAACTTTTGATTTTTCAGAACAAAAAGTAGCCTATCTGTAGTAACCCGTCCCCAAAACGGAAAAATTCCGTGGGATCCCCACGATTTCGGAATGCAATTCCTTACAGCATCAGGGTTGAGGAGTTGGACATGTACCTACTCAGTAGCTCAGTAGCTGTACCTACTCAGAGTTCATTCAACAATAAAGTCTTTAATTAGTATCCCCAATATCAATTTAAATAACCGACAGTGCCTAAATCGCATTAGTTTTGGGGATCCCCCCCTACAGCATCAGGATTGAGGAGTTGGAATCCAATTTTTTTGTAGGACAGTATCGCAATGTTTCTCTATCGATTAAAAAAAAATTACGCAAATCGGTTCAGAAATCTCGGAGATATCGGTGTACATAGGTAGAAAAACACAACTCCTCCTTTTTTGAAAGTCGGTTAAAAAAGTAGCCTATGTTACTCCCTGACTAATTCTATACTTGTATGTGAAAGTCCCGTCAAAATCGGTTCAGCCATTCCGAAGATTAGCCCGTTCAAACAGACAGACAGACAGACAGACAGACAGACAGACAAAAATTTTAAAAACGTGTGATTCGGTTATGGTATCGTTCAAATAACCATATGAGCTTAATATAAGGTAGTTATTTCGATATTACAGACAGACACTTCAATTTTATTTATTAGTATATATTATTTTTTAAGATAATATATTTTAATCCAAGCCTATATTATGTTGATACACCTACATATTTCCTCCTCTCACATTTTTCCTTTTCTCATAAAATTAGAAATAGTAAAATAATGATGTGATAACGGCTATATTTTTATTTATATTTTGTTCTATGAAACTACAATATATAGGTACGAGTACAGGTATACAATATACCATTGTATGATCAATTAATCTATACTTCTATACTAATAAATAAAATTGAAGTGTCTGTCTGTAATATCGAAATAACTACCTCATATTAAGCTCATATGGTTATTTGAACGATACTATAACCGAATCACACGTTTTTAAAATTTTTGTCTGTCTGTCTGTCTGTCTGTCTGTCTGTCTGTTTGAACGGGCTAATCTTTGGAACGGCTGAACCGATTTTGACGGGACTTTCACATACAAGTAGAGAATTAATCAGGGAGTAACATAGGCTACTTTTTTAACCGACTTTCAAAAAAGGAGGAGTTGTGTTTTTCTACCTATGTACACCGATATCTCCGAAATTTCTGAACCGATTTGCGTAATTTTTTTTTAAATCGATAGAGAAACATTGCGACACTGTCCTACAAAAAATTTGGATTCCAACTCCTCAATCCTGATGCTGTAGGGGATCTGATCCCCAACACTAATGGGATTTAGGCACTGTCGGTTATTTAAATTGATATTGGGGATACCAATTAAAGACTTTATTGTTGAAATGACCTCGAGTAGGTACATGTCCAACTCCTCAACCCTGATGCTGTAAGGAATTGCATTCCGAAATCGTTCAGTCGAAATTTTTCCGTTTTGGGGACGGGTTACTGCTTACTACAGATAGGCTACTTTTTGTTCTGGAAAATCAAAGTTCCCATGAGATTTTTACAAACCACACGGGCGAAGCCGTGGGCATCATCTAGTTTTGCAATAAGTATAGTTAGTCATACATAGCAAAAAAATTATAACAAACTGAAAGCCATGGATTTTTAATAACATTTTCATCGTGAGACCGCGAGTATATATAAAGAGGAATAACTGCAACCTCATTTTCTCGAATGTGAGGTTGGTGCGAATCTTATTTATATTCGTAAGCCTGTACTGCATCTGCTGCCTGGCTGAAAAAAAATAGAAAATTCTCTTAAAATACTACGTACGAGCTCGAGCTTAATATTTTGTTAGCATTTTACAAAAAGTTTTCGAATGGCTAATTATCCGCTCTCCAGTTATTTGTAGTATAAATAGCAAATATACTATAAATCGTGGCATAAAAGCCTAAGTATATTATTTATTGTTGTTAATTTATTTTAATTGTTTCATTTTGTTTTAATAATATGAAATAGCATATCAAGTTAATTCCGCTTTAGAATTGAAAGTTTCTATATTAATACGAGCATTTATATATAGGTACGAACTCTATGAGTTGTCAAGTAATAACGGTATACAATATTACTATTTTTTATTATTACACTGTACGCATTTGTATGTGAAATAAAACTTAAATAGTTTTAAAAATCACGGTATAAAATTTAGTCTAGAAACAAACAGACAGAAAGATAAAACTGTAAAAGTAACGCTTTTGTGAGTGGTAGAGTAGTTTTTTTTTAAAGTGCAGTCAGAAAATTTCAATGAATAAAACTAAAAATGTAGAGTAACCCATGTAAGAAAAAAACTATTAGGTACGTATCGATTTTTTTGCATCCAAGCGGATATTAGTAAATCGTTTCTCATTACAATCCTAAAAATTATAAAACTTAATACATATTTATAAAAATATTCCATCTATTCTCAACGTCCCAACGAGGATGATGTTAGCCACTTTAAGAAACTGTCCGGAGAATAAAATATGATTGATAGATGTTACTTTGCGGAATACATTGGTAGGAAAAAATTTGATTTTAGCTTTTTTTGTGAATGATCCTAATGAAGCTGATTTATTTTTGTTTACTCGTACTTGTACGACGTAGTCAACAGCTCAGTCAATTTCTTTATTTGACCGCTTCATAAATCCACAATCATCATAATATCATGTCACTGTTATTTATATTTTGTAAATGTAGGTACTCGTAATATATTATTTATTTTTATGTTATCTTCTCTTATTGGTAGGTAGGTACAATAAATTTTAATATAGAGAAACTTTAGCCCCTTTGAATAGTCAAAATATTCAAATCGAAATTTGAATCTCGAATCGTATTGAGAATCCAATTTAAACTTTTGCTTTACATATAAATGTAATAAATATTCCCGTTCTATTGTTATGTTCCTATAGGTATTTCTGTTGCTCGGTACGAATACAAAACAAAAGTAGTCAGTTAAACCACAAAATAAAAGGGAGAATTTAAAGTTATCGATGGCAATAACAGTTCTAGCCCATACGTGCAGCTTTATATAAAACGCCAAAATTTCCTGTACTCAGGTTAAAAACTGCAATGTTTTCACCAAAACGAAAGCTTTAGATTCTATTCATATTTTAAAATAAGTAATTATTGGTTTAGAACTAAATTTGGTACCTACTTTCGAACAGAGTTATTGTCTTTTTTGTAAACTTTCTTGCCTCAATTTTTTTTTGGAATAGTTATCTTAGGGAGGAGAACAGGAATAAGCGTCAAGTGGAATAATAAAATCGGGCTAACATATATATTTTTTTTTAAATTTATCAAAATACATAATATTTTACAATGAACGAATTATACACATTGTAAAAACCATAGAGGTTTGGCCTCAATGCATTATCCTAGTCTACGCTTATGTTAATGTTACAAAATATATATACATATATCTACATATGCATGTACCTATTATAACATTTTAAATTTAACATAACATTAATCTCTTTTTTCTCTTGTTAAATTACCTATTGTAAGAGTTGCGTACACAATCTATATTCTATATCTGTATCTTCTATATATATAAAACAAAGTCGTGTTAGTTCGAACACTTATAACTCGAGAACGGCTGGAGCGATTTTCATGGTTATTGATTTGTTGTATTTGTCTCCGTCCCGAATAGCATAATAACTAATAATAACATTGGAAAATTGACGAAAAAATAAAATAAAAGAAAAAACATTTTCCCATACAAAATGTTCACGGGTTTCGTAACTGTCAAACATCACGTCGCGTGGATACGGTAAATTCTCTCACCTGTACCTATATAATTCTTCCGTAGGTACGTGTGTTTGTCATCTAACTCCTCCTAAACTAACTCCTCCTAAAATTTGGATGAAATTTTGTGTGTATATTTCAATGGGTTCCTGGATAGTTTGAAAACACAATTAAACCGGGTAGGTATACGTAACCCACCGGGTATCGGTAGGTAGCGCTGATGTCTGTGTGTCACCGGGCAGGACGAAGTCTGCCGGATCCACTAGTAGGTATTATAATAATTTATTAAGCCAACTGCCAATTTATTGATTGAGATAAAAGTACCTAGGACTAGTAAATAAAATATCTCAGAAACGGTTCAACTTGAAAATTTGAAACTTTCAATTTATCATCACATCCACGAGTTTAACTTATATTTCAAATTTCGTAGGATTACTATCCCGCGAACCAGAGTTATGAGGGGGGTCAAAACAGCTCGAAATGGATCGTGTAAATAACACACTCATGCGACAAGGCCGGAGGAACTTGGCCTGGCGCACTTCGTGCGCCTAGATACCATCTTTTTGGCGAGAATTATCTGATTCGAGAGGTGGTTTTACCCGTGACAGATATATTATGAATAGAAAAGTTTTAGCTCAAGTATTTTCTCAATATAGCTCAATTTTGATCACCTCCCCGTTTACCCACTAATTGAAGACACCGCATTACCACAAATAACCTTGATTATGTTCGTGAAATTACAATTACGCGTCGTAATTGTCATTCTATTTATACTATGAGGACACCAGAATTTTATGAAATATCTAATAGATAATAATATGATCAGAAAAATCATATTATTACCTAATAGGAAATATATAATTCAAATTGAAATAATAATTGAAAAAGAACCTGGAATTTGATAAATTTCTAACAATATTACCCACAAATTTATATCTACTAATCTGGGATATTACCAATTTAACACTAGAATATTATAATGTAGGGTAATAAACCCCTACTACAAGATAGGTCACTCCACTTTTGGTGCTGGATCCTCAAAGTAAGTGGGTAGCAATTGATTGAAGTCGAAACGGCTACGACCAAATACCGATTTTTCTTACTGCTCATCCACACGTTCGCCAACATGCTGGCCCATCTTATGGCCCAATATGTTGGCCCAACGTGTAGAGCGGGAGTTGGAAGGTATTGGAACGATGGCCCGCAAGTTGGCCCGCAGGTTGGCCCGGAGCATACTGAACGACCTTCCAACGTGTGGACGCGAACACAAACTCCTCGCCCAACACCTTCCAACATATCCGCCATCATGTTGGCCAACGTGTAGAGGCGCCTTTATATATCTACCTACCTACCTACTTGTGCAAAATTTGTTGCCTACAAATTCACAAACTTAGCTAATTAGACAAGCTCCGGCCGGGTTCGCGTTTACCTGATACATAACAAAGTTTTGTTCTTGTGATTTTGAACCTTCGTAAATGTAATTACCTTTTAACATCATCTGTTCACAAATAGACCTTTTAAAAGAAAATTTAAGCTCGTAAAACTTTAAGAAGCTTACGGATAACAACGATTTAGTTAAAAGTTGTTTCTTAACTGATAAATTGGGGTAAAATATTTTTTTTTCGCTGTGTAAATAACGAAAATATGGTTTTTAAGCAAAATTACAGTTCGCATATTACAGATAAGACGAATCGTTGTCAGAAAATTATTTATTGGTACACAACAGACAACAAATAGTACCTACTGACATATCACATAGGTATATTGAATCTCAAATCGGCTTGATTTTACTTAATGTGGATAAACAAAATAATGGATACTAAGGTAAAAAACAAAAGACATAGATATGTATTTAAATAATTCTGTTGCATGTCTGAGAGCGATGCCATAAGAAGCGTAGCGACGCTGCAACCTAGTGATTTTGTCTATGGTACGTAAGTCGACCGGTGACCTTCAAGTGCGCGCAGCACCGTACGAGTGAGCGGAACACAATACGATTGGAGAGCCAATCAGCGCTTACGAGGGATCCGCGAGAGCTAATCAGTGCTTACGAACGATCCCCACGCCCTCCCCGCGACCCCCTCATATCCCGAGATACCTCATTTTCGACTTCTGCGCATTGAAGGTCAACGCTAGACTTATTTGCCGTGACTTGTACACGAGTGAATAGTGTCGTGCATTTTGCGCACAAAGAATCTAGCGTTGTGTTGCGGTGCCGCAGCGCACAACGCGGTGATATGCCGCGGATTTTTCTATGAAAGATATCGCATCGCTGTTGCAGCAGCGCCACATCGACGCTCCAACACGTTACAGTGCGGAAACATAACATGGGTATATTACCGATTTTTCAGCACAGAGGCAACGCAGCGACGCGACGCTAGAACACACCGCGTGACATCGCTCTAAAATCTGTGGAAAAGCAAAACCCATTTCGCTTTAAAATACATAATGTGATTTTAGTAACGTATTTTGTTACTTTGTTTAGCGATCTCTGTAGTGTGATCTGTTTAGTGAAGTAGATGTGTACCTTCGTACACATTTATAAACTTACCTAATTAGACGAACTCCGGTCGAGTTTCACGTTTACCTGAAGTTTTGCTCTCGTGATTTGATCCTTCGCAAACATAATTACTAGCACACATATCAGAGTTCACGAGCAAGCTAGTAACAAAGGTAACATTACCCTTAGACATTTTACGAGAAAATAATTCTAGATCAGTGGAAAATAACGACTAAGATTTAGTAAACTCGTGTTCACGTTGAAAACGATGGCGCGGACGCGGTGGCGAGTTCGTCAACTTTTGTATATTTTAACTAGCGGTCCGCCCCGGCTTCGCCCGTGGTACATAATATATAGCCTATAGTACTCAAGAATCACGTACCTATCCAACGGTGAAAGAATTTTTGAAATCGGTCCTGTAGTTTCCGAGATTAGCGCGTTCAAACAAACAAACTCTTCCGCTTTATTATATTAGTATAGATTGCGAGCAGGTTTATACGTCAGGTCATTCACCTAAGTTAAAAAATTCGCTAACGCTGCGCCCGCGAGTTACACACGCCCTATTGGACATTAATATATATATAGCTGCTCGTGCTGATTCATTGACTGACTCACTGATTGATCACCCCTCCTGTAAAATTTTGTATGAAAAATTTTTTTTTCACTAATGGTTTCGTATAGAGGACAAAAATTCATTCGGAACAAAAATATGGAGAGAGCTGATGATTGAGGATTTCAGAGACGAGCGAATGGCATGCTTAAGGTATTGAAGATAGGTGGGGGGTGCTCGAGCAAATGTCACTCGAAACATCATCCAATTGGCAGTGAGCTGAAAAAAAATTCAAAATGGCGAAAAAAAGATGGCCGCCATACAACTTTCGTCGGTCTCCATCTCGGAGGGTATAAAAGATGGAAGAGTGGTTTCTTCGCAAAAGATGATCAAAATTCAAAGGTCTACTCGATGAATAGAAAAAAAATTCAAAATGGCGGAATTTATTTTTCCATAGAAAATGTATGGCGAATATTGAAGAGACTACAAGTTGTAAACTATGCAAGGCTTTGATGCGGTTCTTTGGAGAACTTTCAATGAAAAATATGGGAAGACATGATGATTGAGGGTTTGGAAGATGGTTGAGGAGCCCGGACAGGGTATGGCAGATAGATGGGAGGTGCTCAAACAAAAATTACTCAAAACCTCATCCAATTGGCACCGAGCTGAAAAAAAAAACAAAATGGCGGATTCAAGATGGCGGCTATACGAATTTCGTCGGTGTCTATCTCACCAAGTATAAAAGATGGAAGAGTGGTTTCTTGGCAAAAGATGATCAAGAACTAAAAATCTAATAGATGAATAGAAAAAAACAAGATGGCGGAATTTATGTTTTCACACAAAAAGTTTTTTTAGTGATGGTTTCGTATACAAGACAAAAATTCATGCGGAGGAAAAATATGGAGAGAGCTGATGATTGAAGATTTTGGAGACGGGTAAGGAGCACGGTCAGGGTATTGAAGATAGGTGAGAGGTGCTCAATCAAAAATTACTTGAAACCTCATCCAATTGGCAGTGATCTAAAAAAAATACCAAAATGGCGGATTCACGATGGCGGCCATACAAATTTCGTCGGTGTCTATATTACTGATTATAAAAGATGGAACAGTGGTTTTTAGGCAAAAAATCATCAAGACATGGTTTACTTGATAAATAGAAAAAAACAAGATAAGGGAATTTATTTATCTATACAACATTATATACAATGAATATTGAAGTGGGAACTATGCAAGACTTTGACACAGTTTCTATTCAAAATTTATTTTTATGGAAGAACTCTCATTCTGACAAATGATTCGGAGAAAAAATATGGGGAGTGATAGTGATCGAGGGTTAGAAATATGGGAAAGATAGGTGGAGGCTGCTCAAACCAAAATACCCAAAAGCAAAACCTCGCGGTCCGCTTTAGCGGGCCGCGCACCCACGCGCCATACTATTAATATATATATAGCTGCTCGTGCTGATTCACTGACTGATTGATCACCTCTCCTGTAAAATTTTGTATGAAAAATATTTTTTTCACTAATTGTTTCGTACAGAAGACAAAAATTCATTAAGAACAAAAATATGGAGAGAGCTGATGATTGAGGATTTCGGAGACGGGCGAGGGGCACGCTTAAGGTATTGAAGATAGGTGGGGGGTGCTCGAGCAAATGTCACTCGAAACGTCATCCAATTGGCAGTGAGTTGAAAAAAAATTCAAAATGGCGAAAAAAAGATGGCCGCCATACAAATTTCGGCTTCGGCTAACTCAGAGGGTATAAAAGATGGAAAAGTGGTTTCTTCGCAAAAGATGATGAGGATCCAAAGGTCTACTTGATGAATAGAAAAAAAAATCAAAATGGCGGAATTTATTTTTCCATAGAAAATGTATGGCGAATATTGAAGAGACTACAAGTTGTGAACTATGCAAGGCTTTGATGCCGTTCTTTGGAGAAGTCTCAAAGAAAAATATGGGAGGACATGATGATTGAGGGTTTGGAAGATGGATGAGGAGCCCGGGCAGGGCATTGTAGATAGATGGGAGGTGCTCAAACAAAAATTACTCAAAACCTCATCCAATTGGCAGTGAGCTGAAAAAAATTCCTAAATGGCGGATTCAAGATAGTGGCCGTACAAATTTCGTCGGTGTCTATCTCACTGAGTATAAAAGATGGAAGAGTGGTTTTTTGGCAAAAGATGATCTAGACGTAGTTTACTTGATGAACAGAAAAAAACAAGATGGTGAAATTTATTTTTCCATACAAAATATATGGCGAATATTGAAGAGAATGTAAGTTGGGAACTGATGCAAGACTTTGATACAGTTCCTTTTCAAAATCTTTTTTTATGGAAAAACTCTCATTCTGACAAATTATTCGGAGAAAAAATATGGAGAGTGATAATGATCGAGGGTTAGGAATATGGGGGAAGATAGGTGGAGGCTGCTCAAACAAAAAATACCTGAAAAAAAAAACCTCGCGGTCCGCTTGCGGGCCGCGCACCCACGCGCCATACTAGTTAATATATATATAGTAGGGTGTCCCAAGACATAAGGGGAAAAATTTTTTTCGCGAAATCAAATACGCATACCCTCTATTTTTATTCGAATTGACCTCATTGACTCAAATAATAAATATTATTGCGATTGGACAACGATAACCCGTGCCGACTTGATGCCAAAGTTTTGACATGAAAATTTGTACTGACTTAGTGTAGGAAGAATTAAGAACTTAATTTTTATTACTTAATTAAAACTGCAATACGCCCAAATAGTATATTATTTCCTCATTTACATTATAAAATATTATTATTGTACAAATTTTCTTTTTAACGTTTGTTTTTAGAGTCAGGATAGTTGTTCCTGTAAGTACGCAACGTAATAAAAATTGTTTTTGTTCCTCCTCAAAAGTGATTAATCCATGAAAGTCTTGCATTAAGTTAATCGCTCTTTCGGCTACATCGTTTTAGTCCCTCAGTGCCGAAACTTTTTTCTGGCTTCTTGAAACGAAGCATTATTTGACCACAAAGACATTAATGTAGAAAACTGTCTTCAATTTTAAGGCGGTTGAACAAGGACTTTCAGTTCAGTACAACTCTAGCAACGGAGTCTATAGCTTCGGAGTCCGTCAGGTGCAGTGTGTAAGTTTTTCTATATAGTTCTGTATTTTATCAGCATTAATTACTTTTCCAGTTTTCTCGGAACTTTTTAAAGAGCGGAATATCAAGGCTTGTAGTTACTTGACTGATTTTTGCTTCAAATACCAATTAAGACGAATTAATACACGTGATGTCGAGCGCTGCTACCAATTTTGGGGTAATAAAACTTCTACGCAGAGGTGTTTTGCTTTATTGCGTGTTCTCGACAAGCTTCGGTAGGTACTTCCTCCTTGTAAATCTAAGTTTTCATTAGAAGATGATGAAGACGACTCGTCTTGTAACGGTACATAAGATGATGTTGAAGGAGTCGGCTCAGACAAATATTTAGCACGTTGTTTTTCTTCTTCGATAGTTCTGAGGCGTGCTCTGTCCTCTCTATCAGTCAATTTTTTATCCACTCCTGCTAAAGCTCAAATTAGATGGTGCCCCGTCCATCGTTCATTTTTGCGATAAACGATACACGATATAATATTCGCTATGGCACAGTGCCTGTGAACGATGAACGGTCGGTGGTTAGACGGTTCATTATCGATGAAGCTTCGAAAAATGAAAGCAAAAATCCCGAAAAATTAACCGTTTCATTTGGGTTTAAGTGACCAGGGTCGACCTGGTTCTCTTTGACGTTGTAAAAAGATCCTCATTTATTTTTATTAATTCAAGCGCATCGGCGGCGTATGCAATGGCAGTTCGTCATTTTTAAAGTTATGTCAATGAAAATCGGTATTTGTAGTGTCGGTTAAAAATAAAGAATTACGTGTTTCAGGAATTTTGAAAATTCCACCCTCAAGTCGGTTTGTATGACGTCCACGCGAGCGAAGTCATGAGCATTAGCTAGTTAAAAATATACCCCTTTTAGAACTGCGTCATTGCACTAACATGTTGACTGATTGAAATGATGCGAGTTCTTAACTAAATAACGAGTAATCACAAGCACATCGACACGGTAGGTCGCGTAAGCCTTAGAGACCAAGTACTGGCATCTATTGATGTAAGTCGGCACGGGTTACCGAGGTCCTACCTTCTTAAAATTTTATTTATAATTATTTTGACCTAAAAGTAAAAAATTAAGAGGGTATGCGTTAAAAAAAAACGACTTTGATTTTTTTGGGACACCCTAATATATAGCTGTTCGTTCTGATTCACTGACTCATTCATCGCCCCTCCTGTAAAATTTTGTATGAAAATTTTTTTTTTCACTAATGGTGTCGTATAGAGGAAAAAAATTCATTAAGAGGAAAAATATGGAGAGAGCTGATGATTGAGGATTTCAGAGACGAGCGACGGGCACGCTTAAGGTATTGAAGATAGGTGGGGGGTGCTCGAGCAAATGTCACTCAAAACGTCATCCAATTGGCAGTCAGCTGAAAAAAAATTCAAAATGGCGAAAAAAAGATGGCCGCCATACAAATTTCGTCGGTCTCCATCTCGAAGGGTATACAAGAAGGAAGAGTGGTTTCTTCGCAAAAGATGATGAGGATCCAAAGGTCTACTTGATGAATTGAAAAAAAATTCAAAATGGCGGAATTTATTTTTCCATAGAAAATGTATGGCGAATATTGAAGAGACTACAAGTTGTTAACTATGCAAGGTTTTGATGCGGTTCTTTGGAGAACTCTCAAAGAAAAATATGGGAAGACATGATGGTTGAGGGTTTGGAAGATGGTTGAGGAGCCCGGGCAAGGTATTGTAGATAGATGGGGGCTGCTCAAACAAAAAATACTCAGAACCTCATCCAATTGGCAGTGAGCTGAAAAAAAGTCCCAAGTGGCGGATTCAAGATGGCGGCTATACAAATTTCGTCGGTGTCTATCTCACCAAGCATAAAAGATGGAAGAGTGGTTTCTGAGAAAAAGATGATCAAGGCCTAAAGATCTACTTGATGAACAGAAAAAAAATCAAGATGGTGGAAATCATTGTTTCACACAAAAAGTTTTTTTCACTGACGGTTTCGTATACAGAGGAAAAATATGGAGAGAGCTGATGATTGAAGATTTTGGAGACAAGTGAGGAGCACGCTCAGAGTAGGTATTAAAGATGGGTGGGAGGTGCTCAAACAAAAATTACTCGAAACCTCATCCAATTGGCAGTGAGCTGACAAAAAATGTCCAAAATGGTGGATTCAAGATGGCGGCTATACAAATTTCATCGGTGTCTATCTCACTGAGCATAAAAGATGGAAGAGTGGTTATTTGGCAAAAGATGGTCAAGACGTGTTTACTTGATGAACAGAAAAAAAATAAGATGGCGGAATTTATTTTCCATGCAAAATATATGGCGAATATTGAAAAGAATACAAGTTGGGAACTATGCAAGACTTTGATACAATTCCTTTTCAAAATTTGTTTTTATGGAAGAACTCTCATTCTGACAAATGATTCGGAGAAAAAATATAGTGAGAGTGATAATGATCGAGGGTTAGAAATATGGGAGAGATAGGTGGAGGCTGCTCGAATCCAAATAGGCGAAAACAAAACCTCGCGGTCCGCTTTAGCGGGCCGCGCACCCACGCGCCATACTAGTTAATATATATATAGCTGTTCGTTCTGATTCACTGACTCATTCATCGCCTCTCCTGTAAAATTTTGTATGAAAATTTTTTTTTTCACAAATGGTTTCGTATAGAGGACAAAAATTCATTAAGAGGAAAAATATGGAGAGAGCTGATGATTGAGGATTTCAGAGACGAGCGAATGGCACGCTTAAGGTATTGAAGATAGGTGGGGGGTGCTCGAGCAAATGTCACTCTAAACGTCATCCAATTGGCAGTGAGTTGAAAAAAAATTCAAAATGGCGAAAAAAAGATGGCCGCCATACAAATTTCGTCGGTCTCCATCTCGGAGGATATAAAAGATAGAAGAGTGGTTTCTTGACAAAAAATGATCAGGATCGGAAGGTCTACTTGATGAATGGAAAAAATATTCAAAATGGCGGAATTTATTTTTCCATAGAAAATGTATAGCGAATATTGAAGAGACTACAAGTTGTAAACTATGCAAGGCTTTGATGCGGTTCTTTGGAGAACTCTTAAAGAAAAATATGGGAAGACATGATGATTGAGGGTTTGGAAGATGGATGAGGAGCCCGGGCAGGGTATTGAAGATAGGTAGGAGGTGCTCAAACAAAAATTACTCGAAACATCACCCAATTGGCAGTGAGCTGAAAAAAAGTCCAAAGTGGCGGATTCAAGATGGCGGCCATACAAACATCGGTGTCTATCTCACCAAGTATAAAAGATGGAAGAGTGGTTTTTGCCAAAAGATGATTAAGACCTTAAGTTCTACTTGATGAGCAGAATGATTCGAAGAAAAAATATGGAGAGTGATAATTAATGATCGAGGATTAGGAATAGGGGAGAGATAAATGGAGGCTGCTCAAACCAAAATACCCGAAAGCGAAACCTCGCGGTCCGCTTGCGGGCCGCGCACCCACGCGCCCTACTAGTTAATATATATATAGCTGCTCGTGCTGATTCACTGACTGATTGATCACCTCTCCTGTAAAATTTTGTATGAAAAATTTTTTTTTCAACAATGGTTTCGTATAGAAAACAAAAATTCATTAGGAACAAAAATATGGAGAGAGCTGATGATTGAGGATTTCAGAGACGAGCGACGGGCACGCTTAAGGTATTAAAGATAGGTGGGGGGTGCTCGAGCAAATGTCATTCGAAACGTCATCCAATTGACAGTTAGCTGAAAAAAAATTCAAAATGGCGAAAAAAACATGGCCGCCATACAAATTTCGTCGGTGTCCATCTCGGAGGGTATAAAAGATGGAAGAGTGGTTTCTTCGCAAAAGATGATCAGGATCCAAAGGTCTACCCGGTGAATATAAAAAAAATTCAAAATGGCGGAATTTATTTTTCCATAGAAAATGTATGGCGAATATTGAAGAGACTACAAGTTGTGAACTATGCAAGGCTTTAATGCGGTTTTTTGGAGAACTCTCAAAGAAAAATATGGGAAGACATGATGATTGAGGGTTTGGAAGTTTGTTGAGGAGCCCGGGCAGGGTATTGAAGATAGGTAGAAGGTGCTCAAACAAAAATTACTCGAAACATCATCCAATTGGCAGTGAGCTGAAAAAAAATCCAAAATGGCGGATTCAAGATGGCGGTCATACAAACATCGGTGTCTATCTCACCAAGTATAAAAGATGGAAGAGTTGTTTTTGCCAAAAGATGATTAAGACCTTAAGTTCTACTTGATGAGCAGAATGATTCGAAGAAAAAATATGGAGAGTGATAATGATCGAGGATTAGGAATAGGAGAGAGATAGATGGAGGCTGCTCAAACCAAAATACCCGAAAGCGAAACCTCGCGGTCCGCTTGCGGGCCGCGCACCCACGCGCCCTACTAGTATGCCCTAAGTTTAGTTGACACAGTGCCTGTTTCACCATCTTCTGATAAATGTCAGATATCTACAACTTTTGTCTTTGTCACTTGTAGGTTTGGGCAACCAGAGCAGATGTTCGTTCAGCAGAAAAACGCTCTGTTGAAAGAAATCTCTTAAACATTAGTCGTAGTTTGGTTTTGAAATATCGCTGTGTGGGTAAAAAATTAATAATTAACAGAAGGCCTACTACAATCTTTAATCTAACGATCCAATTCCGATGCTATTCAATATCGGCGCTTAAAATAAATCGCATTGAATTCGTACCATGAAGTATCTTTTTGTTTCTATATTTTTATACTAGGTTTTTGTTTCGTTCATGACGTCATGACGTCTATTGGTCGGATAAAAGAGTTTATGGTACGAAATAGCGATTCAGTTCAGTTTAGGTCTTTAATTGAGTCGCGATTATAGTTGATGGTAGACCCACAGGTCCTATTGCCTACGTACCTTGCACATCAAATTACGTATACCGACCGCACAAACCGACATTCTGCGAGCGACACAATTTTGACTCAGCATGATGCCGGCGCGTGAAAATTCGCAGAAACGCGTCACGTACATACCGCGTCAGCCGTCAATTATATTACAGAAATATCCACTCATTTGCGCGCGTTTGGCATACTATGAGAATACCCTTGTCTGCGAGAACATAATAATATACATATACCTAGGTAGAAGTTCGTAGCTATTTGTTTTGATTTGTGCGAAATTTCTGAGATAGTATAGACATAAAATCAAGTCACAGTTTTTAACCGCCGACGCAAAAACGACGGGGTGTTATAAGTTTGACGTGTCGTGTGTGTGTGTGTGTCTGTCTGTTCCCCTGTGGCGCTCAAACGGGTGGACCGATTTGAATGCGGTTTTCTTTGTTTGAAAGGTGAATTAATCGAAAGTGTTGTTAGCTATGTTTGATGAAAATCGGTCCAAGATGGCCGCCGCTACAAAATGGCGGATTACATATTTTTCCACAACTCCCTTAATATGGGTATCATATGAAAGAGCTTGATTAGTAGAATAGCATTATTGCAAATCCAAGATGGCCGCCGCCACAAAATGGCGAATGTCGGGGGTTTTTTAAATTTTAAATTTATATTTGTATTAATTGTATAGTCCTTGTAGATTCAATTTGACGTTTTTCAAGAAAGCTATGCTAAGTTTTCTTAATTTCTCCAAGTCTTAATCAGGTTTGTTAAAAATTATACCTAAAGATTTCGATTTTTTCTCAATAGTTTTTTTTAATTTATTTATTACTAGCTTCTGCTTCAGTTTCGGTTTTTCACAAATTCCGAGGGAATCGTGGATTTCCGGTTCCCGTTCCCGCTCCCTTTTCCAACCTTTATACCTATTTTCAAGGAAGTTTGCTATAGTAATCCACCTATAGCTGTAGCTATAGATTTCAGTTTTTCAAAATCCCGTGGGAACTGTGAATTTTTCCAGGATAGCCTATGTGTTAAGTTAGTCATCTATCTCCACTCGAAATTTCAGCCAAATTGGCTCATTAGTTGCGGCGTTAAAGAGTAACAAGCATACACACACCAACATACACTCATAAAACTTCCGCCTTTATAATATTAGTGTGATTTGCTTAATATGAAAGTCATTTTTTTTTAATTGAAATCGTTACACAAGTGTTACGGTGTTGTGTTTGATAGTGTCACGTAAGATGTAGTAATTTACAATGTAAGTGGATATCCGCTTAACCATAGACAGATAAGATCTTACACTAATAAAAAGTTTTCTAAAAAAAACTTTAGGTTAAAATATATTTTTGTTCGTATTCTAAGTGAAAATCCTAAAACAATCCAATGAAAAGTATTTTCGGACGTTCAGAGGCGTAATATTAATAAGTATCTAGTCGAAGATACAGCGAAATACAATTAGGAAAGTTAACTGTGAAAACAAAAGCCGAACTCCACTAATACAGTTCAATTATGGAAGCAATCGATAAAGTTAAATTAAGAGGAATGGTTCTACTCTAACGACCAACCTTTATAGCTCTTAAGTTTCAAGTAATTTCAACGACTGCGAAAATTGCGACGGAGTGCTTCTGTTACAATCTTCTAGTACCTACTTATGACATTGGAAATAAGTGATTTCAATCTAAGATTTTTTAACAATACTGGAGGATTTACTTAGTTTTTTTATAAGAGGTACTTACTTAAAAGCTATGGTGCCGTTATATTTAGACGAATCACTTTTAGAGCTTTTCTGACTTAAGGTATCAAGGACTTAAGGAAATAATATTCCACTCGAAATTTTATTTCCATGAAAATGTGAACTCCTCTTAATATCTAGGTCTTAATATTCATAATCATAAACATAAATAAGATCATCAACATAATCGTAATATTTTTTTGTAGAACCTAATACCTACATAATTATAAGCTCTCATTATTAGATATTATATTGTTGGTAGATGTGACAGTGTGCCAGTATCTGAAGTTGTTGTTGTAGAGAAGCCTGCCTGCGAGAGGACTGTGGTTCTATCGAATAAGTATATTTTTTTTTATAGGAATAGCGGGCAACTGAGCAAGCGGGTCACCTGATGCCAAGTGACCACCGCCGCCCATGAACATTCACCTGAGGAACCACTAATGCGTTGCCGGCTTTTGAGGAAGGACTCTGGCTCTTCAGCTCGCTGCCGGAATACACGGATGCTTTGCGGCAGATTACAGCTGAAGTGTGGTTGCTAGCCAGGCGGATTCGGAGTAGGATCCTACCACAAAGCGGTAATACCATCCAGATTACGTTGTGTGGTATCAGGCACAACGACCCGTAGAGGGGACTGAGAGCGTCAGGGCCTCGTTAGCATATTGGCAGGGTGCACCGCGTGCAGGTGAGGTTGACTTTGGCCACATAGGTGGAATTTGAGCCACTTACACCCCAAATTGTAGTTAAAATAAAACAAAACCTTTTAACTTTATAATTTTTATGTTACTCATAATTTATTTGTTTCGCATTAACTATATCATTAATTTCAACCGAATAATGTTACATCGCTAATGTAATAAATCATCGATTCCATGGAGAATAAATAACAGTGAAATGCGTTAAATAATTTAACTAGTTATCCATCGGAGAGCGATAAAGCCATGTGTGACATTCATCTGGCTGGCCGTAGCAGTCAGTTGAGCAAAACAAACGGGCAATAGAATAGATTTCCCACGAGAGCGGTATATTATGAGTTTCCATGGAATATTCGCGAATTGGCAAAATCTTTGTGGGCTACCAGTATTCGATTATAATAAACGATTGTTATTACGGCCTTTTTTATTTGTTAAAAATAATTGCAAGAACTTGCACGAATACATAACGTAATTTGTCCACATAAAAGGTAATATTTATATTTCGTGTAATTCGTTTACAAACACTTTAAGATAAATAACATGTTCAGATCTAGTTTCGAGTATTGTAAAATACTTTTCTACATTCCCATAGGATACATTAAATGCACAGTACTGTCTGTGATTCAGTAGAAAATATATTTACCATTTCACTTTACGTTTAATAGGTTTTAAGCAATTATAAATTTAGGTAACTAGTCCATACTATAATATTCATTATGTTTAAATCCAAATTATAAAATCGCCATTCGTTGTTTCCGTCAGTCGATGGAAGTCCACAGCTGGACACAGGGGCCCCAAAAGAAAGCTCAGACTCACTCAGTGGATGATGCAGAGAGCTGTATGCCCATAGAGATAATTTATTATTATCTCTATGTGTATGCCGCGTGTTTTTCTACGCGATCAAATCAAAAATGACATGTTCAACGTAACTGAAAGGGTTGCAAAACTGAAGTGTTAATGGGCCCCTGGGGCACATAGTTCGAAGAATCGATATAGGTATTAGGTACGTTGCGGTCTCAAGGTGCTGGAATGGCAACCTCGCAACAGGAAGATCCTCACTAGTGATTATTGTTGAAAATTAATTAGAATTTTTAGAAATGGTTTAAAGATTATTACTTTCATAATGGAAATAGGTTAGAATGAACTGACATTTGATTCATTCAATGGCGCCGAACCGCCATCTTGAATTATTGGTATAAATACGGGCACTTCGAAGCCATGAATTCAGTCTCCTCCAGAGACTCAACCGACTGTTAGATGCTTCAGCATCTAGGTCGTGATATTTGATTGAGGGTTGCGATAGCAATCACACCCTAATCGAATGAAGTGCTGCCATTTTGGACTTGGCTGAGTGTAATTAAATTAATTAGTATAAAATAGATTTTGAAAGAGATCTCAGTTAAACTAATCTGTAATTCGATACTAATTAAGTTTGTGCGGGTGATAAATAAAGATATTTTAATAATAGTTTGATTTAGTTTTAATATTAAACCTTATCCTGCTTCTGTAATGATGATGTTTACACTAGATTGGCAGACCTTCACTAGGTGGACTTACGAAATCAGACGAGTCGCAGGGCATACAAGTGACCCAAGATGGCGACGTTTGGAAGCCCCTCTGAAAAAAATTATAAATCTATACTAATAAATAAAATTGAAGTGTCTGTCTGTAATATCGAAATAACTACCTCATATTAAGCTCATATGGTTATTTGAACGCTACCATAACCGAATCACGCGTTTTTAAAATTTTTGTCTGTCTGTCTGTCTGTCTGTCTGTCTGTTTGAACGGGCTAATCTTCGGAACGGCTGAACCGATTTTGACGGGACCTTCATATACAAGAATTAACCAGGGAGTAACATAGGCTACTTTTTTAACCGACTTTCAAAAAAGGAGGAGTTGTGTTTTTCTACCTATGTACACCGATATCTCCGAGATTTCTGAACCGATTTGCGTAATTTTTTTTTTAATCGATAGAGGAACATTGCGACCCTGTTCTATAAAAAAATTGGATTCCAACTCCTCAATCCTGATGCTGTAGGGGACCTAATCCCCAAAACTAATGGGTTTTAGAAACTTTCGGTTATTTAAATTGATATTGGGGGTACCAATTAAAGACTTTATCGTTGAATGAACTGGAGTAGGTACATATCCAACTCCTCAACCCTGATGCTGTAAGGAATTGTATTCCGAAATCGTGGGGATCCCACGGGATTTTTCCGTTTTGGGGACGGGTTTCTACAGATAAGCTACTTTTTGTTCTGGAAAATCAAAAGTTCCCACGGGATTTTTAAAAACCTAAATCCACACGGGCGAAGCCGTGGGCACCATCTAGTTAGTAATAATTTTGAATACTAGGTCGATTACGTAGAAAATAAATACGCACCTATCCGTTTTTAATTATTATGTATTACCTATATCCACCATATCAATTACAGGTACGTGATCGTCTAACTCTATGTTATTGCGTAATACAAATAACGTGATAAGCTCGTCGTTGAAAGTATCGCCGCTATCTCGAAATAGAGGGTCGGAATGATTCGCCGACACCTTATCGTCAGCTAGTTAAGCGTTTCACTGATTGCTGGATTGAGTTATAAATCTCTTGCGGCACGCGATCCGTTTCTCAAACCGAGTAAATGGATACAGAACGACTATAACCTATTCTTTTGTTGATCTTGTATCCTTCTATGCTATCAACACGAATAAGGTAGGTACTATATTCTATACTTAGTAAAAACAAGTATGTACATAATATGAATTTTGCATGCAAGCGGCTCACCTTCATATCAAATTGATTTTTAGGGTTCCGTACCCAAAGGGTAAAAACGGAGCCCTATTAATGTCACTCGGCTGTCTGTCTGTCTGTCTGTCTGTCTGTCTGTCTGTCTGTCTGTCTGTCTGTCTGTCCGTCTGTCCGCCGGTCACAGGTCTCTAGCTCGCAGACGAAATGAGTTACAAACCTGAAATTTTGGTATTTGGTGTAAAACGTTAACCCAAAATCAAATATTGAATTAAAAATTGAATTAAATTATTTTTCAGGGGGGCTCCCATATATGAGAAAGGAGCCGGAAAAAAAAAATTTTTTCTTACCCTAGCTTGTGGGGTATCATTGTTTAGAGCTCATTGATTAGAGTACGAATATATATATTTTTTAATTTTTTGCTTAAAAAGTAAGGAAATGGGGGGTCATCAAAATTGTCAGTTTTAGACCATTTTTGTGACGGGGGCTATCTAATAAACTAAACTAGTTAGGAATATGATATTTCGGTATATTATGTACTATATGCTCTATTTGTACAACAAATACTGAAAACAACGATTCATAAAATAGTTTATAAGCTGTGACCAAATCAAACGAACTTATTTTGCGTTTTTCGTTCACGGTTTCTTGCGATGTCTAACTCGGAAATTAAATATTTCTTAGACCCAAAATATTATATTGTTCATAATTATGTACGGAACCCTGAAAGATTATTCTTGAATCTGAATCTTTAATTCCCTATTAATAGCCTAAATTCTGGCGGAGGAATAGGAATGACGTGGAAAGAAGTTAAGGGTACAGCTTTGAACCGTTCGGGATGATGCAATGCTGTAAACGCCCTTTGGCAAACTAGTAGTACGAAGGAATTAAACACACAAGCAAATGGTATTCCAGCTAGGTTAAAGCCAAAGAATACCAGAATAATAGAAGTCAAAGAATAATATAATATAAACTGAAAATTGGTTTGTATGGAACAAAAGATAATATAATATTATTATTTTCGTTCTACGTACTCTATGCGAAGTAGGTACATATATTATAATTTTGTGAAGTCCACCCTTAAAACGGCTTAGGGGGGACGTCAGATGATTTTCATTTTACAAACTAAAAGCTGATAATATAGCTTAGAAAATCTAGGTTACAATATTAAGTAGACCCTGCTAAAACTCAGGGTACTCACAAGTACCGAGACAGTTTAATCCAATTACGCTATATTTGAACATTTCGCATTCGTATATTTAGTAGCGCTTTGAAGTAAACTTAGGGATTTATCAACGTATAAATTAAGTTCACTGTACTAACAGGATAATAATGTTCTTTCCACTCGAACACATCTCTCGTACTAATAACCAAGCTTGTTCCGGGTGAAGTTGCGAAGTAATGACACGAGAATAACTGATAAGCTATATTGAACTTGTTAACAAATTAAGTTTGATGAGATATATGTACCTACTATATTGAGTTCAATGGTTTCATGAATAGTTAATACCTTGTTATTGGGTGGTTAATTAAAAAGTTCCGGGTGAAGTTGCGAAGTAATGACACGAGAATAACTGATAAGCTATATTGAACTTGTTAACAAATTAAGTTTGATGAGATATACCTACTATATTGAGTTCAATGGTTTCATGAATAGTTAATACCTTGTTATTGGGTGGTTAATATTTTTTAAATAAATTGTAGTCCTTTATGTATTCCCATCTGTGAAAGTTATAATCTATTTAACTATGTATATGTACTTACTCATCTTATATTTATTTAGTATTTCATGTGCAATCATAGTGTAGTTTAGTATTTTATAATTTGATTGTAGTCGGAATGGCACGCAGTTTTAAACCTTAGTGGTTTCTCGTCGTGCTCATAAGTCTGTTTTTTATATTTGTTTTTTATGCTGATAATAAAAAAAAAAAAAAAAAAAAAAAAATTAAAAAGTTCCGGGTGAAGTTGCGAAGTAATGACACGAGAATAACTGATAAGCTATATTGAACTTGTTAACAAATTAAGTTTGATGAGATATACCTACTATATTGAGTTCGCTGGTTTCATGAATAGTTAATACCTTGTTATTGGGTGGTTAATTAAAAAGTCATTTCTAATCTAACAGCTCAACATATTATTACAACAAGATATAAGAAAACACAGTCTGACTTCAACTTATGCTCTATATGTTTTATACCTACTATGTAGATAGTCAACAGTTATTCAAGCGATTTTCTGTTGTCCGTTTAGAAATTTCGCCCTTCTGAAGATCTTCGTCAGATCTTCAACAAATCTTAATGAGGCCAATCTGAACATTTCTTTGACTCTTTAAAAAATATATCGAAATCGGAGTTATGGAGTACTTAGGTAAGTATATAATAATACGCGTTGAATTGAGAACCTTCTCCATTTTTAACTCACAATCAGTTGAAGTGTAGCACTCAAAAGAATTCCCATTGTTGTTCGAAGAAGTTTCCAATTTGGTCTTTATTCTTTTAAATTATACCCCTTTATTCTTTTAAATTAGCCCTTTAGCTACTGAGAGATACCTACTCAATCTGTGCAAATAAATAAATTGATGAAAATAAATTCATCTGCAAAAAGCAGCCGTGTTGAAATAAAGTAAACTTTGAATATTGCGCGGAGAGTAGATGTTTAAAATCAGACCTCAGCGGTAATCATACAACAAAACTTTTATACATTAACTCTTAGGGCTAAGTGAAAATGCTTGTATTAGAACAACCGCACAGACCCGAGCGACCTCTGAAGCACCATTTCGGTGTTTATATTTTATGGTAGGTACCTATACTTAAAACATTACATTTTTACTGACTTCATAAAAGGAGGAGGTTCTCAAATCTACCCATCAACGCATTAACTTTATCTTAGATAAGTAATTTTTTTTAAGTGAAAATTTTTCACGAACACTGGAAAATGCACAAATGTATAACATACTCATTTGCCACGGGTGATTATGAAAATGGTGGTTTAATTGCAGCAGGTACAACGGAAGTGACGTCATAAAGCTTTTAGTTCCTCTTGAAAGTACTATTTACAACCAATTGAAGCAACTTCTTCTCTAACTACTTTAATAGATTCAAATAGTTTTTTTTTTAAATTAATACTATGAAGCCGAACCCAGAAATTAATCTAACCTAATCTAGCAAAAAGCCGCCGGCCTGCAATTATTATGTGCACCACGACACCGCAGGCAGCGGGCTCAGCTAGTCTTCTTTTACAACGTTGCAAATAAGCCGCCGGCCTTTAATTAATGTGCTCGCCACGGGACTGCGGGCCTATACAGAAGGCTTTAGCTGCCAACTTAGACTGCCGGCTTTTTAACGTCGCAGAAAAGCCAACGGTCCTCAAGTGAATTGAATGTGGGTGTAGTTTCGGGGTTGAGGCTTTTCGGAATGTTGGTTGGGAAAATGACATCCATTTTCTTTAGAATGGCTTATTTTCGAAGATGGAGAACAGAACTCTTCAACTGCCAATAGCTAATCACTTGTAACTCGTAATCTGCTCAATAATTTAGTAAACGTTCTATTTTTCGTAAAAAGATAAATAGCATTCGTACTTTATTTAAAAAATTACATAAGATATAGGATAACCTTTTAGGATAACCTTTATCTGCGGCATTGTACATGTGAATTGGTTTTTATATTTATTACGATTATGCCTAATTATAAATAACAGTAATTTTGATTAGTCCTACCGTCTAAATCCATTGCAAAACTGTCAAATATTCATCATTACAAAAAAATTCGTTAAAAACAAATTTTACAAAATAGCGAAAAAGTTTTCATTTCAAACTGTTAGGCACTAATTGCCCCAGGACGGCTTAAAAACTCTAAAAGGTTAACACTTTTAAATGCATGGCGATCAATCTCCAATGCATTTTTAAAAGCCAAAATTTCGAAACCGAGAGCCAACTCCAAATTCAGATAGATGGAAAGCTCCCTCGACACTTGAATATTCAGGACTCTACACCCAGTTTACCTTACCAATTGCGTGAATATAAAACTAACTTTTAATATACCTAGACTATTTTACTGCTCAAAGCCCAGTAACCATTGTCTTGTCGATCTTTTTTTTCTATATTTATTGTATTTAATATTAATTTTATGTATCATATGTACTGTATCATGCTATGTATTGTATCATGTAAAATATTTACTTAGATAATATATCTATATAAATAACATTATATTTTAGTTTATTTACTTAATATTCTCTTATACACTTTTCTCCTTTGCACACCCACACGTGTTGTCACACCTCTTAGGTAGACTGGTAGAAAATGCTTTAGCATTAGTTCGCCTTTTGTACCATTTTGTGCAATAAAGAGTTTATAAATAAAATAAATATTTTTAACCCCCGACGCAAAAACGACGGGGTGTTATAAGTTTGACGTGTCTGTGTGTGTGTGTGTCTGTCTGTTCCCCTGTGGCGCTCAAACGGGTGGACCGATTTGAATGCGGTTTTTTTTGTTTGAAAGGTGAATCAGTCGAGAGTGTTGTTAGCTATGTTTGATGAAAATCGATCCAAGATGGCGGATTACATATTTTTTCACAACTTCCTTAATATGGGTATCAAATGAAAGGGCTTGACTAGTAGAATAGCACTATTGCAAATCCAAGATGGCCGCCGCCACAAAATGGCGAATGTCGGGGGTTTTTTAAATTTTTAATTTATACTTGTTTATAGCATTAAGGTCGAATAATCTGTGAACATTCAGTCTCGCGAAGTAGGTACCTAACGTCACGTTCGTGGACGTGTTTAGTGACTCTCGTGTGTCCATCGCAATTCGCAAGCATCATGAAAGCAATGAAAGAGGTAGTGGAACTTTGTTTACGGTGGCATCTGGCGACGCATTTATGATCAATGAACATGAATTTATAAACGTATGCGCGAATTGTTTTAAGTATTCCGTAGTGAAATAATTATTTTCTGTACGTGTGCATATCAATTGCGCATTTGGCTACTAATTATATTGCCACAGCAAATGGCTACGGAGGACCTAAAATTTTAAAAATTTTGCGCATTTATACGTCTAACGCCGACTACGCCGACGCCTACTCTATCTTTTAACAAACCTATAGGTAAACATATAGGTAAACCTAGTACGTATATTCATTCATTCATTCTTCATTTAGGAGAATTGATAACTTTCTTGAAAGTTTAGACAATGTTTTAGTATCATTAAGTTCTACTCAGACAGTCGTAATCGTCGGGGATATGAATATTAATATAAATTCTCATCAAAGTGACTCAAATGCAGACATGTACCTTTCAGCTCTAAGCTATCATGGATTTTTCCCCACTCATACACTACCCACACGAAAAGATAGGTGTCTAGATCATGTTATGATAAAAACTGGCAGTATTGTGACAACTCTAATTTTAGATAATTCTATAACTGACCATGTTTCAACGGTGTTAAGTTTAGAGCAAACGAGTATTAATACAATAAAGCCACAACACCAGATCAAACGTTTGGATGTAGAGGCAGCTGTAACACAATTAATAAATACTGACTTTGGACTTGTATTAAATGATAGTAACGCCCAATCAGCTGCAGATTCTTTAGTAAAAATTATATCGCGAGTTATCACAGAGCATACAGTCATGGTCCACATTCCTTGCAAAAAGCGTACACTTAAACCCTGGATTACACCAGGACTGTTAAGATGCATTCGTAATAGGGACAGGTTGCACAAAAAATCCAGGCGAGAACCAGAAAATCATATAGCTAAAATTACTTACACTAGATATCGAAATTTCTGTAACAAGTTGCTAAGAAACCTAAAGATAAATTACGAAAAAAATGAGTTCCTGAAAGCCAAAGGAAATTCTAAAGCTACTTGGAATGTACTCAAGTGCATTACTCACCTTAAGTCTGAACCAATACCACCAAATGAGCTATTGAGACCTGATAAAGATACTCAAAGCCAAATTGATGCCGTTAATAAATTTTTTGTCAATATAGGAAAAGAACTAGCTACTCCGTTATTAAACCAATATAATCCACTTGATTGTTGCATATTCCATAAACCTGATAATAACGTCTTTGGAAACTCAATGGGACTCCTTGATGTTGATGAACTTGAATTAAACTCAATTATTATGGGACTTAGAAATAATTGTGCAGCTGGCTGGGATGGCATACCAGTTAGTATTTTAAAACCTGCACGTTATGCTATTATACCTGCCCTAAAGCACGTAATAAATCTTTGTTTTTTTCAAGGTATTTTTCCAAAAGTATTTAAGAAGGGCATTGTTCATCCTGTGTACAAGAGTGGAGACAGAGATAAGATAACTAATTATAGACCTATATCTGTACTCACAACACTCTCGAAAGTCATGGAGAAAATCCTGAACAACCGTTTAATTAGTTTTTTAAATAGGCAAAATATTTTATCTGGAAATCAGTTTGGATTTAGAAAAGGCATGTCTACAGAAGATGCCCTAACTGTATTAATAGATCAAATTGTTGCTAATATAGAAGCTAAGAATAAAGTTATAGGCGTGTTCATTGATCTCACTAAGGCTTTTGACACCGTCTCTGTACCTATTCTTGTAGATAGGCTAGAAAGCATTGGTATAAGGGGAAATACACTAAATATCTTCAAAGACTATCTAGCACACCGTACACAGGTTGTAAAAATTGGCTTTCATACTAGTAGGGAGGAGTTTGTGAGCTACGGTGTCCCGCAAGGAAGCGTGCTCGGTCCAACCTTGTTTCTAACGTATATAAACAATCTGTGTCAGTTAACCATACCTAACACCAAAATAATATCTTATGCAGACGATACGGTTCTACTTGTTCACGGAAAAAATTGGGATCAGGCCCGCTCTCATGCTGAAAAGGCTATTAGAATTGTAAGGACGTGGCTTACGAATCACTTATTAATATTGAACCCAATTAAGACGAAGTTCATAACTTTTTCGGTTAGCGAGAGATCACAACCTGCGGAGCCATTCTTTTTAAAATTTCACAACTGTTTAACCGTACAATGTGACTGTGCATGTCCCAAAGTTGATCGCGTATCCGAGATCAAATACCTGGGTGTTAATGTAGACAAATTATTACGTTGGAATACACACATTAACTTACTCACTCAAAGGATTAGGAAACTCACCTACGTTTTTAGAAAGATCACTAACTCAGCTGATGATGAGGTCCTAAAATCTGTATATTTTGCTCTAATACAATCCCAGATTGTGTATGGCATAACGGTCTGGGGTGGTTCTTTTGCGACGTCTATGCTTCGCCTAGAAAGAGCTCAAAGAGCAATATTGAAGGTGATGGGTAAGAAACCGATGCGACATCCAACAAATCTGCTTTATAAGGATTGCTCGGTACTAACTGTCAGGCAACTTTATATACTTAACCTAATTCTACGTAAACATGCTGCTATCACAGTTGAAGTTAATCTTAAACCGAAAAAGCGTACCATACGGGACGTTTGTGAAGGAAACTTGTATCGTACTGCTTTTGCCGGGCGCCAAAACAGTGTTCTTGGTGCTCGTCTATATAATAAAATCAATAAAATACTTGATATAAGTGCAGATTCGCGTAAAAAATGTAAGCTGAAACTTAATTCGTGGCTAAAAACTCTAAATTACACTGAGACAGAGGAACTTCTTAAAATTATTAAATAAGCTGTATGACTTACATAATAAATATATTAAACACAATCACGCACGAACACAGATAAATTTCTATAAGAATCACACAATGTACTCACACATACACCCACACATACACCCACACATACACACAAACAAACACACTCATACACATACCTACGTACATAAAAAAAAAAATCTAAGAATATGCATGCTATAAGTCTATTTTCTCTTTTTAGTAAAAAGAAAAATAGTAATATTATATAGAAATATAAAATTTCATAAAAATTGTAATAATATAGTTAATCTGTATGTTCATATCTTGCATAAATAAAAATATTATATAATAAAAATTAATAATATAATAAAAATTATTTAGAATAATATTTTATAATATATAAATTTGAAAAAATAATTTTATTGTAAAGGTTCGGGGAAAGTGACGACACCCGCAGCACAAGCTGGTCTTAGTGCGGGTGTCAAAGCATTCTTTGATCCTATTTTATCATTTTTTGTGATGCAATAAAGTTTTTATTATTATTATTATTATTATATTAGGTATGCACGTACAACTCACGCATTTCTATACCTAATATATAAATTAACCCACCCGCTACCGCGTCCGCGCCCGCGCTCTCAACGTAACCGCTTTGGAAAATGTTTTACACATTAATAAATCTTTATGAAAAAACCTGCTTGTCTCTACTAAGCCGCAATTGGCCCGTTTATTGGTTCCTGATAGTACGGCGGAATTCACAATGTAAACTGCATAATCACGTTACGTACAACACGGTTTCGTGCTTCTGTTACGGTCAGCTCAACTGTAAAACGTGAAAATTTTAAAACGTTTTTATATTTTTTTATTTCAACTTTCATACTATTCACTTCTGTATTTTTTTTGTAAGCTTAAACATTAATACTTACAGTAAACAGTTCTGCTTTGTAAAAGAGGTAACTAAGATACTTACTTAACTTAATATTAATAAATAAATAAATATATACACAGTACACACATACACACACGGTCGGCTGTTCCTAAAGTAGGTAACTTAATGCCTGTGTTATAGGTAACAACCGACTGATATACAGATTTACATATATTACACATAAATATTTAATAAATGTATAAATATATAATACATACTTATATACTTACATAAATACACCCAGACTCGGGACGGGAATCGAACCCGCGACCCGGGAGAGGTAGGCAGGGTCACTGCCAACCGCGCCAACGGGCCAGTCAAAGCGTTTATAAGGTAAAGATAAAATTAAAAGTAATGTTACCTAAGTTTTGTTCTTAAAGAACTTAGGAGATAAGAACATATTTTATTGATAACTTATTATCAATAGCATAGATTAAAGACCACGTTGCCAATAGTGATTAGACGATGGTTGCAAGTCGCTATATAGTTAGGTTAGTACTTACGCACTAAGTTTTTCTATTACTGAGTTCATCATCATCATCATCATCATGATCAACCCATTACCGGCTCACTACAGAGCACGGGTCTCCTCTCAGTGAGAAAGGTTTTGGCCATAGTCTACCACACTGGCCAAGCGGATTGGTAGACTTCACACACCTTTGAGAACGTTATGGAGAACTCTTAGGCATGCAGGTTTACTCACGATGTTTTCATTCACCGTTAAAGCAAGTGATATTTAAATACTTAAAACGCACATAACTCCGAAAAGTTAGAGGTGCGTGTCCGGGATCGAACCCACGACCTCCGATTAGAAGTCGGTCGTCCTAACCACTAGGCTATCACAATGATTTACTAATTTTCTATTACTCTAGCGGCACGCTATGATGGCCGGTTTGACGTTTGTCCGCTCATGAAGTTCCGTATTAATTGATAACGACTTTGAAGGAAATAATTGTATTACTTTATTGACGATAGTGATGTGCAGAGATTCATAAATTTTATCGAATGTAGTTTTAGGTTTAGGACTCAAAATTTATTTATTAAATTGATTTCTTAAATGTATACAAGTGTAGAAAAATCAGTTTGCACCATTTAAGGGGTGAATGTACTTGTGAATATGAACAATTTTCACTATGTGGACAAACCTCTGAAATCGCAAAAAAATATCAATAAATTTTTAAAAATGGAATCTAATACGATCGTCACATAGGATCGCTGGCTAGCACAACTACTACCTCCGGCAAACTCGCGTCAATGCTCAATGCAAAACAAAGCAGTTTCGAATTGACGTTGCTTCGAAAAGTATAAACTGTCAGTGCAATGCGATTGTGATATAGTTTTGACCTGGCTTTGGATTTCAAATATTGATACTGCATTACTGTTGACCCTTGCTCGTTAATTTGGACTCTGTTCAAGCCCTTTGTTGTGGATTTCGTCGATATGACCGAACGTACGCAGAGAACTGTTCTAAATAGTCAGACACGTGAGTTCGTAATACGCCTTCGTAACTATTTCGATCGTGAAGCTCAAAATGGAGGGCCAATTTTACCTATAACGTCAGTGGTTGAACGCGTAGCTGATGCGCTTAATATTGGACAACGAACTGTTAGACGGATAACTAAAAAAAAATATGGCGAGACTGGCACAGAAGAAAATAAACTTCACACACCAAAAAAGAGAAAACGAGCAAAACCAGTCGTAGGCATCGATAGCTTTGATGCCGATGCTATCCGAAGACATGTTTACGGCTACTATTTACAGAAGGAGTATCCAACAAGAAAAAAGTTGGTGCATTCACTGAAGGAAGCTGGATTATTCTTCGGTGGGGAAAGTTCTTTAACGAAGATTTTGAAGACCATTGGATTTCGATACAAAAAATGTAACAAACGCAAAATATTGATGGAAAGATTTGATATAGCGATGGCAAGGTATACTTTTTTACGGCAAGTGAAAGAAATCAAAAATTGGCAAAATGTTGTGTTCTTGGATGAAACATGGCTTAATGCTAACCATACTGTAGGCCGTTCTTGGAACGATGACACAGCAGCATCTACTTCCAAAGTTCCTGTAGGAAAAGGATCGCGACTTATAATTTGTCACGCCGGAACCATCAACGGGTTTGTCGAAGGTTCTCTCATGGCTTTTGCGTCAAAAACCACTGGAGACTATCATGAAGACATGAATGGAGAAAAGTTTACTGAATGGTTTACCTCAATGTTGTGTAGCCTCCCTGAACCATCTATTATAATTATGGACAACGCCCCATACCACTCGATGCAAATTGACAAGCCACCTGCCCAATCCCAAAAGAAAGCTGATATCGTCGCATGGCTTCGTAAAAATGGCGTAGATGCAAACATGAATATGTTAAAAGCGGAATTAGTACGTCTTTTAAAAGAAAACAAACCAACCAAGATCCGATACGTCATTGACGAAATAGCATTAGAACATGGGCACAGAGTTATACGGTTACCGCCTTACCATTGTGAGTATAATGCGATTGAGTTGGTGTGGGCTCAAATTAAGGGATATGCTGCAAGACACAATACAGAACCCCCATTTACCACAAAAAAAATGCTAAAATTATTAGAAGAAGCTTGTGAACATGTGACTAAAGGAGACTGGGAAAAGGTTGTGAATAGAACTGTTAAATTAATAAGGGAAGATTATGAAAGAGATGTGAAAATAGATAATATTATAGAAAACGAACATATAATTATTAATGTATGTGATGATAGCAGTGACGACAGTGAAAATAGTAGTATGGACGAATCTGATTAATTATGGCCTTTTGTGGCACCTTTTTTGGTATCTTTTGTATTCATATGTTTCTTGTGTGCATATAAAGTATGTATATTCATTTTCGTTCAAATATTCAGTTCGTTCAAATAAATTAAATAAACATATACATTTTTGTTTTATTAAACCTATTTAATCAGGTACAAAAACAAAACTTAATTGTTTTTTGTTCGAGAATAAATTGACATTCCACATCACTATTGTAATGTGTCAAACCGGCCATCATAGCGTGCCGCTAGTGTAGGGAGTTGGTAGGTAGGTATAGCAATGTATTTGTTGCATTCCAATGCAAATAAAGACTACGCGCCGATTTATTAAACAAGCATTTTCATACATGAAAAAGATTTGACAAGTAATAAATTCCCAAGTTTTCATTATTAAAAGGAAATAAGTGGAACGTTCGACGTAAACGTAGTTCATAAGGAGCTGCAAGAGAAACGAGCATCATTACTCATGGAGTGTGCCTCGAGCACATTCTGTACCCATAATATACTTTGTATTTTGTACCTACGATTACAGAAGTGACGTTATATATATAAAGCTACTTGAAGTCAGGTACTGATCACCTCTCCTGAACAATTTTGTATGGGACTTTTTCACCATACTTTCCGTGTGTGTAAAATTCAAAAATATAAGGTCTACAAAATTATAGAGAGACCTGGACGTGGAAAACTGACTAGGGTGCTCTAAGGGATCTCGAAAACTATCAGTCGGAGAGGTACCGTCCCCAAACAAAAAATGTTCAAAACCTTGGGCCATTGGGTGAACCGATGAAAAAAATATGGCTACCAAACAAAAAAAAATTTCATCTCCATACAAAAAATTCCTAATTTTCAAGAGGCTCTCCAGAACAATTTTGTATGGAACTTTTTTCTCCTCACTATTTATATGCGTAAAACTTATGGGTCTTCCTTCAGGAAAAATATGAAACGTCATGAATTTGGAAAATTTACCAGAGTACCCCAAAGGCTCTCAGAAACTATCAGTCATAGAGACATGGTCCTGAATCTGAAAATGTTCAAAACCTTGGGCCCTTTGGTGAGCCAGTAAAAAAAAGATAGGCACCGAACAAAAAAAAATTTCGCGTCCATACAAATTTTTTTTTAAATTTTCAAGAGGCTCTCCAGAACATTTTTGTATGGAACTTTTTTTACCTCACTAAACGCATGCATAGAGCTCATGAGTGTCCTTTCAGGAAAAATACGAAACGTTATGAATGTGGAATATTTACCAGAGTACCTCATGGGTCCTCCAAAACTACCAGTCATACAGACATAGTCCCAAACAAATGTTATTAAAGACCTTGGGCCATTGGGTGAACCGGTAAAAAAAAGATGGCCGCCGAACAAAAAAAAATTTTCTCCATACAAATTTTTTGGGTTCTTTCCAAGAGGCTCTCCAGAACAATTTTGTATGGAACTTTTTCCCTTCACTATTTATGTGCGTAGAACTTATAGGTCTTCCTTCAGGAAAATTATGAAACGTCATGAATGTGGAAAATTTACCAGAGTACCTCATGGGTCCTCTAAAACTACCAGTCATACAGACATGGTCCCAAACAAATGTTATTAAAAACCTTGGGCCATTGGGTGAACCGGTAAAAAAAAGATGGCCGCCGAACAAAAAAAAATTCTCTCCATACAAATTTTTTGGGTTCTTTTCAAGAGGCTCTCTTAGACAATTTTGTATGAAAAATTTTCCCCCTACTACACTTATAAATAGAACTTAAAGATTTTTATTTCACAAAAATCACAAAACATAGTGAATGTGGAAAAATTACCAGAGTACCCTAACGGCCCTCAAAAACTATGAATCATAGAGGCAATGGTCATGAAACTAAAAATGTTCAAGACCTTAGGCCCTTCGGTGAGCCAGTAAAAAAAAGATAGCTACGGAACAAAAAAATTCGTGTCCATACAAAATTTCTTTTTAATTTTCAAGTGGCTCTCCAGAACATTTTTGTATAGATCCTTCTTTTCCACTAAACGCATGCATAGAACTGATTAGTGTCCTTTCAGAAAAGAGACGAAACGTGATACCAATATTTCCTTCTATCTTTCAAGAGACTCTCCAGAATATTCTGGTATTTGGTATGGCCTCCCATTTCTTTATTTTACGAATATTGAAGAGACTACAAGGCACGCGAGCTGCTTGCAGCTCGCGCACCGAGCGCAACACTAGTTATTATCTATACTTACTAGAGGTAAGTATAGACGTCCCACAAAACAGGCTGAATTTGACTCATTTCCACCACCTATACCTAGGTAGATACCTTCCTTCCTTTGTTGAACTTGTAATTTATTCTGTAGGTACCTGCTTTTACCTGTCTTGCAATTTTGTACGTGAAAATTAATTTGAATTCTATCATTAGTGAAGCCTCAATGCCTCCTACGCTGATGTCGGCTGCGTACATCGGTCGCGTTTCACATTCGTAATGAGACGGTGTCAGCGCTCTCAGCGTCGCACACTATACGTCAGCGACAAAAGAAAATATCCAACTGTAGCTCAACCTTCACGTAGCCTACGTTGCCGCTAGATCGTATGTCGCATCACGTCGCGTCGCGATTGTGGTTCACCTAGGACAACGGGTCGCTTCGTACGCGTCACCGACTTACGACCAACATCGGTTTAGGCGTAGTTCAAGTAAATCTTATAATATGAATCCTTTATAAATATGAGATTCGGCTTTAAGTAATTATTAGCGAATATTATACCGTCAGGCTGTTTCATACAATATTTATGCATCAAATCACGAACAAAGTTAGCGATACGATTCTAGCGGGAACTCTATGAATAAAATTATCATTTTGCGGAATTGATTCGGAAGCACAGTAAAATACTCGGGTTATGACTGGTTAGGGTCCGCCAACGGTGTAAATGCCAATTTAATAACAATATTATTTCTACAGTATGTATCCCAGTACTACACATTTTTGCAAATCCCTTAGAAACCTTTTATATTCGCGGAATGAAAACTATTATATTTCTATCTAGCTTTACGTCAAATTTCGTTAAAACCAGTTGTTAAGGAGGTGCAAAGAAGCATCAAGCAAATAAACAAACAATCAGATAGATAGTAAAAGTTTAGGTATTTGAATAAAAAACTTTTCTATTCTATTCTATTCCACGATTCATAATATAGTACCTATCTTCAATAAAAACTTTAGGAACGTATTAATATATTTAATTTTTTTTTCCTTTTCGAACTGTTTTTCAATGAGGGTATCTCATTTCGTTAAGCTTAAAAAAAATATGCATAAATTTGCATATCCGAGCGTTCAAAATGTGCATATTAATGATGGTATAGGCCGATAAAATTTGCATTGTCTAAGCGAAATTTACATTTTATTTAAAGCTACGCAGTCAAATTACTGGTTGATTAAAATGTAATAAATGAATAATTACAGTCCATATCGTCGAATTAATTGAATACAGAGTACGAAGGATCTGTATCAAATTGCTGCGGCAAACTGAGATAAGTAGTTAAATTTTTTAATGCTGTCACTTTTTGACAAGTTCACTTCAGGATTGACTCTAGCCTAAACGTAAGTTTTGTCTCTTTCTTACTTATGTCAAGTGACAAAGAGAAAAGTTGTGATAAGCTATCCGACACATCAGAAGGTTGTGAAAAAGGCCCTAATTCTCTTAACTTTCTCGCCTCTCGATATGACGTTAGCCTGCACAGGTCAGAGCTCACGTGATCTCTTCTCAAGTATTTCTACGGTGCTCCCGATGCTGCTAATGTCACTACATAATATTAAAAATGCGCCTTTTGTGCCTCTAGCACCTTCTGAGGGCCTTGGCACGCTCAGACCAAATGAAGTTAAGACAAAGTATGGCCTGCATTTCATGTGAAGTCGACAGCTGTGCTCTTAACATGCTCTGCAGCTATCAAGCAGTATATTCGCTTGAGCATGCTGAGCATTCACACACAAACCATGCTCATTGCTCAGAGTGTTTAGTCTCAGTTTGGAGCGCTCCAAAACTTTTTAGTATACTATAAGTATACTATTGATCGAATCACCATGACTTCAGAGTAAAATGGACCTAAAATAAGAGACTTTGGGTTCATTTTGCTCTGAAGTCATTTGTGATTCGATCAATAGTATACTTCTAGTATACTTTTAGTTTTGGAGCGCTTCAAACTTAGACTAAGCACTCTGTACTAGTTACTATGTTCGAACTTCGAATGAACTTCGATAATTACTGGTTCATTTCTGGTCATTACTGGTTTCAGACGACAAGTGGAAATCGTTTATTTTGCGCGAAGAGAAGAGAATAAAATAAACTGTGGACCAAATTTAGAATCCGGATCGGTCACAATAGTTTTAATAAAACAACCGACCCAGATTGTTCGGTCGCGAGTTTATGAAGCCAGCCGGTCGTAGCTACGGCCGCGCAGTTTCCGCTCGAACAATCCCTCACACGGCGCATTACCCGCGTCCACTACACGCGAGACCTACTCGCCGGGGATTAGATTAATGCTGCCAATTTTCTAGTTGCTCTTAACACTTTTACGAGGAACTCAACGTCTTCGATTTCAATCCTGCAGGTAAATAGTTTATTTTTCTTGTCCATAATTTGCGTAAATTGAGTTGAGCGACGTATGTGACAGTGAGTGCGATCGGTCGAATTGATCCAAGTCGGTAATTAATTTGATGAATGGCTGACTTCGAAGGTCAAGGTTGGAATTAGGTATTTGCGTTTTATCCGTGCCCCGTAGAGCTCTCTTACCAGTCCAGTTTCGGTTATTATCACGGTAATAATCTTTTCATCTAAGAGTTGAAATCCCGTACTCTGTAATAGAGTCGTATGCGGAAACATATGGGAGCCCACCCCATTATTATGCCAAGAAAACCCCTACCATAATGTGGGGTAATTAATGGAAAGGGTCGATGATCCTCAGCAATGAGTAATACGACGAACAAAGAAAGACAATTTCCATAAAGTTTCTCCAAAGAGTACATATTATTATGTGTGACAAATATTACGACGGATCGAGTATGCCTTTTCGATTTCAGTTCGCTTCTAAAGTTTAGCGTTAGCTCGCGTTAAGCTATCAATATCAACAAAATCTACACGAAATTGGTACACTATATAGACTTTTTGAATGTAAAATTTACAAGCGTAAAGAAGTGAGGTAATAGTGATAATTACTTACGAGAACTTAAAACTGTAGGTATCTACGAGGCTATTGAGGCTATCCTAGTTTTATTGGCACCGTGCCCAAAACCAAACACAATTCATAGAAACGCCGTACAGTCACACAACCGGATACGTCGCACGCTGTGGTGTCCAGGGAGCTATCAATCTATCCCAATTTAGAGACTCCATACCGAAATATTTTAGCTTTTAAAAATGCACTGTAGCTCGATTATCCTGCGCTGGCGGATCGTAACATGCTTTAATATTTAAAATTTATATTGATGAAGCTAAACTATTGAAATAGATGCTTTATTTTAGTTCTAGCGAATCGAAAATAAATTAATGTTTAAATAAATTATCTTTGGCCATTGCTTATTGCAATAATCAGTATAATAGTAGATATCATTAGTATTAAGTACATCATTAATTTTACTTAGGGCTTGTTTCAGCAGTCTTTGTCATTTGACATAAACTAAGAAAGTGACAAAAATTACGTCTAGGCTACCCGACACTTATCAGAAGGCGGTGAAACATGCCCTTAATAAATTTAACTCTAGTTTAATATACCTAATATATATTATATAATATTATATGTACATAACTATAGGCCTACCGTTTAACTGACACGTTTCCTGAGGTAGTGGTGCCATGCAAGAGGGGTGACCCTTAGTGCAAGATGATTAGATGGCGAAATCCATCATCCCTCCCGCACCGCGCAAGTACTTAAGAGCTGTCTCAGTTGAAAGGTCATCATCATCATCATCATCATCATCATCATCATCAATGGCGCTACAACTCTTTGTGAACCTGAGCCTATTCTAGGAGGTTCCTTCTCGATCTCTATCCTAAGCGTTCGTTATTCAGAGTGCTTAGTCTCAGTTTTGAGCGCTCCAAAACTTTATAGTAAGTACAATGAAAACTTTATGACAATGACTTCAGAGTAAAATGGACCTAAAATTGCTTATATTAATGTTTGAGTTCGCCAATACATTCAACATTCGAAAACATCCAGCGCTCCAAGCAGAAATGTTGTAAAATAAATATTCGAACTATTGAATTACGACTTTAAAATAAGAGTCGTTGGGCAGGTTTGTTGCCCCCAACACAAATATGGGTCCTGGTCCTAGTCCTAATCTTGGCCACACTGGCCCTGATCTTCATTATTGTCACTTTCATGATTTTGTATCAATTTGGACTCCAATATCAAAGATCTGCAATATTCTCTTCATTGTCACACTGATCCGAAGCTAACAACTGCAACTCACTCACTTCTTGTTCGAAAGATTGATCTCCTGCACAAAAAGGTTTTCTCACAGGGCAGTTTTGATTTAGAACTACCGGCTTTATTGTTTTTTGAGATTTTATACTAGAGAAACAAACATTATCGCTCTTATAAAATATATCATAGGGCAAAAATGGACGTGTAGCCTGACAGGCTCCGGTCAATATTTTTATGATCATTACTTTGATATTCATCGGGAGATGCAACCTACTCCCTTGTTGGTAGTTTTACAGCTAAAACAAAAGCTACTGAGCCGCTCAACCGCGGGGAATGGGGGGAATCAGGTGAAACTAAGAAAACGAAAACATCGAGTAGCCTGTGAGACTCCACGTCCATACTTAAAGGTTAAGCGTCTGTTTGGCGTTTTAGTTTACTTCATCTATCTATCCATTGAAGCCTAGGTCGACCTATGCGTCTGCGTCCATCGGGGGAGTTGAGTTCCAATTGAACGGTAGGCCTATAAAAATCACTCCGGAACTTCTGCTTCGTAGAACGCATTGTCGGAAAAGTATGAGCACGCTTATTTAGGAGGAGGATCATTTCCCGCCTAGACTTCAATTTCGTTGTTCAAGAGAATCGCGTGCCCCGATATATTTATAACCCAATCCAACAATCAGCGGAACGCTTAACTAGCTGACGATAAGGTGTCAATCATTGTTTCAACCGGTTCCAACTTCCGAATGGTTGCGGTACATTCGACCATGACCTTACCACTTACGCTAAGTTCGCACGAATACAAAATAGCGTCGCGTGATAAACTTTGAAATTTCGAAAAATTCCAATCTTTTTCTACATGAAGACATCCGCACTCAATGTCCACACGGATGAAATATGCCTCGTTCAATCACTTTCATGAACACAACGCACAAAACAATTTTTTATTGGTATGGATGTTGTTTCATGTACAGCCAATAAGGATTTTTGTAACTGCTGCTCTAAAATAGATTTGAAGAAATATTATAGAAAAAAAAACTAAAAGTAGTTATTTAAAGAAATTCTCAAGATTTAAGACAATGACCTTCATACCATTCGTTTCATAAAATAATAATCATGTTAAAATAAATACACTCGTAAAAGAGCTAACAATAGTACACAAAGCGAAATAAAACCTATTAAATCTTAAACCTACAGTGTTTCACCTTTTAATGTGCCCATCGGGAGCCTAGAAAAATATCTACAGCACAACGGGAATGGCGAGTCAGTAACGTAAAGGAATTTGAGCTTTCATATTCTACGATATTTTTGCTGTATTAAAAAGAATTTAAGCTTTACCGTGGAATGTGGATTAGTTATCATTATCAACCCGTTGCCGACCCACTACATGGCGCGGTTCTCCTCTCAGAATGAGAAGGGTTTTTAGGCCTTAGTACAATCAAGGTAGCCAAATGTACACTTATATACTTCACACGTGTGTCAGAATCTTTAAATATGTATCTTCAAATGCAGTTTTGTTTCTCTCTATCTGTGATAGTTTCGATATATTTTCGCTTCAATGATGGTTCTCAAAATAGCATCCTTATTATTGGAATCTATATTTCTGAAGATATACTCGTATCTTATATCTATTTCTGAACGCTTTCTATTGCCAAATATTTACAAAATTTACCCTTTCCGCATCCTCGAAGTGAAAATGCCTATATTAGGGTAACCACTTTAGTCCAATACTATCCTTTGCAATCTCATTTCGGCCTTTTTCGGCTTCTTAGGATTTTCTATTATTTTAAGCATTTTCTGTATTCAATTCGAAGTCCCATTTTGATGTGATTGATTAATATGACTCGATGTAATTATTATGTTTCATGAATATATTCAGCTATAATTGTAAACTTTGTATGAAATTATTATCCATGAATCGTCGTCTTTACTAATCGTTGCAGATCGAAACAATTACATATATAATATATTCATTGCAAAATACACGTAGGTAGGTAATTTAATTTCGGTGCGTAAAGACGCATGCGTTGTATTAATAACAGAATAATATTAAATATTAGTTAGAAAAAAGAGTGAGATACATTATTTTTATTTGAAATACGGTCTTGTCAAATATAGATTAAATTAATATGTCTGTCTGTGATTTTGAAATAACCACTCCTTGTTATAGTAGGGGAGCCCAAGAGGGGAATTTTGGATTTACTCTAGCGCGTCAGATTAAAATAAGGGAGGCATCTTGCGTCCTGCTGAGTACCCTCTACCATATATAAGCCCTTTATATAGAGCCGCGCGTAAAAAAATGATAGACAGAAATACTTAGAAACGTCAGATTAAGATATTATGGTGGGTTAATTACGAGATAAGAAAGGTATATTTAGAAAATCAGACTATTTGAACCTACGAGAGTGGGAGCGTTACAAAGCTGCAAAAAAAAACGATAGCTTGACCTTCGCGAATCTCGAGGGTGGTTGAATTTTTTTCTAGTTTGAAGGAAATGATGCAAAAATAACAAAAAAATATAATCAGCCTATTTCCACGAGCCGAGCCTATTGAAGATGAGAGCATCCAGCTAGAAGCTTTCCCCACCACTGAAATGGAAAACTTTATTTAACCTTTTATTTTTCTATCAACTAATCTACATAATGTATTAGATCCCGTCGACGCGGACGCTCAAGTAAATCCACATTTAGCATTTTCGGCTCCCCTACCATTAACCTTAGACTGTGATCAGAATGTGATTTATTTGAATAACACACGCTTTTAAAATTTTTGTTTTTCTGTTTGTCCAAACTAATCTTCAGAGCAGCAAAACGGATTTTGACGGGACTTTCACAGTCAGTCATACAGTGAGTTTTACCTCGGAAAATTTAAAAAATTAAAATCCTCAATCATGAGGACGAATTCACAGGCATCAACTAGTAATGTAATAAAATGTTCGTCCAGTATTGCGCCTTGACATAATGACATCGGAGAGGTTGCTGTAAATTCCCACAATACCCTTTGATGATATTAATTATGTCAAATATGCATACACCGTTCCACGTCATATTATCCTGTTAAACGAACAAAGGCTTGGAAATTTGGTAATTAAATTGTTTTCATTGCTTCCTTTATGCAATGAATATATCCTATATTCATGGTTTGTTCTAGTTATTTAGGATACTCATCGGCTGCGGGCAATTTAGCTACTATTTATAATTTATACTAGACGAAGACAGAGAGATAGGATAGGATATAGAGATAGGAGAAATAAGACGTTAAGATAATATAAAGTCCATTCGGTAACATAGTGTCACACAGGCGCAGGTGCTCTTATTATTCTGCTTTTATTTTTATTAACCCCCGACGCAAAAACGACGGAATTTACAATTTACACTTGTTATTTATTACACTTTGTAATTTTTTTTCTATTCTAAGAATAAAACAGAATCTCCAAATAGTCTGCCAATCCACACTTGGCCAGCGTGGTAAGTAAACGAACGTGATAAGTAAACGAACGTTGACCGTAAGTAAACGAACGGACTTTAATATACTACATATTATATATTATCATAGCGTCTAGCTTCTCTTATCTAAGGTTTTTAATTTATTCATTTTTATTTAATTAGAACGGATAAATATCCAGTAACACTAATTAAATAGGTAAATACAAATTAAAAGTAATTATATTTATATGTCACAATATAATAAGGCGACTTCACGAGCATTTCAATGAGTGCAATCAATGTACGTGGAATGGGAGATCTAGCGCGGGCTACTGTGCGACATGGAGGGGCGGCAATCACGCAAATTACAGCAATTTTTAGGAGCAAATGAACAGTTTACCTTATTGTGGAGTTCGGGACACCCGACACCATAACCGAACCCGGGAACTCCCATTTATAAGACCAGGGCACTCACCTGGACTAGACTACGCCCGTTTGGATCCTTTAGCCATTTTGATTGGTCAGTTACAGTATCTATAAATTGATATCCTCGTTGATATGCTTTAATAGGTAGGTACCTATTGCAATACAAAAAGGAATGTATAATATTTGCAGTTTTTGTGTGATACTAGGTACTTGATTCGTATTTAATTTCTATCCGCTAAACAAACGGTTTTGTTAGCATTTGTTAGCTTTGTGAAAACAAAATAGTATGGCAGAATAATAAATACCTACAGAGTTTTTAGTTATATCCATTACAACTAGTAGGAACAGACAGAATAAAAATTGAGGACTTTCTCATTTGGGCATATAATATCGTTATCAACCCATTACCGGCCCTCTACAGGGAACGGTTCTCCTCTCAGAATAAGAAGGATTTAGGCCGTAGTCCAACATGTGCACTGCACTAAGTGCGAATTGGTACATAATTATTTTGCCTAAAAACCCTGATATTTTCTAATTGCAACAGTCCTGGGAGACATGAAACAAAAATCAATGACCCTGATTCTTCTACGGATCTCTCCATTTCCGATGTGAACACCTAGACAAACTCAATCGCTCGCTGAGCGATTCTGAGCTTTCTTATGAAGTCCATAACCAAGATTACTAACTATGGGCTTTATAATGTAGATATATATTGCATAATGATATTCAAGTTTGCTGTGATAGCCTAGTGGTTAGGACGACCGACTTCTAATCGGAGGTCGTGGGTTCGATCCTGGGCACGCACCTCTAACTTTTCGGAGTTATGTGCGTTTTAAGTATTTAAATATCACTTCCCTTAACGGTGAAGGAAAACATCGTGAGGAAACCTGCACGCCTGAGAGTTCTCCATAACGTTCTCAAAGGTGTGTGAAGTCTGCCAATCCGCTTGGCCAGCGTGGTAGACTATGGCCAAAACCCTTCTCACTCTGAGAGGAGACCCGTGCTCTGTAGTGAGCCGGTAATGGGTTGATCATGATGATGATGATGATGATGATTCAAGTTTGAAAAAGCTTATACCTTACGACCATGATACCATCAAGGATCTCAGGACAAATAGGGCAACGCGATAAGACACTCGGTTTAAATTCAAGTACTTTCATTGTCACAGAACAAAGGAGCCGGCCCCACTGAAAATGTGTTTTGTGTAAAATGGCTAACAAGCTACAACATTTCAAAAGGGATTGTGCTTTTGAAATTCGTTCGGAATACCTAACCAGGTGGCTTATTATTCCATAAGTATAATGTAAGATTTATTTAAAACTAAGACAAAGCCATCAATATGAGAATATTATACCTATACTATTTCGAAACTTAGTCGATTATATCAATCTTGGTTGGTTGACGTACTGCCTCGTTGGTCTGATGGCTAGCTTACTCGTCTGCCAATCATGATGTCCAGGGTTCTAATCCCGAGCGAAAAATGCACCTATTAGGTTTTGTCAAGAAATCCTCAGTAGAGCCCAGAGTTGGGAAGTTGGAGATGGCCCTATGCACGTCGGAGAGAACGATCTCTCTTCTGGACGGATTTTCCCATTGGACTATGAGAGTGCGGTAACAGAGAGTGCACCTTTATATTTTATATTATAATGCATACTTTGTGCATTACTATATATTATCTTCTGCGTAGTTGACTAGTATCTGTTGAGTTTGGCCGCCGTCGCCGAATACCGAATTCGGCCACGGTGGCCAATCTCGCGGCGGTCAATCAATCAGGAGAATATTAAACTACTAGCTTCTGCCCGCGGCTTCGCCCGTGTGAATTTTGGTTTTCACAAATCCCGAGGGAATCGTGGATTTCCGGTTCCCGTTCCCGCTCCCTTTTCCAACCTATATACCTACTTTCAAGGAAGTTTGCTGTAGTAATCTATAGCTATAGATTTCGGTTTTTTCAAAATCCCGCGAGAACTGTGGATTTTTCCAGGATAAAAAGCCTATGTGTTAGGTCTAGGCATACTTAATCTATCTCCATTCAAAATTTCAGCCAAATTGGTTTAGTCATTGCGACGTTATACAGGTACAAACATCCAAACATCCACACTTTCACATCTATCTTCTATAATATAATAAAACTGTAACAGATCCAATTCTGTACATTGAAGATATTTTGAAAATTTCTTTTGGAGGGCACTCTATAATCGATACTGAAGCCTGCATTTTTTTTTTCATTTTTGTCTGTCTGTCTGTCTGTCTGTACCTTGGCCGCGCATCACGCCGAAACTACTGAATGGATTCAAATGAAACTTGGTACGATTTGAGTTTATACTCCGAGGTAGGACATAGGATACTTTTTATCCCGAAATTCAGCACGGTTCCCTTGGAAGAGGGGATGAAAGTTAAAACGTGTATTAAGCTGTAATTCATTAACGCGTTGTTCGATTTCACTGATTCTTTTTTTGTTAGAAAGGTAGTAGGTACTTTATATATTGTCCCGTAAATATTTCAAGGTCATAGGTTTTTTAGTTCCGAAATGACAGACATTACAATCCTCAGTATTGGGTTAAAATAACTTGGGACCCGGATCTTTGAACGTATGGCTTATTTTAAACTGGTGTGCGTTTAAATTTATGTTTGTCGGTCTGTCTATTTGTTCCAGCTAATCTCCGAACGGCTAGATCGATTTAACAGAACTTTCAATGGCAGATAGGTGATGTTATAAGGAGTAATTTTAGTTTAGGTGCATAAAAGAATTTTGGGATCTAATCTGACCCTATATAAAAACCTATATTCACCCGAACGAAGTCGCGGGGATCAGCTAGTTTATAATATTAGTAGGATTGTTGGTTTTAAATCATAAAGGCAATGATTGATATTCATAGATGTGTATGTTGGTATTGTTGCGAACATTTATAAAAATACTTACCTCTTTTTGTCTCATGACGTGTGCAGTGTCTAATTTGCTCACACCAAGTAAGAGTGTATGGAGTGTAACGTTAGCAAGGTTTTTTGGTTCGACACTGTGGTGTTTCAGAGGTACCGTGGACAGGTCGATATTTAAATAATAAAATATATGAGTTCAAACAAAGAGTGTTTTATTTAATATTAAAATTAATAGGAGACTCACAAGGCCGTTCACACACAGGGCAAGAGCCAAGAAGAAGGAAGTATGAAAGCGGAACCACAGACAAGATATTTCCATAGATGTATTGCCATATGCAATGTTTCATTATATTTAACACCCCCCCTTAATGGAACAATTGCCAAAGAAATATGTTTTAAAAAAAAAAAAAAATTGAATAATAATAGGTTGACTGTGACTCGGCTATACTAAAAAATAAAATTATATCTAATATAAACTAAGACAATTCTTAAATTTTTCAAATTTTGGCTTAGGCAAAGGCTTTGTCAACAAGTCTGCAATTTGTTCATCAGTCTTTATATAATCTAATGCTATTAAATTTTGTGATAATTTGTCTTGAACAAAATGATATTTTATATCTATATGCTTCAAACGTTTTGATATGCCACTGTTATTAGCAGCACAGATTGCAGACTTATTGTCTTCCAAAATTAATACGATAAGTTCAATATCAGATAACAAAGACAACTCTGAAAACAGATTTCTTAACCAACATGCTTCAGCGACACATTGACTTAGTGCTATATACTCAGCCTCAGTGGAAGATAGAGAGACACATGTTTGCTTTCTACTACTCCACAGTACTAGGTTATCAAAAACCATCAAACAGTAACCTGAGGTTGACTTTCTGCTAACTGTGTCACCTCCCCAATCAGCATCCACATAGGCTTTTAAAGGATTTTTATAAACATTATTATTTAATTTTCTTTTATATATTAATTTTATATCTAGAGTAGCTTTTACATATCTTAATATATGTTTTAAGTGTTTCCATAGATCTGTACTAGCACAGTTTTGAAATCTACTCAGAATACTAATGGATATTGACAAGTCAGGTCTAGTACCTAACATAGCATACATAATGCAACCTATTAATTTTCTGCATCTATTTTCTATATCTTGAGTCTCAGAGCTTTCTCTTAACAGGAGTGAGCTGTTGAAATTAGGTTCTAAAGGAATAGTTACACCTTTGCACTCAGTCATGTTAAACAACTGTAATATAATTTTTAAGTATTCACACTGATCTAGAGAAATGAAATCTTTGTTTTGACTGATTCGAATGCCAAGGTAATATGAAGCAAGACCTAAGTCTTTGATTTTGAAAGTTTTACTCATTTGCTGTTTTAAATTTTCAACAATAGACTCATGAGAACTTATTATTAAAATATCATCCACATATTGTATGACAAATGTTTTTGTATTTTCAAATATTTTAATGTATAGACACATATCAGTTTTAGACCTTTTAAAATCCTGACTAATCATGAAATTACAAAAAGTGTCATACCAGTATCTGGGTGCTTTCTTTAACCCATAAATGGCTTTCTTGAGTTTTCCTACTTTGCCTGACTGACTATGACCCTCTGGTAAGTAAACATAGATATCCTCATTTATAGAACTATGTAGAAAAGCACTACATATATCAAATTGATAGATATTCCAGCCATAATATGCAGCTATAGAGATTAAGATTCTTACCGTAGTTAAGCTGGTGACAGGTGAGTAAACTTCATCAAAAGATATACCTGTTTGCTGGAAACCTCGTGCTACTAGGCGAGCTTTATATACCTGTACTTTACCTTCACTATTTTTCTTTCTTTTAAATACCCATTTTGTGTCTATAATATTTTCTTCCGGTGTTACCGTTACTAAATCCCACGTATGGTTTTCTTCTAAAGCTTTAAGCTCATTTTGAACTGCTTCCTTCCATTTAGTAGACTCGTTGGACTCCATAGCCTCTTGATAAGACTGTGGTTCATTTTCCAACTCGGTCATATAAGCATAACTAAGAAATTCAGTTTCATACCGCTTTGGGTTGGCAAGTTTATCATAATCACGCAATAACATGTTCCCTCGTAGCCGCTGACCTGAACTTTTATCTGATGATGCACCAGTATTACTTACTTCAACCTCACCAGTATTCTCCGTAGAGTTTTTAGGTTCCTGGGAGTGTTTTGCCTCCTGAGAGTGTTCTGTTACCTCCGAAGAGTGTTTTACTACCTCCTGAGAGTGTTTACTGCTCTGACTGTGCTCCTCTTCTGACTCTTCACTACTGAAAGATGTATCAGAGTCATTAAAGCTATTACAAACCTGATTTTTTAGTGGAATTTCCCCACTTTCCGGTAGAAAGATGACATCCCTCACCGTCTCAACTTTATCAGTATTAGAGAAATATACTCTATAGCCCTTGACATTGTTATCATAACCTATGAATATCCCAAATTTGGTTTTCCCATCTAGTTTTCTTCGTTTTTCTTTAGGAATATGTACAGCACACTGCATACCAAACTTCCTAAGGAAATTAATATCAAAGGATTTATTAAACCATACCTCATAAGGAGTTTTATTTTTTACTGGACTGGATCCACACCTGTTCAATGTAAACACCACTGTGTTAACAGCTTCAGCCCAAAAACGTTTTGACATACCTGCGATTAACGTTCTTGCAGCCTCCATGACGGTTCGGTTCTCACGTTCTGCCCGACCATTCTGTTGAGGGGTGTAAGCTACTGTTCTCTGATGGCAAATTCCTAAATGATCTAACATGGCTTTTATATCACTGTTACAAAACTCTAATCCATTATCAGTTCTCAAAAACTTCATGGAATTTCCAGTCTGATTTTTAATTAATTTTATGCAATTTTGTAAATGTTGTTTTACTTCATTTTTATGTTTAATAAAATAAACAAACCTATAACCTGACATGTCATCTTTAAGCAACAAAAAATATCTAGATCCACCGATAGAATTCGTCTCTACAGGACCACATAAGTCAGCATGTATCAACTCACCGGGTACTGAAGACCTTGACTCACTGCTGCTATAGGTAGTTCTGTGCTGCTTGCCTTGTATACAGGATTTACATGGATAAACTTTTGAATTTTCATATTGAATATTGTGAAGATCAAGATACTTTTTAACATATTGATAATTTTGATGACAAAACTTTTCATGCCACTCAGTTAGACTAGAAACATAGTTAGCAGTAGGTAATACCATTCTAAAGATTAATTTATATAACTTAGTATCTAACCTCTTAGCAATTGCTCGTACACAGTTATTAGAATCTAATATTTTACAATAATTTTGATCACTTTTCATGAAATAACCTTTATCTAAACATTTACCAACAGAAAAAAGACTTGCTTTTAATGTAGGAACATACAATACGTCAGACAGTTTTGTTTCAATCCACTTTTCACCATTCCAGACTTCACATTGTATGGTACCGACCCCTAATACATTTAAAGCGGTGCCGTCACCTATTCTCACTTTACGCTGGGAACTTTCACTAATTTCTGAGAACATAGACCGATCACAACACATATGTTCACTGGCACCAGAGTCTAAGATCCACTCGCTGGATGATGAAGCTGTGACCGCAGTCTCCCCGTCAGAAGCTAAGATGAATGCATTGGTATTGTCTTTGCGCCCTGTGTTTTTTTGTTGTTTCCTTTGCCTAAACCAGCAGTTTTCTATTCTGTGGTTATATTTTTTGCAGAAATTACATTGTACTTTATTTTTATTGTATTTTGGATGTGATTGCCCTCGTTGTTTAACTAACAATGCCTCACTGCTCTCGCCCTCCTTGAATCTTGTCTCCTCTAAGTGTAATCGTGCGCTTAACTCATTAAGAGTTTGACGCGCCTCTGGTAGAGATTCCCAAGCTGAAATAAAATGTTTATACTCGTGAGGCAGGCTCATTAAGATTTTAGTTATGATCATTTTATCGGTTATGTTTTCTCCCCGGGCAATTATTTTTGATTTAATGTTTTCCGCTTTTGTAAGTAAGTCAGTTATGCTGGTTTCAAATGATAAAGAATAGAACTGCTGATAAAGTAAATGTACACTTACGTGTGAGTCTTGCTCGTATATGGAAAGAAGTTTGTTCCACATCTGGCTGGCGCTGTTACAGGACAACACGTGCGGAATTATTGGCTCAGTCATTCGGTTAACGATTAAGGCCATTGCTTTGGCGTCTTTGTCTGTCCCTTTTTCGTCTTTTAGCAAGGTATCGTAAAGTCCTTTTGCCTTGAGCTGTAATGATATTTGGAATTTCCATATATTCCAATTTTCTTCGCCTCGTAATTTTATTTTCAAATCCTCTTTGTCCTCCATCGTTCTCCGTGAATTTCACGTATTCGTTAAACTGGGCTAAGTTTGGTTTCAAAATGGCGAACCCACGCCGTCGACACTCGACGTATAAATTATATCGACCGCTTCTTTGTCCAGGCCTGGGCCATAACCTGTGGTGTTTCAGAGGTACCGTGGACAGGTCGATATTTAAATAATAAAATATATGAGTTCAAACAAAGAGTGTTTTATTTAATATTAAAATTAATAGGAGACTCACAAGGCCGTTCACAGTTCACACACAGGGCAAGAGCCAAGAAGAAGGAAGTATGAAAGCGGAACCACAGACAAGATATTTCCATAGATGTATTGCCATATGCAATGTTTCATTATATTTAACAGACACTGAAATATGAAGGCAATTTCGAAACGATCGGCCGCGGCAGTCGAATTTGTAGTCAACCCCTCTGTTTGTCGATCAAACGCACGACGGATCTGTGAAAATTGAAACTGGCATTTTTGCATCGTTTGCAAGCGTATTTATCGCCCAAGTAGAAAATGCGTTTTTTATTACATACTGACGAAGTATGGTTGTGTAAGTCAACACACTAAGTATTATACTTAACTGCATAATGAAGATTTCTAATTTGTCAAAATATTATTTTTGAGAAAGAAGTAAATATTTCACGCCAACTTTATAAGAAGGCTGGAATGGAGCGTAACCAGTCATAACGCGAGTATTTTACAGGGTATCAGAATCAATTCCACAAAATGATAATTTTATTCATAGAGTTGTGGCTAGAAATGTATCGCTAACTTTGTTAGTGATTTGATGCGGAAATATTATAGGGAACTTACAAAAATACGCGGAATAATACCGAGCACTTATTTACTAAGTCAATACTGGGAAAAGATATTTATAAAAATGTTTCATTATGCCTTTAAATTGGCAATCACAACTTCTTGGAATAGATTATACGGAAATTTATCAGCATTTCTATATAACTTGTTCCACCGTAACATAAGTATCTGTGACTGAACTAAAATATTTTAAATCTTTACTATTTTTATTCGAGTAGTATACAAAACCTAAAAGTTGTCACACTATCACACTAATATTATAACTGCCTCGTTGGTCTAGCTGTTAGCACGTTCGACTGTGGATCACGAGGTCCTGGGTTCGATTCCCGGGTCGGGACAAAAAAAAATGAGGTATTGGGTTTTTCTGTCAAGAAATTCTCAGTGCCAGCCCGGAGTTGGAAGTTGGCGTTGTTAGATACACCCCCGTGCCTCGGAGAGCACGTAAAGTCGTCGGTCCTGCGCCTAATCTCTCTCCGGTCGTGTCGCATTGGCGTCCCATCGGACTATGAGAGTGAGGGAATAGAGAGTGCACCTGTGTATGCGCACACACTTGTGCACTATAATATCTCCTGCGCAGATGGCTAGTCTCTGCCTCGGTTGAGATTGGCCGCCGTGGCCGAAATTCGGTCAGGAGGACATTATTATTATTAATATTATAAAGGTGAATTTTGTATAGAAGCTTACCTAAGTACTTAGTCTCTGAAATAAAAAGAAAATCTAGATTTACAATTTTTCAATTTCCTTTTAACATTCCCCTGTCATTCACCTTGCATATTATTTTCTTTCAAAACAAATTTAAAGCAGATTTCTTTTCTTTGAAACTACTCCAAGATTCCATTGACCAAATCGTTTTTCTTCAAAGTTTAAATTTTCGCCTCAGTGGTCGCTACCAAAATAACAAATTGTATAATACATTATACTAGCTTTTGCCCACGGCTTCGCCCGCGTGAATTTCGGTTTTTTTTAATCCTGCGGGAGTTGTGTATTTTTCCAGGATAAATGCCTATGTGTTATTCCAGGGCATACTTAATCTGTCTCCATCAGCCAAGTCGATTCAGTAGTTGTGGCCTTAAAGAGTAACACACACACACACACACACACACACACACACACACACACACACACACACACACACACACACACACACAACACACACACACACACACACACACACACAGACACATACACACACACACACACACACAAACACCCACACACACACACCCACCCACACACACCCACCCACACACACACACACACACACACACACACACACACACACACACACACACACAGACACGTCAACACTTATAACACCCCGTCGTTTTTGCGTCGGGGGTTAAAAATGCACTGAAATGAAATCAAATTGATAGACGAAACTTGAGTAGGTATAGATATAATCTATCTATCTATGCATATAATAAAATCGTAGAATTGCCGTATCTGTACATTGAAGATTTTTGCAAAATAATAACTGAGGGATGTTAGGGATAAGTAATAGAACGTAAAAAAGCTATTTTTGAAATTTTTGTCTGTTTGTCTGTATGTTTGTGCGCGCATCACGTAAAGACTACTAAATGGATTGAAATGAAACTCGGCATGATTTAAGTTCATACTACGGAGTAACATATAGGATACTTTTTATCCCGAAATTCAGCACGGTTCCTTTGGGAGAGGGGATGAAAGTCAAAATGTGTACTTATCTGTAATTCGTTAACGGGTGGTCCGATTTCATTCATTCTTTTTTTGTTAGAAAGGAAATACTTTAGAAATTATTGACTAATCTCTGAAAGGCTGGGCCGATTTTGATGGTACTTTCACTGGCGGATGTTTACAATTTTATCTACCTAAACATCCGCCAGTGAGCTTTTAACAGTTTTTAGCAAGGTATAAGCTCAAGGGAACTAAGGAAAAACAAAAAGATTCCCACGGGATTTTTAAAAACCAATATCCACGCGAACGAATTCGCGGGTATCCGCTTGTTACATAGTAAAAGAAGGACTCCGAAACGACAGTGACAGATCTCCCATTGCCTCAACAAACAAAAAGTTCCATCCGTAAAAGTCTGACCTTGTCACGAATGTAAAGTAGATACACAATACAAAGTGTGTTAGTAAACAAAGTAAGTAATACTCGAGGCACACGTCGTCATGACTGATGGAGCTCGTTTTTCTTTTAGTTCCTGATGAACTCTTCTTTATTACCCTTATCGAATATTGTGCTCATATCCTTTAGGTAATGAAAAGTTTCAAGATTACTTTTGTGTTTTTCGCTTTTATTCGACCTTTCTGGGATCCGATACAATTTTGTGAAGCCTGAAGATTGGATAAAACAAGTATAAATTTAAAATTTAAAAAACCCCCGACATTCGCCATTTTGTGGCGGCGGCCATCTTGGATTTGCATAGTGCTATTGTACTAGTCAAGCCCTTTCATTTGATACCCATATTGAGGTAGTTGTGATAAAATATGTAATCCGCCATTTTGTAGCGGCGTCCATCTTGGACCGATTTTCATCAAACATAGCTAAGAACACTCTCGACAAATTCACCTTTCAAACGAAAAAAACCGCATTCAAATCGGTCCACCCGTTTGAGCGCCACAGGGGAACAGACAGACACACACACACACACACACACACACACACACACACACACACACAGACACGTCAAACTTATAACACCCCGTCGTTTTTGCGTCGGGGGTTAAAAATATTTAGCGCAGTTTAGAAATATTTAGGTATTTTTTACGACTAACTGTACCTACACTGATGAATGCGAACAACGCAGTGGGATGGCAGTTTAAATGCAATTTCAACTGCAATAAAATTGCATCTAAAGTGGAATTTTACTAGCTGAAATTGTTCTTATATTTAGGTACAACGTCTCACAAATCACAGGAGACAGATGCTGTAATTTATATAAACACTAGATTTTAATAGTAACTACCGATTAAATTGATTGATGGGGACAACGTAAACCAATTCCTCTCGCTATTTTCAGTAGGTATTTAAAAAGGTTAAGCAGTGGTATTTTTCATAAAAGTTAATTGAATAATGAAACACACCCGTGATTTTAATCAAAATTCTTTAAAAGTGCCTTTGTAAGCCTTATAAAGAGTTTACACAATGTGGCTAATTCTGTTGTACACAATCTCTAAACCTAAACTAAAATGACAGGGCTAAATATATTCTTATCTCTTTCACAACGATGCCTGCGGAAAAGGATAGCACTATTTTTAAATCTGTCAATTTAGTTTAGTTTAGAGATTCTGTACAACAGAATTGGCCACAATAAGTACCTAAATTAATTTAAAAATGATGCTAAGATAATGACATTCATTACTTTAACAATATTCTCGAAAGCGTTTAATAAATAAGCATAAAATAATATTTCGCGATACTCGAATATTAATTTCGCAAAATGATAACAATTTTATTCATAGGGTTCTCGCTATAATCATATGAGTAGGTACTATCATGGCTTATTTTACTCGTGATTTGGTATATAATATTTTAGGAAGCTATGTACCGCTATGTATGGATCTATGTACTTATTGTACGTGCCTACTGCCTAATAATAATTATGATTTTTTAGTACAACTAGCGACCCGCCCCGACTTCGCACGGTTAGTAATTACCCGCTACTACGATTAGGCAGTGTTTTCGATGAAAGCTCCCAAGCGCCTTGTCCGACATTTTCAACAATTACCGTCATATTTCAACCAATTTACAGAAAACCTTAACAAATTATACACGTAAACCTTTCTCGTGAATCATTGTGTCTATTGGTGAAAACCGCATGAAAATCCGTTAAGTAGTTTTTGAGTTTATCGTAAACAGACATACAGACAGCCAGACGCGGCGGGAGACTTTTTTTAAAATAAGAAGCGATTGTGCATCGTGCTTTGACAAGCTATGTAGATAATTTTACAACTTACTGAGTAAAATAATGTACTATCTACTGAGACTTCATGTTTATTAGTAGTATTTTCTGTATGCATAGGTACCTACAGTGATCTTTTATCGATGCGATTTCCACTGTACTAATAATCCGACTGTTCTACATACGAAAATAAGAAAGAGAGACGCTTGAAAAAACACTTGCATGAAAATTTAATGTATGCTGAGTAAAAATGGTCCCTTATTGAGATTGGCATTTTCTTAAAACAGTCAATGTTCTTCCCTAAAAGCAGCTGAATTGTTAAAACAGAATTTTATAGTAAAATCTTGGTAAAAAGAAAATTGAAGAACCTTGACCTTATTAGAGTCAGTGGCACACCTTCCGAGCCGATAATGATAAAAACCTGTACCCTTAGAATAAATAGGTAAAGAAAGGCAGTCGTCGACGCGGCGATAAGCCGTTTTTAGCAAGCCTTAAAGGCTATCGTCGCGTCAGTGCTCAAGGTACTCATGTGCTTGTGTGCGTGTCGGCAAATGTAATTACAGGGCACACATGAGTTGGTTTATAGCTTACGTTTCGAGCGGAAATTTGTTAGAAACTTCCATTCTAAGCGTAATAGTTCGATGCCTGTACCTAAGTAAACCGGAAAAATACTACTTTATGTTAGTTTTGGATTTTGACGATGTTTATAGAAACATGATATTATAGCTCATTTTGCACATCTCTCTCGCCGGTTTTGGAACGCTTTGTCAATGAAAAGACTCGAAAAAGCCGCGAGAATACGTTGCTAAAATGTAGGAAGCGTTGCGAGGCTTATTCCGGTTATCCATCCCAAGACAGCCACCCTAGGGTGTATATTCGGAGACGTGTGTTCGTCTATCCACCGCGAAGGGGGTGGATTAACGGAATTTGTATATTATTATTTTTCTTCCGTTTTTCCGACACACCGTGCAACGGTAACTTTAGTTGATAATTTTATTATTTATTGGGAGAAGCCGGTGGGTCCACGAGACGTCCACCAATATTTGGTGATATGGTAATTGCGTAGCAGGAACACGTGTTCTATTTGTAATACATAGAATTATACAAAACACAAAGCAGCATGCGATGACAGCAGTGATGCCGCCGGGGCCGGGGGCGCGGCTGTAACGCGCGCTTCTCAGTGAGGTGATCACCTTCATACATTTCGTAGCTATTACAACTTTGAAGAACCGTTTGAACCAATTTCCGTGTTGCCGCACTGATGTTCGTGTGTGTTTCAAGATTAATAATTTGAACAAGCGTATACTAGTGTGATAGACAAGCGATAGATATATTGAGAGCCGGCTGGAGGTAAGTAGGTATATTATCAGGAATCGTCGGTCAGAAAATTTTCATCTTCGTGCATCCACTGAGCGGATCCTATAAGGATTTTAGAAGGGGACGTACGATCTTTCGTCCGTCCCCTTCTAGACACTGCTTTCAAAATTTTGCGAAGGGGATTCGCAAAATTTTGAAAGCAGTGCCTTCCGTCCGCGTTAATATTTTTTCTGTCAAAAAATTGTGATAATACGCGGTCGGGTAAACGTAGCCAAGTAATACAAGAAAGTATGCAGGAAGTTTAATATTTGTACACAAAAAACATTGTTCGGACCAACTGTGACAGATTTCCTTTTGCCTCAATAAACGAGAAGTGCCATCAGTAAAAGTCACCTAGTCGTGAATATAAAGTAGATACACAATATGAAGTTTGTATGTAGGTATAAAAAAGAAACGAATGCGCCCGAGGTACACGGCATGAGTAATGAATGCTCGTTTATCTTCTAGCTCCTTATGAACTCTAGTGTATTTTACGCCGAACATTTCACTTTGGCAATGAGAAGTTGCTTACTATTACTTTTCAAAGTTCTACAATTACTTAAACAGTTTTTACCTACGTACAAATATTATACTACTAGATGATGCCCACGGCTTCGCCCGTGTGGATTTAGGTTTTTAAAAATCCCGTGGGAACTTTTTATTTTCCAGAACAAAAAGTAGCTTATTTGTAGAAACCCGTCCCCAAAACAGAAAAATCCCGTGGGATCCCCACGATTTCGGAATACAATTCCTTACAGCATCAGGGTTGAGGAGTTGGATATGTACCTACTCGAGTTCATTCAACGATTAAGTCTTTAATTGGTACCCCCAATATCAATTTAAATAACCGAAAGTTTCTAAAACCCATTAGTTTTGGGGATTAGGTCCCCTACAGCATCAGGATTGAGGAGTTGGAATCCAAATTTTTTATAGAACAGGGTCGCAATGTTTCTCTATAGATTAAAAAAAAAAATTACGCAAATCGGTTCAGAAGTCTCGGAGATATCGGTGTACATAGGTAGAAAAACACAACTCCTCCTTTTTTGAAAGTCGGTTAAAAAAGTATGCCTATGTTACTCCCTGGTTAATTCTCTACTTGTATGTGAAGGTCCTGTCAAAATCGGTTCAGCCGTTCCGAAGATTAGCCCGTTCAAACAGACAGACAGACAGACAGACAGACAGACAGACAGACAGACAGACAGACAGATAGACAGACAGACAGACAGACAGACAAAAATTTTAAAAACGTGTGATTCGGTTATGGTAGCGTTCAAATAACCATATGAGCTTAATATGAGGTAGTTATTTCGATATTACAGACAGACACTTCAATTTTATTTATTATTAGTATAGATTTGAAATATTTTATTATTTCCATTCAATGGATGTATTAAACTTAAGAATATACTATCTAAATGTATATAACCTACATACTTACGAAATTAGTAAACCGACTTTTTTATGAACAACTTCCCTTTTTGATGTGCACAATATATACCTACTAGCTTCTGCCCGCGGCTTCGCCCGCGTGAATTTCGGTTTTTCACAAATCCCGAGGGAATCGTGGATTTCCGGTTCCCGTTCCCGCTCCCTTTTCCAACCTTTATATACCTACTTTCAAGGAAGTTTGCTATAGTAATCTATCTATAGCTGTAGCTATAGATTTTTTTAAATCCCGTGGGAACTGTGGATTTTTTCAGGATAAAAAGTGCAAATGCATACAGATGCATGCAACTATTGTAATAATGTGCTACGTGAGCGTGATTTACCTACGAACAGTCAGCGTCATCTATCGCGTTTTTGGAAGTCTAAATCTATTTTAGTCCCACAGGAATACTTTTCCGAGATAAAATGCCTATGTGTTAAGTCGGGGCATAATTAATCTATCTCCATTCAAAATTTCAGCCAAATCGGTTCGATAGTTGTGGGGTTAAAGAGGAATAAACACACATACACACACACACACAAACTTTCGCCTTTATAATATTAGTGTGATTACCTAATAGTGTGATAGACCTAATCTTACCATCTTATACCTAACTAGCTTTTGCCCGCGGCTTCGCCCGCGTAAACTTCGATTTTTCACAAATCCTGAGGGATAAGTAGATTTCTGGTCCACCCGCCCCCCGCCGCGCGGCGGCGTACCGCGGTACCGCGTACGGCGGGCGCAGGGCGCAGGGGCGCGTGGCGCGGCGCGGGGAGCGCGAGCGTCCGCGTCGGCCGTCGCGATCGCGCGCAGCGAAAATACCTATCAGGGCGTTTTTAACATCTGTATTTACCGATGTAAGTAAAAAAGTAGCCTATGTTACTCCTTGGTTAATCCTCTACTTGTCTGTGAAAGTCCCGTCAAAATTGGTTCAGCCGTTCCGAAGATTAGCCCGTTCAAACAGACAGACAGACAGACAAAAATTTTAAAAACGTGTGATTCGGTTATGGTATCGTTCAAATAACCATATGAGCTTAATATGTGGTAGTTATTTCGAAATTACAGACAGACACTTCAATTTTATTTATTAGTATAGATTACAAATTTTTTTGAAATATCAAAAATATCTGCCCGTGAAAGTAATATATTCTCATCATAAACGATCTAATGAGCTGTGAGACCCAAAACCGGCCAGTTTTAAATTAAAGGCTTTTACGCTCATTAATACATGCTTGGTTTACCCGGGCACCGTCTACGCGGCCCGAGCGTGTCTAAGTACCCACTTATTTGAGAAACCACCTTGCTGAGGGTCGGATGTGCAAGTTGCATGCACTCGCTTCAAAGACGTAATTATGCTGATTTGAACTGAAGCACTCGCTGGCAAGATGCGAAATTAGAGCACCTACAGCTTTGCGTCTCATTAAGCTGCAATTGTAAATTTAGACGTTCATTTTGAAGGTGATTGCAAAGTTTAGTCGTTACACTAGGTACGAGTATTTGTATCAATGGTAATTCTTCTCCGTCGGAAATGGGGCTACTTTTGTCTGCCCTTCTTAACATGTGTAGAATTGTAAGCACCATTCCGAACCAGTGGTAGATTCATTTGTCGATTCAAAAGCACTTGTAAAAGTTTATCTGAATAAAAAATATGTCTTAGACTTGCCTTTACACAAGTTTAAGAACTCTATTAAAAGTATGCTCATAAAAAAAGCTTATTATACAATTGAAGATTATATAAACGATAAAAAAGCTTGGATTTAACTCGTTCCAGCAATGGGCGAGACGGCATTTCAATCATGTACATTAATAATAATAATTGTTATAATGTTATTTTTAAAAAGAGCAACTGCCGAGTTTCTTGCAGGTTCTTCTCGGCTGGAACTGCATTCCGAACCTGTGGTAGATTCAATTGACGATTCAAAAGTACTTGTAAAAGTTTATTTGAATAAAAAAACTTTTCTATTCTATTATATTCTACTCTTTTCTATTTTCGCGTTGTGTATTCAACTTTGAGGACCATGGCTCCCTCGAGATAACACTTTACGATTTTTTCGCCATTTCTCTCTATTGGAAGCCGTGCAAATAGCACTAGGTACAGATGCGTCCACTGCCTTTCTTGTTTGGTCTGACCACAGCATTAAACATTGCATCATAAAGTAAGATAGTTAAATAAAATAAAAGCAGGCTAACCTGGTAGAGGTATGGCAGTTTCTATTAAACCCATGCCCCTTTCTTTGTGGTATCGTACTGGAACGCTAAATCGCTTGGCGGTACAACTTTGCCAGTAGAGTGGTAACTAATTACTAACTACGGTTGAAGCGTTCCTCCCACCACACCAGACTGGAAAAAAACTATAAATTACAAATTCTCAAATTGCCATTGCTGGCAATCGAATCCCGGACTTTCCACTTGTTATAACATAGAGCTCATTACCATTACGCCAGGGCGGTCGTCACAATCTTACTTTTAAATGGTAAATAAAATTAATAAAAATAATTAATAATTGGGGTTTTTGAAATCATTTTAAAAATTAGCTTGTGGCACGCGTAAGCTCTTGAATCAAATTGTTGGTTTCTGACTATCATGCGATGGGTAGAATGACCAATTACAGCCATACAGTCGACTGGTTGATGCCTTGGAGACGTAATGCAGTGTAACTAACGAACTGACCATTATTATTAAAGTCTTAATTTTTTCCACCAGAGATGTACGATAATTCGTAGCATGGTACTTGAGTGATCATAGAATCCCAATAGGATTGCTTCATTTCCATAGCTTACTTCATATTTTGTTCTCGTGGGAAAGGCTAGAATTTAAGCTACGAAAATGAACCTATTCTATGTAACTTTCACATGCAGCTCATAGTTACGCATTCAATTCCTCGTGGAAAGGCAGCCTTATTCCCTTTTGGAAGAAAATACACGTAAACTACGAACGTTCTCGTAATTCGTCTATCTGCATTCCCTGAAGTAATCGTATGCACTATTTTCTGGTCTTTAAAAACATAAACGTCATGTTCTGTTAATTTATGAATATAAATCCTACCTACCTAGTTCTACGGTAATACCCATAACTCTGTTATTGAAACAATGAATAAAACATAATAATTTAAATATGAGTATGGGTCACAATATCATATTACGCTTCGCATGATATTGCAAATAACGAATGATTTACTGTATCAAAATAATACTATCTGCCTGTTCAATTGTTTAAGTAATAAATAGTAGATTGTATCATAAGGGAGCAAAATAATATTTTTACGGCGAGGGCGCTTTTTTGAATCCAGAGCGAAGTGAGGGATTGTATAGTACAATCCTGAACGTAGCGAGGGATTCAAAGTACGTCGCCCGAGCCAAAAATATATTGCGCCCGAGTGATACACTCTACTTTTCATCACCCTCTATGAGGAAATAAAAGGCGCCTCATATTTTTAACCCCCGACGCAAAAACGACGGGGTGTTATAAGTTTGACGTGTCTGTGTGTGTGTGTATGTCTGTCTGTTCCCCCATAGCTCTCAAACGGATGAACCGATTTGAAAGCGGTTTTTTTGTTTGAAAGGTGAATTAGTCGGGAGTGTTTTTAGCTATGTTTGATGAAAATCGGTCCAAGATGGCCGCCGCCACAAAATGGCGGATTAATAATACAAGTATAAATTAAAAATTTAAGAAACCCCCGACATTCGCCATTTTGTGATGGCGGCCATCTTGGATTTGCACAGTGTTATTCTACTAGTCAAGACCTTTCATTTGATACCCATATTAAGGGAGTTGTGAAAAAATATGTAATCCGCCATTTTGTGGCGGCTGCCATCTTGGACCAATTTTCATCGAACATAGCTAAGAACACTCCCGACTAATTCACCTTCCAAACAAAAAAAACCGCATTCAAATCGGTTCAACCGTTTGAGCGCTACGGGGGAACAGACAGACACAGACACACATACATACACACAGACACGTCAAACGTTAAAAAGGCGTCATATTATCTTTCAAAAGCCCTAGATTGTGGAGGAAATTCAAATTAAAGTAAAGGTGTATCATGTGTAATAAACATATGATATACCTACATAACTTTATATGGTTTTATAACCTTTTTAGCAATTTCCTTTGTCGTTTGTACGGGCATTGCTCCATAGTGAAATGTAATTTTGGTTTAGCTAATTTTTAACCCCCGACGCAAAAACGACGGGGTGTTATAAGTTTGACATGTCTGTGTGTGTGTGTGTGTGTGTGTCTGTCTGTTCCCCTGTGGCGCACAAACGAGTGAACCGATTTGAATGCGGTTTTTTTTGTTTGAAAGGTGAGTTAGTCGAGAGTGTTGTTAGCTATGTTTGATGAAAATCGGTCCAAGATGGCCGCCGCTACAAAATGGCGGATTACATATTTTTCCACAACTCCCTTAATATGGGTATCAAATGAAAGGGTTTGACTAGTAGAATAGCAATATGCAAATACAAGACGACCGCCATCACAAAATGGCGAATGTCGGGGGTTTTTTAAATTTTTAATTAATTCAATCTGTTCTTAATTCCTACATACTACGCCAGTCAAATTTGACATTAAAATCGCAAACGAACGGCTAGTTCTGATTTTTTAATATGTTGTTAGGACCACTACCAGTAGTCTAAATTCAATTTTGCAGCTTCGAAAGACCTGTGCTAATTTTGTAGCACTCGAAAAACCGCAAAATTTTTGCACTTTTTTTGGGTTTTTCAATATAAGTCCTAAACTATGCGTTTCTAAAAAAATATTTTTCTATACTTTTTTAAAGTAGATTAAAATTGCTACAATTTAAGACCAAAACTAGCTCTTTAAATTCAATATTTATTGAGATACAGCTCTCCAAAAATTGACAATTAATTAAAAAAAAGTGAAATTTTAAGATTCGGTCAATTTTAAACCCCGATATCGGGGAAAATACTCATTTTACGAGTAAAGTTTTAGTTTATTTAGTTAGTAGTAAATTTTAGTTTACTTTAAAAATGTATAGAAAATATTAAAAAAAAATGCGTAGTTTACGACTTATATTGCTCGGAACTCATAATGTCCTTTTAATACAGGTTAATATGTTTCATAAAAATCAATAAATATCAATAATAATATAAATAATTTTTTTCTTGAATAAATAACATTATAAATACTAAATATAAATACTTAGTAATAGTTTTAATACATATTTCTTGTGGGTGTACATGGTTTTTTCTTTCAAACTACATTCAAAACAAACTGAAGAGAAAACTGCAATTTTCCCATTTTTTAAACTTTTAGGATTTATAAGTAAACTATATGGGCTACTGACGTCGTTTAGTGTTTAAATTAAAGCTAATTATATTTACTACAACATCTTTTCAATTAACTTTATCCGTAAAATGAGTATTTTCCCCGATATCGGGGTTTAAAATTGACCAAATCTTAAAATTTCACTTTTTCGGAATTAATTGTCAATTTTTGGAGAGCTGTATCTCAGCAAATATTGAATTTAAAGAGCTAGTTTTGGTCTTAAATTGTAGCAATTTTAATCTTCTTTAAAAACGTATAGAAAATATTTTTTTTTTAAGCCCATAGTTTAGGACTTATATTGAAAAAACCAAAAGTAGTGCGAAAATTTCGCGGTTTTTCGAGTGCTGCAAAGTTAGCACAGGTCTTTAGAAGCTGCAAAATTGGATTTACACTACTGGTAGTGGTCCTAACAACATATTAAAAAATCAGAACTAGCCGTTCGTTTGCGATTTTAGCCACTTTTGGAGTCAAATTTGACTGCACTATACCAACATGAACCATTTCTCTTATTTATTTTTTGACGTAATAGCTCGTTTGTCAGACGGCATAACAAAGTAATAGCTTAGCAGCTTAGCAGCAACAGGCATATTGACATAATTGGCATCAGAGAGTTGCTCTATATTCTTTAAACCCAGAACAGCCATTTCGGAAATCGTTTACATATTATGTTTATGACCAAAAATTTTATACCAAAAATATTGTGTAAATAATTTGTTTAGACCTTCAGTATCGGGTTATAACAAAGAGCCTTTGTGCTGAGGCTTATCACATGATCGGTTGTTTCACAAAGGTGAGAAGTGTAGTGTATAATTTGAAAACTTTCAATGGGCAACATTTAATAGTTCGTACAGCTATTCAATATAAAGGAAGGCCCGGCCACAACTCCCTGGGGCGAACATTTTGACCGTAATCAGACTAATGGAGGAACCCTGCCACCGATCCGCACAAGAGGTCTATTCAACTGGCACCTAACATACTCGGGTTTTATTTACGCTTAACCCTTCGTGTGACCACACAAAGCAATTATTTTTGGCAATAAAACTCTTATATGGTTCTATGCGTGAAATTTTAGGATGTTGCTGTATCTTCTGACAATTTTAAATTACGCGACACGTATTTTAGTAAACACAGATAATAATCATAATCTTAATTTTCAGCCATGTTGTGATTCAACAATAATTATTGTTTCAATAGGTAGATGTTTCGTTCAACATCCTTATAATATAAGCCTTTGAACAACTATATAAGGCTTGCGCTTGGCTGTTGTAGCAAAGGCCCGATTCAGAGAGTGAGAGTAGAAATTAAGCGGTTTCTCAGTCTTGTGCCCTGACCATCTGATCATATTATACGATCTGGATATATAAGACCCAAACGGCATCGTTGTTTGGATCCTATACATCAACTGCCAGTAGATTCATAATTTTTTAAAGGATGATTTTAATTTTTATCGTTTTTGCGTGATGAGGATGAATAAGTCAGTCACAAAAATTCGGTGTTTGGGTGTTCGTTATTCTTCTCTTCCTAAATGGCTTGACCGATATTGATGATTTTTTTTTATATTTATGGAGTCACCTGGATGGTTTGTAGCTTTACTTGGACCCAGTGGATTATTTCTATTTTCCAACTAAATAAAAGATTTTTCTAACGAGGTCTGTAGCGAGATAAAGTCCGCTTCCCTATTCCGCTAGTTTTCTATAAAAAGAAAATAAAATGATATTGATAGACATTGTCACTTAGACTCTCTAGACACCTATGTCCATTAATGTTGAATGACACAAGATTGAATCCGTATTATCCAGAGCAGGTATAGCAGTAGGTATTCAATCATGATGCCATGACTATATTATACAGATTGACTTAAATTGTTTTGCGATACAACAAAGCGATACAATATCAGCCAGGTGCAGGGGAGCAGGCTACATGTCCGTGCAAACGAGGTGGTCGACGAGATAAGAGCTCATATAAGTGCCATTGTTGTTTCGAACAATGACCCTGTGTCAATATTATCAGTACAGCCTCTTGAACGGACTAATGGATGTTTACCTATGTATGCTTTTTTAGATTATTACTTGTTATTATTTGACGTCTATTGAATGAAAATGTATTCACCTACCTTTTCCGTGATTTGATGAATTTTAGTAATTCTAAAGATTTTTTTTATTTTTCATGACTTTGACCATTAGACTTTCCTCGCAATAAGTAACTAGTCATTTATTAACAAAAAGATGATCAATTGCTAATACGTACCGATAATAAAAAAAATTACCTATGTGATTGTCAACTAAACTAGAGGATTTAGAAATTTTAAGTAATATTTGAGTGCCTATTAGTATATAAAGTGATTGATTTTTTAAAATTCCTTCCATTTCATATCATTAAATTTAAAAACCTAAATTCACGCGGATAAAGTCACGGGATCAACTAAGTCAGTATATCATCATCATCATATTATACATGAATCGGATTTTTCCTCGTATTTTCTCAGATTTTTCTCGTCATAATTAGCTGCGATTTTATTATTATTCATTAACCCTTTAGTCCTTAACGAGCCCCTAAAAGGATTCCTCAAACAAGTTTTAATTGACCTTTTAAAAGCGCCTAAGTGGAGCATCGCTTCCGCTCGCCGATCCCCGATTTCAGTTACGTTCAATAACAGTAATGTAGGTATAGACGAGTCCCTTTACTTGAACAGTACTTTTTAGGCCTTTTATTAGGGCTCTTTTAGACAAAAAAGACCTTTAGTGTTATTTTCCCTTTTTCTCGTGTATGTACTGTCTAGCTGTTGGTATGACACGCACTTTTTATTAAAACTCACACTGATTAAAAACTCAATTCATTCAATTCGTGCATCCTGCGAGCAGATATGTAGGTATAATAATTATTAAGATGTACGTCGGTGCTTTTGACTGTTTGAAAACTAAATTGATATAAAATTTTTCTATCTACTAAATGTAGTAAGTATAAATTATGAAAAATTTACTTATCCCAATTCCTTAATATATAATTACTACGTTCCTAATTATTATTATATTAGCTGATTTAATTAATTTATTTAACATTATTTTACAGGAGGCGGTAGTCAAATCTGTAGGACTAGGTATTTTATAAAAAATTGTTTGGACACATTTTTCTCGTCGCTTTCTTTTACAATTTGCTTAAAATTAACATTTTTATTTTAAACCCTAAAAACTTTTATATTAATACCAAATCTGCTAACCCCAAATTCAATAAAAAAGTATTCAGTGCTTAAAATGAAATTGTTTCGTTTCAGAATATAGTTTGTCTTTAAAGATATAGGTCACATTTTATCATGTACGTTTCAAAAAATCTCTTCACTTCCTATTTCTTGAGAATTACTTTTGAGAAGCGAAAATTGTCAGACTCGTTTAGTTCTGGCCACTGGCCAACAATTAAGTAGAATAAGGACATGATTTTTTTGTGTAGGCAAATGTGGATTGCTTGGAATTAACATCGATTTTATATAAGAAATTCAGAATTTCATAAAAATAATTTTTGCTTGAAAGAAAGATTGGTAGGTACCTAATTGAAATATCGATTTTTTGTGTTGCGAAAGTAGTTTTCAAGAATCTAGCTTGTAGGTATGCCATAATTAGGTTTTATAAATAGGCTTTTACAATATTTTTTTACTGTCTCGCAAATATAAAAGAGTCAGAATAATATTTTAGTAAAATAGTAACAAATACCAAATAGAAACTAAGGCTAAGAAAGGCTTGCAATCTTGAAAGCAATATTTTAAAAGTACGTAGGTACTTATCATTTTATTTTATTCAGTTTTGAACCACAGTATATTTCCTTCGGGAGTATAAAAGCATGTCGAGGTATCGATATTATGCTTTTCATTTTCAATAACAGAGTTAAAACAAGATGAAATGGAACCACTCTTGTGTGAAACGCTATATTGAAAGGACTGTATGGATATACTGTATAGAACATAATATTATGTATACAGTTAAGGAGATCGCATACGGCTGCAAGAATTGCAAAATATGAGTTACGTCAGCAGCATCAGATGCACTGTTAAAATTCATGCGTAGAAATCATGTCAGGTCCGGACACTGCAGACTTTTAATATTTACACTCGTACTATTCGATCCACCAAATGCGTTGAAATCTATCAAACGCATTTTCGGCGCTTGCAGCTCTTGCGCCACTGCAGGTTGACTCTTGGAATTACAACATTAAAATTTTGAAGTAGAAAATCTTTAGACTTGTTGTGTTCTACTTGTAACAAGTATAATATTACTTTTAATAAAACTACGCCGTCGCTTAGGTGGAATTTCTAAAAATCGCTTCTTGGTCTACGTTATAGAGAAAAACTACTTACCTACATGCAAAAGTTCAAGTTTCTAACAGACATTAAAACCGGAGTACCTACATTATATAAAACGTACAGTCCATCAAAAATTCCTCTTGTTACTACATACAGAGTGCTTAGTCTAAGTTTGAAGCGCTCCAAAACTAAAAGTATACTAGAAGTATACTATTGATCGAATCACAAATGACTTCAGAGTAAAACGAACTCAAAGACTCTTATTTTAGGTCCATTTTACTCTGAAGTCATGGTGATTCGATCAATAGTATACTTATAGTATACTAAAAAGTTTTGGAGCGCTCCAAACTGAGACTAAGCACTCTGAATATAATTTCTTTGTTATAGAATCAAAACGCATAAATAGGTATACTCGTACCTATTTATGTGTGTTTCATATGATTTTTTTATATTCAATTTAAGAATTATTGTATAAATGAAAATATACCTAAATATCTTTATTGAGTTTGCTTTACGCCGCCCCTGAGTACACATAATTAAATATAAAAACACTTTGCACAAAGTGGTCACTATATACACTATAATATAATCTAGTTTATATATGTATACCTACTCGAGTTTAACGAGCCCTTGCAGACATCCGCTTAATCCAATTTGCGGGCCATTATGAAAATGAAAAACCTGCAGGTATGTGGGATATGTAATCCATCAGAATAATTAATTTGGTTCGGGCAACTTGCAAACGCGATGACAACGTATTTATAGCCCGACGAGTAGTTTATTATCCGCACCTACGCCTGTTTGCAGTCTTAATAAAATTAAAAATGTAAACGCTCATGCTATAGTTTCTGATCTATGATGAAAAGTCAAAATTATTTTGCTATCCGCAAAACAGTCAAATTTGTATGGTACAACCATAGAGATAATAATAATAAATAGAGTTGGCATACCTACCTTAAAAACGTGCCAAAAATACACTCACACACGCACAATCCGAAGACATAAAATGGCGCGTGTTCATTGTGATGTCTCAAGTTGTGCGTGTGTGAGTGTTCATGTATACATTTTAGGGAGGCCATCTTAAGTCACGAGTCTGCCGCAAACTGTTTTATTATTATGTATAAAAATGTAATGTTGTCTCTTTCACACTTATGAAAATTTTGATAAGCTTGAGCTATTTTCCGATCCACTAATTTCTATAGGACATTATGCCAACTCTATTTATTATTATTATCTCTATGGGTACAACAAGCAGCATGTGCTATGCCCTGTCAGCCCTCCTGCTATTGACCTGACTATTTCTATTATGTACTAGCTGACCCCCGCGACTTCGTTCGCGTGTTTATAGGTTTTATATACCTAGGATCGGAACGGATCCCATAATTCTTTTATGTACTTAAACTAAATGTAGCCTAAGTTACTCCTTATAAAAACACCTATCTGCCATTGAAAGTTCCGTTAAAATCGATCCAGCCGTTTCTGAGATTAGTTGAAACAAATAGACAGACCGACAAACATAAATTTAAACGTACGCCAGTTTAAAATAAGCCGTACGTACAAAGATCCGGGTCTCATGTTATTTAAACCCAATAAATGTCTGTCATTTCTGAACTAACAAACCTATGACCTTGAAATATTTACGGGATAATATATAAAGTACTACCTTTCCAACAAAAAAAGAATGAGTGAAATCGAACAACGCGTTAATGAATTACAGCTAAATACACGTTTTAACTTTCTTCCCCTCTCCCTAGGGAACCCTGCTGAATTTCGGGATAAAACGTATTCTATAACCTACCTCGGAGTATAAACTCAAATCGTACCAAGTTTCATTCGAATCCATTCAGTAGTTTCGGCGTGATGCGCGGCCAAGATACAGACAGACAGACAGACAGACAGACAGACAGACAGACAGACAGACAGACAGACAGACAGACAGACAGACAAAAATGAAAAAAATTACAGTTTTGGTTTCAGTATCGATTATAGAGTGCCCTCCAATAAAAATTTTCAAAATATCTTCAATGTACAGAATTGGATCTGTTACAGTTTTATTATATTATAGATTATGTCTGACTATTTCTATTATGGATTTCCACAAAGTAACGCCTACTTCTATTTCTATTATCGATTTCCACAAAGTAACCCCTACTTCTATTCAATATAATTTCTGATCTAGCTACGACCCGCGAGGCGGCAGAAAACGCATCGCATCGCAGCTTCTCCGCTTGTGGGTAAGAAATATAATTATTTTGTTGTGTAGAGCCAGGTGGAATATATTGTTGAATATTGTTGTGCATTTATTTTGTCACCTTGTGACTGACAAAGTGACTGTTAAATTATTATTTTTTAAATCGACCAAATAGTTCCTAATTCTTATCTAACCAAAGTTAACTCACTGTGTTTGTTTGTATCATGTACTTATTAATAGGATAATTCAAGTTTTTGTATAAAATATTAGTCAGATATACATTTCTAAACAAGCCTATACAATATACATATAATAAAATCGTAGACTGCTAAGTAGCTACGTAGGCTAGCTAAGTACACATTTTGACTTTCATCCACTCTCCCAAGGGAACCTTGCTGAATTTCGAGATAAAAGATATCCTATATGTTACTCCGTAGTATGAACTTAAATCATGCCAAGTTTCATTTCAATTCATTCAGTAGTTTTTGCGTGATGCGCGCACAAACATAAAGACAAAAAGATAAACAGACAAACAGACAAAAATTTCAAAAATAGCTTTTTTACGTTCTATTACTTATCCCTAACGTCCCCCAGTTATTATTTTGCAAAAATCTTTAATGTACAGATACGGCAAGTCTACGATTTTATTATATGTACAGATAATGCGTCGAATGATTAAACGTTATTTGATGTACCTACTTAAGAAAGAGGGTACCTATAGTTGTATTTCCTCTTAATGTTACTTACAGAAATTTCTATACACAGCCCTGCGTTGCCCTACTAATATCGAATAGATACTTACATCGGAAAGTATTAGAAAATGCTCAGCGAACCGTGCAGCACTAGGGGTGAAACCATTTCACTCATTTAGCTAAAAGCAGGCGACGTCATAAAGTAGAGCTAACTCGATGAGTATGTTCACATTTGTCCGCTTAATTTGCTCCTAACAAGATTCGGGCTTCTTTATTAACGTTACCCTTATTTTTCTTTGTTTAAGTTGCCAAGGGACCGGTATATTATCGAGTTTTCTTCAATTCCACTAACGTTCTTTCAAGTTTAGGGTGCAAATACCATTATTAGATCAATGGCAGGTACGTTACAGTTACGTACAGGCACTTGGGACTTAGGACTTCTCTTTTCCATTTCTATAAAGTTTTGAATACCTATCTTTAGCTTATTTTATTAATTACTAAGCATACAAAATGTTTTGGAACATTTTGAATAACTTGATGATATATTTATTAGTTTTTTTGTATTAATAAAGTGTAAACACAAAAGTGTAATTATTTAGGACAATAATAATATCTAAGGTAAAGTCTCCTTATTCCGTGGTATTCTAAAATTGGCACCCAATTCCGAGGTATATAGAAAAACAGCGTTTTCAACCGATCCCCAAGCTATTTTTTACTGCAACATATCTTAATCAATTGATAGTTTATCATTCCATAGATAAATGACGAAATTGTTAGTTTTATATGTATATGTTTTAAAATAACCAGCAAGTTTTACACTAGCAGCCGGCCCGAACGCATGTTTCATACATTTCGGACCTCGTGCACGAAATACCTACATTTTTTTAAATAGTGTTTATCCGTTAATTTTGAGCTTTATTTGTTTTTATTTAGATTTGAATATTTGAAGGACTATATTTTCAATCGTAAACAATCAACTTTTGTGAATATTTGTAAAGAAATTAAGGTGAAAATAGGTTTTGAAAATACCTCGGCGTTAGGTGCCAAATATTTTAGCCGGTTCCTAACGCCGTGGTATACCGCGGAATTGCGATTTCATAGACTTCATAACTTTTTCAATTTTTAGAGTCGTTTTATGTTAAATACTTCTTGTTTCGGTTTTGAATATTTAAATAGGCAATAAGGTTACAGAGTCCTAATTACGAGGTACACTTTGGCGTCTCAATCACTAACTATACCGTGTCAAAGTTTACCTATTTAGGTAATTTATTGATAGATTGTATGGGAAAGCTAAAGAAAATTAATTTAAAAGAAAATTAAATTTATACATATTTCGATGCAATTTTGAGAGAGTATTGTACATATTTACGAAGATAATCTAATTAAGCTTTAAATTATTTGTTTATTATGGAAAAATCTTTTCTTTTTTAACACTCGGAATTAGGAAACGTGTTTTTTGTTACAAAACTCAATTCCGTGGTATTACCTCGGAATAAGGTTCTATGAGCCCCTAATTATGTGGTATGGATAGAAATACTACCTCGGAATAAGGTTCTATGAGCCTCTAATTACGTGGTATGTATAGAAATAAAATACAGGATGCTCACAATATTTCAGTATGGTTTCAGTTACACCAAGTATCATTCGCGTTCAGTCACGCAAACATTCATATTCTAAAACATTTATCTTATTATTGCTCGTGCTGATTCATTCACTGACTCACTCATTGATCACCCCTCCTGTAAAATTTTGTATAAAAAAATTTTTTTCACTAATGATTCCGTATAGAAGACAAAAATTCATTCGGAACAAAAATATGGAGAGAGCTGATGATTGAGGATTTCGGAGACGGGTGAAGAGCACGCTTAAGGTATTGAAGATAGGAGGGGGGTGCTTGAGCAAATGTCATTCAAAACGTCATCCAATTGGCAGTGAGCTGAAAAAAATTCAAAATGGCGAAAAAAAGATGGCCGCCATACAAATTTCGTCGGTGTCCACCTCGGAGGGTAAAAAAATGGAAGAGTGGTTTCCTAGCAACAGATGATCAGGATCCAAAGGTTTATTCGATGAATAGAAAAAAAACCAAAATGGTGGAATTTATTTTTCCATAGAAAATGTATGGCGAATATTGAAGAGACTACAAGTTGTAAACTATGCAAGGCTTTGATGTGGTTTTTTGGAGAAATCTCAAAATAATGGAGAAATACGAAATTTGTATGGCGGCCATCTTATTTTCGCCATTTTGACTTTTTTTCAGCTCACTGCCAATTGGATGACGTTTCGAGTGACATTTGCTCGAGCACCCACCTATCTTCAATACCTTAAGCGTGCCCATCGCTCGTCTCTGAAATCCTCAATCATCAGCTGTCTCCATATTTTTGTTCTGAATGAATTTTTATCATCTATACGAAACCATTTGTGAAAAAAATAATTTTCATACAAAATTTTACAGGAGAGGTGATCAATCAGTCAGTCAGTCAGTGAGCGAATGAATCAGCACGAGCAGCTATATATATATTAATAATATACATATATTAATATTTTACACACAAACATAATTAAACAATTACATACGTATCGAATTGATTTTGAAATCTATTAATAAATACAGTTCATTTTTGAACACCATGTAGAATTCATTCTACTCGTTTCCCTTTGAATTTTGTACCCTCGGAATTAGGAGCCATTTGCCTCGGAATTAGGATTTTTACCTCGGAATTGGAGCATTCGGACTTTCTTCATATTTAATTTAATTTTACATTTAAATCAAGTTGTAATTGTTGTCCTTTTAGGATATTTCAAGAGTTAAATAAATAACGCTTCTGATCAAAATAGCCAGTTCTTCAGAAAGGTGTAGTAAATGCTTAATTTTTTACGTTCTTTCGAGTTTTTATGAAAATACCACGGAATAAGGGGACTTTACCTTAGTCAAGTATTTATAAAGTTATAATGTTAACTTTATAAAAGGTATGGCATATTTCATACCATACCACCACCATACCGTTACCATAACTGGCATAACTATGTATGAACTGATAGTCAACTATTAAGTTAAAAATTAATATTATTATTTATTGTAAATGTAATCGTCAGCAAACCCGCCCGCTCAATTTTGCAATCATCATATTTAAGTCCAGCGGATTTGTTCATACCTAGATACTTGTACTGTAAATAAGCTCCATGTAATGTTAAACACAGCTAATATTGAATGATTTACGGCCTCGTGCTGGCGACGGTATATTTAATGACATAGTAAAATGGTTGTACGTGGGTAAAATGTCGACAAAGTATCTGCTTATTTCGAATAAAATACCAGAAACATTTGTATAATATTGTTATGACTACAGTGCGAATGATTTGATTAGCTGTTTAAGTAAAGCACTGTGGAAGTTAAACGATTATTTTTTAATTTACATAATTCTAATTAGAGTACCTACCTACAGTAGGTATATACAGGAACTAGTGTTGCGCTCGGTGCGCGAGCTGCAAGCAGCTCGCGTGCCTTGTAGTCTCTTCAATATTCGTAAAATAAAGAAATGGGAGGCCATACCAAATACCAGAATATTCTGGAGAGTCTCTTGAAAGATAGAAAGAAATATTGGTAGGTAAGAAATATTTAGTGGAAAAAAAAGGATATCTATACAAAAATGTTCTGGAGAGCCACTTGAAAATTAAAAAGAAATTTTGTATGGACACGAATTTTTTTGTTCCGTAGCTATTTATTTTTTACTGGCTCACCAAAGGGCCTAAAGTCTTGAACATTTTTAGTTTCAGGACCATGCCTCTATGATTGATAGTTTTTGAGGGCCGTTAGGGTACTCTGGTAATTTTTCCACATTCACTAGGTACGTTTTGTAATTTTTGTGAAAAAAAATCTTTAAGTTCTATTTATAAGTGTAGTAGGGGGAAAATTTTTCATACAAAAATGTCTAAGAGAGCCTCTTGAAAAGAACCCAAAAAATTTGTATGGAGAGAATTTTTTTTTGTTCGGCGGCCATCTTTTTTTTACCGGTTCACCCAATGGCCTAAGGTCTTTAATAACATTTGTTTGGGACCATGTCTGTATGACTGGTAGTTTTGGAGGACCCATGAGGTACTCTGGTAAATTTTCTACATTCATGACGTTTCATAATTTTCTGAAGGAAGACTCAAAAGTTCTACACACATAAATAGTGAAGGGAAAAAGTCCCATACAAAATTGTTCTGGAGAGCCTCTTGAAAAGAACCCAAAAAATTTGTATGGAGAAAAATTTTTTTTGTTCGGCGGCCATCTTTTTTTTACCGGTTCACCCAATGGCCCAAGGTCTTTAATAACATTTGTTTGGGACCATGTCTGTATGATTGGTAGTTTTGGAGGACCCATGAGGTACCCTGGTAAATATTCCACATTCATAACGTTTCGTATTTTTCCTGAAAGGACACCCATGAGTTCTATACATGCGCTTAGTGAGGTAAAAAAAGTTCTATACAAAAATGTTCTGGAGAGCCTCTTGAAAATTAAAAAAAAAATTTGTATGGACGCGAAAATTTTTTTTGTTCGGTGCCTATCTTTTTTTTACTGTCTCACCAAAGGGCCCAAGGTTTTGAACATTTTCTGTTTCAGGACCATGTCTCTATGACTGATAGTTTTTGAGAGCCTTTGGGGTACTCTGGTAAATTTTCCACATTCATGACGTTTCATATTTTTCCTGAAGGAAGACCCATAAGTTCTACGCATATAAATAGTGAGGCGAAAAAAGTTCCATACAAAATTGTTCTGGAGAGCCTCTTGAAAATTAGCAAAATTTTTGTATGGAGACGAATTTTTTTTTTGTTTGGTGGCCATATTTTTTTCACGGGTACACCCAATGGCCCAAGGTTTTGAACATTTTTTGTTTCGGGACGGTACCTTTCCGACTGATAGTTTTCGAGATCCCTTAGGGCACCCTAGTCAGTTTTCCACGTTCAGCTCTCTCTATAATTTTGTAGACCTTATATTTTTGAATTTTACACACATGAAAATTATGGTGAAAAAGTCCCATACAAAATTGTTCAGGAGAGGTGATCAGTACCTGACTTCAAGTAGCTTTATATATATAACTAGTATGGCGCGTGGGTGCGCGGCCCGCAAGCGGACCGCGAGGTTTTGTTTTCAGGTATTTTTTGTTTGAGCAGCCTCCACCTATCTACCCCATATTTCTAACCCTCGATCATTATCACTCTCCATATAATTTGTCAGAATAAGAGTTCTTCCATAAAAAAATTTGAAAAATTGAAAAGGAACGGCGTCAAAGTCTTGCATAGTTCCCAACTTACATTCTCTTCAATATTCGCCATATATTTTGTATGGAATAATAAATTTCGCCATCTTGTTTTTTTCTGTTCATCAAGTAAACCACGTCTTGATCATCTTTTGCCAAAAAACCACTCTTCCATCTTTCATACTCAGTGACATAGACACCGACGAAAGTATGGCCACTATCTTGAAATCGCCATTTAGGAATTTTTTTAAGCTCACTGCCAATTGGATTAGGTTTCGAGTAACTTTTGTTTGAGCACCTTCCACCTATATTCAATACCCTCGCTGTGCCCTTCAACCGCCTCTGAAATCTTCAATCATCAGCTCTCTCCATATTTTTCCTCCGCATGAATTTTTGTCTTCTATACGAAACCATCACAAAAAAAAACTTTTTATGAAAACATAAATTCCGTCATCTTGTTTTTTTCCTGTTGATTTAGTAGATTTTTAGTTCTTGATTATATTTTTCTAAGAAACTACTCTTCCATCTTTTATGCTTGGTGAGATAGACACCGACGAAATTTGTATAGCCGCCATCTTGAATCCGCCATTTTGTTTTTTTTTTTCAGCTCAGTGCCAATTGGATGACGTTTTGAGTAATTTTTGTTTGAGCACCTCCTATCTATCTACAATACCATGCCCGGGCTCCTCATCCATCTTCCAAACCCTCAATCATCATGTCTTCCCATATTTTCTTTGAGAGTTCTCCAAAGAACCGCATTAAAGCCTTGCATAGTTTACAACTTGTAGTCTCTTCAATATTCGCCATACATTTTCTATGGAAAAATAAATTCCGCCATTTTGAATTTTTTTTCAATTCATCAATTAAACCTTCGAACCCTGATCATCTTTTGTGAAGAAACCACTCTTCCATCTTTTATACCCTCCGAGATGGACACCGACGAAATTTGTATGGCGGCCATCTTTTTTTCGCCATTTTGAATTTTTTTTCAACTGACAGCCAATTGGATGACGTTTCGAGTGACATTTGCTCGAGCACCCCCCACCTATCTTCAATACCTTAAGCGTGCCCATCGCTCGTCTTTGAAATCCTCAATCATCAGCTCTCTCCATATTTTTGTTCCGAATGAATTTTTGTCCTCTATACGAAACCATTAGTGAAAAAAAAATTTTTCATACAAAATTTTACAGGAGGGGTGATCAATCAGTGAGTCAGTCAATGAATCAGCACGAGCAGCTATATATATATTAACTAGTATGGCGCGTGGGTGCGCGGCCCGCTAAAGCGGACCGCGAGGTTTCATTATCGGGTATTTTTTGCTTGAGCAGCCTCCAATCCTCCTATCTTCCAAACCCCCGATCATTATTACTTTCCATATTTTTTCTCCGATTCTTTTGTCATAATGAGAGTTCTTCCATAAAAACAAATTTTGAAAAGAAACTATATTAAAGTCTTGCATAGTTTCCAACTTGCATTATCTTCATATTCTTATAAAAAAAAGAAGCTGTGATAGCCTAGTGGTTAGGACGACCGACTTCTAATCGGAGGTCGTTTCGATCCCGGGCACGCACCTCTAACTTTTCGGAGTTATGTGCGTTTTAAGTATTTAAATATCACTTGCTTTAACGGTGAAGGAAAACATCGTGAGGAAACCTGCATGCCTGAGAGTTCTCCATAACGTTCTCAAAGGTGTGTGAAGTCTGCCAATCCGCTTGGCCAGCGTGGTAGACTATGGCCAAAACCCTTCTCACTCTGAGAGGAGACCCGTGCTCTGTAGTGAGCCGGTAATGGGTTGATCATGATGATGATGATGATTATCTTCAATATTCGTCGTACATGTTGTATAGATAAATAAATTTCGTCATCTTGTTTTTTTTTCGATCTAACTATCAAGTAAATCACGTTTTGATGATCTTTTGCCAAAAAACACTCTTCCATCTTTTATAATCCGTGATATAGACACCGACGAAATTTTTATCACCGCCATCTTGAATCCGCCATTTAGGACTTTTTTTTCAGCTCACTGCCGATTGGATGAGGTTTCGAGTAACTTTTGTTTGAGCACCTCCTACCTATCGTCAACACCCTAGCCGTGCTTTTCACCCGTCTCCAAAATCCTCAATCATGAGCTCTCTCCATATTTTTCCTCCGCATAAATTTTTGTCTTCTATACGAAACCATCAATAAAAAAAACTTTGTTTGAAAACGTAAATTCCGCCATCTTGATTTTTTTTTTCTATTCATCAAGTAGATCTTTAGTTCTTGATCATATTTTTCAAAGAAACTACTCTTCCATCTTTTATACTTGGTAAAGATAGGCACTGACGAAATTTTTATAGCCGCCATCTTGAATCCGCTATTTTAGTATTTTTTTTAGATCACTGCCAATTGGATGAGGTTTCGAGTAATTTTTGATTGAGCACCTCTCACCTATCTTCAATACCCTGACCGTGCTCCTCACCCATCTCCAAAATCTTCAATCATCAGCTCTTTCCATATTTTCCCTCCGCATGAATTTTTTCTTCTATACGAACATCAATGAAAACAACTTTTTGTGTGAAAGAAATAAATTCCGCCATCTTGATTTTTTTCTGTTCATCAAACTGTAGATCTTTAGGTATTAATAATCTTTTGCCAAGAAACCACTCTTCCATCTTTTATACTTGGTGAGATAGACACCGACGAAATTTGTATAGCCGCCATCTTGAATTCCCCATTTTGTTTTTTTTTCCGCTCAGTGCCAATTGGATGAGGTTTTGAGTAATTTTTGTTTGAGCACCTCCCATCTATCTACAATACCCTTCCCGGGCTCCTCATCCATCTTCCAAACCCTCAATCATCATGTCTTCCCATATTTTTCTTTGAGAGTTCTTCAAAGAACTGCGGTAAAGCCTTGCATAGTTTACAACTTGTAGTCTGTACAATATTCGCCATACATTTTCTATGGAAAAATAAATTCCGCCATTTTGAATTTTTTTTCAATTCGTCAAGTAGACCTTTGGATCCTCATCATCTTTTGCGAAGAAACCACTCTTCCATCTTTTATACCCTCCGAGATGGAGACCGACGAAATTTGTATGGCGGCCATCTTTTTTTCGCCATTTTGAATTTTTTTTCAGCTCACTGCCAATTGGATGACGTTTCGAGTGACATTTGCTCGAGCACCCCCCACCTATCTTCAATACCTTAAGCGTGCCATTCGCTCGTCTCTGAAATCCTCAATCATCAGCTTTCTCCATATTTTTGTTCCGAATGAATTTTTGTCCTCTATACGAAACCATTTGTGAAAAAAAAAGTTTTCATACAAAATTTTACAGGAGGGGTGATCAATCAGTGAGTCAGTCAATGAATCAGCACGAGCAGCTATATATATATTAACTAGTGTTGCGCTCGGTGCGCGAGCTGCAAGCAGCTCGCGGGCCTTGTGGTCACTTCAATATTCGTAAAATAAAGAAATGGGAGGCCATACCAAATACCAGAATATTCTGGAGAGTCTCTTGAAAGATAGAAAGAAATATTGGTATCACGCTTTGTATCTTTTCTGAAAGGACACTAATGAGTTCTATGCATACGTTTAGTGGGAAAAAAAAGATCTATACAAAAATGTTCTGGAGAGCCACTTGAAAATTAAAAAGAAATTTTGTATGGACACGAATTTTTTTGTTCCGTAGCTATCTTTTTTTTACTGGCTCACCAAAGGGCCTAAGGACTTGAACATTTTTAGTTTCAGGACCATGCCTCTATGATTGATAGTTTTTGAGGGACGTTAGGGTACTCTGGTAATTTTTCCTCATTCACTACGTTTTGTATTTTTTGTGAAAAAAAAATCTTTAAGTTCTATTTACTTATACGTGTATTGGGGGGAAAAAGTTTCATACAAAAATGTCTAAGAGAGCCTCTTAAAAAGAACCCAAAAATTTGTATGGAAAGAATTTTTTTTTGTTCGGCAGCCATCTTTTTTTACCCGTTCACCCAATGGCCCAAGGTCTTAAACAACATTTGTTTCGGACCATGCCTGTATGACTGGTAGTTTTCGAGAACCCATGAGGTACTCTGGTAAATTTTCCACAATCATGACGTTTCAGAATTTTCCTGAAGGAAGACCCATAAATACGACATATCTAAATAGTTAAGGGAAAAGGTTCCATACAAAATTGTTCTGAGAAGCCTCTTGAAAAGAACCCAAAAAATTTGTATGGAGAGAAATTTTTTTTGTTCGGTGGCCATCTTTTTTTCACCGGTTCACCTAATGGCCCAAGGTCTTTAATAACATTTGTTTGGGACCATGTCTGTATGACTGGTAGTTTTGGAAGACCTATGAGGTACTCTGGTAAATTTTCCACATTCATGACGTTTCATAATTTTCTGAAGGAAGACCCATAAGTTCTACGCACATAAATAGTGAAGGGAAAAAAGTTCCATACAAAATTGTTCTGGAGAGCCTCTTGAAAATTACCCAAAAAATTTGTATGGAGAAAATTTTTTTTTGTTCGGCGGCCATCTTTTTTTTACCGGTTCACCTAATGGCCCAAGGTCTTTAATAACATTTGTTTGGGACCATGTCTGTATGACTGGTAGTTTTGGAGGACCCATGAGGTACTCTGGTAAATTTTTCACATTCATGACGTTTTATAATTTTCTGAAGGAAGACCCATAAGTTCTACGCACATAAGTAGTGAAGGGAAAAAAGTTCCATACAAAATTGTTCTGGAGAGCCTCTTGAAAATTAGGAAATTTTTAGTATGGAGACGAATTTTTTTTTGTATGGTGGCCATATTTTTTTCACCGGTTCACCCAATTGCCCAAGGTTTTGAACATTTTTTGTTTCGGGACGGTACCTTTCCGACTGATAGTTTTCGAGATCCCTTAGGGCATCCTAGTCAGTTTTCCACGTCCAGCTCTCTCTATAATTTTGTAGACCTTAAATTTTTGAATTTTACACACACGGAAAATATGGTGAAAAAGTCCCATACAAAATTGTTCAGGAGAGGTGATCAGTACGTAACTTCAAGTAGCTTTATATATAATATAACTAGTAGGGCGCGTGGGTGCGCGGCCCGCAAGCGGACCGCGAGGTTTCGCTTTCGGGTATTTTGGTTTGAGCAGCCTCCATCTATCTCTCCCCTATTCCTAATCCTCGATCATTATCACTCTCCATATTTTTTCTCCGAATCATTCTGCTCATCAAGTAGGTAGACCTTTAGGTCTTGATCATATTTTTCCAAGAAACCACTCTTCCATATTTTATACTTGGTGAGATAGATACCAACGTTTGTATAGCCGCCATATTGAATCCGCCATTTTGGTTTTTTTTTTCAGCTCAGTGCCAATTGGATGAGGTTCTGAGTATTTTTTGTTTGAGCAGCCCCCATCTATTTACAATACCCTGCCCGGGCTCATCAAACATCTTCCAAACCCTTAATCATCATATCATCCCATATTTTTCTTTGACATTTCTCCAAAGAACCGCATCAAAGCCTTGCATGGTTCACAACTTGTAATCTCTTCAATATTCGCCATACATTTTCTATGATAAAATAAATTCCGCCATTTTGAATTTTTTTTCTATTCATCAGATAGACCTTCCAATCTTGATCATCTTTTATGAAGAAACTACTCTTCCATCTTTTATACCCTCCGAGATGGACACCGACGAAATTTGTATGGCGGCCATCTTTTTTTCGCCATTTTGAATTTTTTTTCAACTCACTGCCAATTGGATGACGTTTCGAGTGACATTTGCTCGAGCACCCCCCACCTATCTTCAATACCTTAAGCGTGCCCCTCACCCGTCACCGAAATCCTCAATCATCAGCTCTCTCCATATTTTTGTTCTTAATGAATTTTTGGCTTCTGTACGAAACTATTAGTGAAAAAAAAATTTTTCATACAAAATTTTACAGGAGAGGTGATCAATCAGTCAGTGAATCAGCACGAGCAGCTATATATATATTAATAAAGGAAGTCTATGGTCTCATTTATTAATCCCCCCCAAAGCAAGTCTCTACTAAATTCTCTTAATATTTAATTAAAAATTTTAGAAAGGTAGGTTTTATGTTTATATATTATATGTACATTTTTATTTATTTGCTGAATGCACAAGAAATAAAAGTGATAGTATTATTACTATGTACATATATGTAAAACTACTCAATACTTTCGGTTGATTGCGAGTTATTATTAAAGTCACATTAATAGGGTAAACAAAAATTTCTTGGGCAAAATAATTTAACTAAGCTAAACATCAACTTAAGTAGGTATTCTTTAGGAATACAGGTTAATACGGCTGAGCAAAATTTTGCTCCCTGCAACCATTATATTAAGAATCAGCAGGGCTCTTACGTTACCCCTCGCTACGGCGTTCATAATACTGACAAGGTCTTGTAATTATCTCATATAATACATTTATCCGTACGCGCGTCAAATTTCTAACGCAAATGTTGACGAGTTCACTCCCAAGCGTAGGTATAATTAGGCATATTCCTACTCATCAGGGTAATTACCCTTCTAAAGGGTACACGTGAAGCAAATAACACTCAGCTCTTTATATGAAAGACTAACTTAATACTAATTAGTACGTGTAGATTCTCTTTCAAAAGGATCTGGTGCATGAAATTATTTTAAGTTAAGCAGTGTGAGCTGAAATACGTATTACGATAGTTAAAGGCAACGCCTGGGTCTGCTTAATATTACAAAAACTTCAATATAGTTTTAACACGTTTAGGCTCAAGGAACATTGTTGAGAAAAAACATTGATGAGTTAAAATGAACTCTAAGATGTTTAAAAGTAAATTGAAATTAACTTCGCTTCAGCTCTCAGAGTCTTGAGCCTGCCTTGAGCGTGAGAAGCGAAACACAAACAACACTTAAATCAATACTTAAACACAGAAAAATGTAGAAAAATGTATATAACCATAAATGAATATATTATCGCAACAAGTAATATATCAAAGGAAATGAAGTGACATCAAAGTGACCTCAAAACTTGTCTGTTGCATGTGAAAAACTATCTGTAATCTGATGTAGACTCCATCTATCATTTGACATTTGACATAGCCAAAGGCTTGTTGACGAAATAAAAATATGGACCTGAATTATTTAAATCTTTATCAATATTCGATTAATATTTATCGTCTTTTAACTAATCATATCTAAAGATGCTTAAACGTCTTCCTTCTTTTGTGTATATATTTGTCTCTCAATCAAACTTATACGATTGACGAATTTGAATGGTGAACTAACATAATATAATTCTGGTTATGAATAAGACAAAACAAAGAATTCCTTCGAGATTTTCAAATACCTAAGTCACGTGTTTAAAAGCTAATTTTTAATTAATAAAATAGGTAGTGATAAAATAAACTTAATCTCAATAAAAGTCGATTAGGTACGTGCTGACGATATTAATTGGACGGAATGAAATTGTTTTACTTATTTTATTTTATAGATACGTATCCAAAATATTCTGTAACTTATTTTAATACCAGTCATTGTACCTCATCACTCTACTTTAAAAATACCGCTCAATAAGGCTCAAAGCACATTGTGGTAGAGTCAACGAGAACTTTTTTAAATATTATAAAACAAGCGGATACCCGCGACTTCGTTCGCGTGGATATTAGTTTTTTAAAATCCCGTGGGAATCATTTTATTTTTCCTAAGCTCCTTTGAGCTCATGCCTTGCTAAAAACTGTTAAAATTTCACTGGTGGATGTTTAGGTAAATCAAAATGTAAACATCCGCCAGAGAAAGTCCCATCAAAATCGATCCAGCTTTTCAGAGATAAGCCGGTAATCTCTAAAGTATCCCCTTTCTAAAAAAAAAAAAGAATTAATGAAATCGGACCATGCGTTAATGAATTACAGCTAAGTACACATTTTAACTTTCATCCCCTCTCCCAAGGGAACCGTGTTGAATTTCGGGATAAAAAGTATCCTATATGTTACTCCGTAGTGTGAACTTAAATCGTGCCAAGTTTCACTTCAATCCATTCAGTAGTTTTTGCGTGATGCGTGCACAAACATACAGACAAACAGACAAACAGATAAACAGACAAACAGACAAACCGACAAACAGACAAAAATTTCAAAAATAGCTTTTTTATGTTCCATTACTTATCTCTAACTTCCCCCAGTTATTATTTTGCAAAAATCTTTAATGTACAGATACGGCAATTCTACGATTTTATTATATGTATAGATAAACAGAAGTCTATCTCCTCTTTAGGATGAAATGTTTATGACGAAAAAATTATTGAATTATTTCTCAATAAAATTTTGTTTAATATTTCCCTTTAACTATTTCAAAATGTGCCTTGAAGCTTTTTTAGTATCTTTTATTATTGAAATTCATATTTAATAATTACTTTTAACGTACATACTTATATTAAATGTAATTCCATGAAATATATAGAAAGTTGTATACTTAGGCTTATTTTCTGATAACAAATGCATATATATATAGATACTATAATATACTATAAATACTAGGTATTAAAACAAGAAGAAGAGAGATACTTTGTCTTAGATTAAAACCTAGTTCTGGAAATGCCTAGTTTCATATTAACTGTCAGTAAAAAGTAAAACGGTGAAGTGAGCACGACACACGCATACTTAATTTCAACTGGCTTAGCTCTTTTCAGATTTTGCAAAACTTTACTCTTAAGGAGCTTCCTTCGGAGCTAGCTTTAGCATAACTATTTGCTGAAGTTAGAGAACAGAAAAAATACACGAGTAAAAGAAATGAATCTAGGTGCTAGATTCAATGATAATATTACGTCATTTGTTTACGAAAGACTTTTTGCTGACTTAATACATACCTACCTATTTAAATTTTATGAACGAAATTATACATTACCAAGAAAATATAATTGTGATTTTACTCATCTATTGATTGGATATCTGGAAGAGATCACTAGCAATAAGGTCGCGTTAACACCCTGAATTTAACTGTTTATTATATTTTTGTACATTGTTTTTCGTTGTATATTGTAAAGAGTTTTGAATTACTTACTATGTATAGGTATTGGAATATATTGGGTTGTTAGTATAAAAATAATAATCAATATCTATCTATCTATCTATTATCTATACATATAATAAAATCGTAGAATTGCCGTATCTGTACATTAAAGATTTTTGCAAAATAATAACTGGGGGAAGTTAGGATAAGTAATCTATATAGATATATCTATCTATATCTATTCTATACATCTATACATATAATAAAATCGTAGAATTGCCGTATCTGTACATTGAAGATGTTTGCAAAATAATAACTGGGGGATGTTAGGGATAAGTAATAGAACGTAAAATAGCTATTTTTGAAATTTTTGTCTGTTTGTCTGCTTATCTGTTTGTCTGTTTGTCTGTTTATCTGTTTGTCTGTTTGTCTGTATGTTTGTGCGCGCATCACGTAAAAACTACTGAATGTATTGAAATGAAACTCGGTATGATTTAAGTTAATACTATGGAGTAACATATAGGATACTTTTTATCCCGAAATTCAGCACAGTTCCCTTGGAAGAGGGGATGAAAGGCAAAATGTGTACTTAGCTGTAATTCGTTAACGGGTGGTTCGATTTCATTCATTCTTTTTTTGTTAGAAAGTAGATACTTTAAAGACTACTGGTTAATCTCCGAAAGGCTGGACCGATTTTGATGGGACTTCACTGGCGGATGTTTACATTTTGATGTACCTAAACATCCGCCAGTGAACTTTTAACAGTTTTTAGCAAGGTTTAAGCTCAAAGGAGCATAGGAAAAACAAAATGATTCCCACGGGATTATTAAAATCAATATCCACGCGAACGAAGTCGCGGGTATCCGCTTGTGGAACATAAAAAAGCTATTTTTGAAATTTTTGTCTGTTTGTTGGTTTGTTTGTTTGTCTGTTTATCTGTTTGTCTGTTTGTCTGTATGTTTGTGCACGCATCACGCAAAAACTACTGAATGGATTGAAGTTAAACTTGGCACGATTTAAGTTCACCCTACGGAGTAACATATAGGATACTTTTTATCCCGAAATTCAACACGGTTCCCTTGGGAGAGGGGATGAAAGTTAAAATGTGTACTTAGCTGTAATTCATTAACGCATGGTCCGATTTCATTAATTCTTTTTTTGTTAGAAGGGGATACTTTAGAGATTACCGGCTTATCTCTGAAAAGCTGGATCGATTTTGATGGGACTTTCTCTGGCGGATGTTTACATTTTGATCTACCTAAACATCCACCAGTGAAATTTTAACAGTTTTTAGCAAGGCATGAGCTCAAAGGAGCTTAGGAAAAATAAAATGATTCCCACGGGATTTTAAAAAACTAATATCCACGCGAACGAAGTCGCGGGTATCCGCTTGTTTATAATAATATTCATTCAATTTTCACATTAAATTTTTTTGACCGAGTAAAGATCAGCAAACTTGCCATTGTAAATTTTCATCCACATTGTGCCAGTCGCAATCAACTCTGATTAAAATAATTATACTATAGTAGCAGTACATAGTAGATACGTACTAGTTCACACTGCGGTGATGTCACTCTGCGGCACGGCGCGGGCTTCCTGCATACAAGTGTAAATTAAAAATTTAAAAAAACCCCCGACAGACACACACACACACACACACACACAAAAACGTCAAACTTATAACACCCATCGTTTTTATGTCGGGGGTTAAAATATCCGTGGTATGGCCCACGGTGCGCTGCGGAACCGCTGCCCTTTGTGACATCCGTCGCTGTGTTTTGAACTAGATGTATGTTTTGTCTCACAAATATACGTTAGGTACTCACACGTACTTCTAAGATATAGTCATAGCAGTATGTAGACCGTATATTTTCTGGTTCGATTAGGGTCGACAAGCCTTCGCCCCTGTCGCCTCAAATGATGGATGGAGGCCGCGTCAGATTTCGGTAAGTTTTGCATATTCTAATTTTTCACATGCAAGAGAAATTGCCACATGGCTATTTCGATGTCATTTTGCTGAGAAGACTATTATAGATTTTACTATGTAACCAATCAAATACATAGAATATTTTTTTTGAAAGCAGTCGAAAGCTCTTTTCACTAGCTGCTTTAGCTGCGTGAATATAAGTTTTTTGAATATTCAGAGGGAACTATTTGATTTACCGGGATAAAAATTATCCTAACTATCCATTTTCTCTAGGATACAAACTGTCTTTGTGCCAAATTTCTCTAGTATCGGTAGAATAGTTGAACTGTGACAAACAGACAGAGTTAAACAGTATATGGATGTACAAATGTACATTGTAGATGCAATTGCATGGTGACATCGTCTGCTTTTAGCCAAATGAATAGTGTTGCACCAATCACTGAACATCATAGTCTGCCGTGAATACGTGACTTGTATACTATCTCTAATCTATTCATATAATATGTATCGATTTCGAATATTATGTAAGTAAAAATTATAAAAATACTTGAAATCCTAATTTTTTTCACCTAGTTATACAATCACTAGGGAACTCAGTTTGTCAAATCTTTTACAAATAACATTGAAGATAACAAAATATAAGCAAACCTGGAATAATGACTATATAGTAAAAGAAAATTATCGTAAACTTAATCCCGAACATTTACTCTGCAGTTCCATACTAATGCATGGAAGCAATAAAAGTTTGAAAATCGAACAGTTTACATTTTTTATTATTTGTCATTTCATTCACCAGGCGGTGTGGTTTCAGTACCAATTATTATAAGTTTTTGATATTTCGTATGTACCTACCCTACCTATTGAAAAAATAATTGCTTGCGCACACTTCGTTTCCATCCTACAGGTATAGGTATTCTGAGTTTGCGCACCTCCAAAACTTTGCCAAATACTACATATCGAAAAACCGTAATATGTGATGCAAAATGAACCCTCTTATTTTAAAGAATATAATATGAAAGACTATTATTTTAAAATCGTAATTCAATACTTTGAATATTTATTTTACAACATTTCTGCTCGGGGCGCTGCTGGCTGTAAACGAATACTGAATGTATTGGTGAACTCAAACCTTAAAATAAGCCAGTTTAGGTCCATTTTACACTGAAAAGATTATGTTTCGATCAGTAGTATTTAGCACAATTTTTCGAGCTGGGCAAAGTGAGACTAAGCATACTGCAGTGCATGTTTCAATACGTGCGATCTTTGTAAGAGGCTTAGAAACAACTAGTGTTGCGCTCGGTGCGCGAGCTGCAAGCAGCTCGCGGGCCTTGTTGTCTCTTCAATATTCGTAAACTAAAGAAATGGGGGGCCATACCAAATACCAGAATATTCTGAAGAGTCTCTTGAAAGATAAAACGAAATATTGGTATCACGTTTCGTATCTTTTCTGAAAGGACACTAATGAGTTCTATGCATGCGTTTAGTGGGAAAAAAAAGATCTATACAAAAATGTTCTGGAGAGCCACTTGAAAATTAAATAGAAATTTTGTATGAATACGAATTTTTTTTTTGCTCCGTAGCTATCTTTTTTTTACTGGCTCTCCAAAGGGACTAAGGTCTTGAAGATTTTTAGTTTCGGGACCATGCCTCTATGATTGATAGTTTTTGAGGGCCGTTAGGGTACTCTGGTAATTTTTCCACATTCACTACGTTTTGTATTTTTGTGAAAAAATCTTTAAAGTTCTATTTATACGTGTAGTAGGGGGAAAACGTTCCATACAAAAATGTCCAAGAGAGCCTCTTGAAAAGAACACAAAAAATTTGTATGGAAACGATTTTTTTTGTTCGGCGGCCATTTTTTTTAACGGTCCACTAAATATTCCAAGGTCTTTGACAACATTTGTTTGGGACCATGCCTGTAAGACTGGTAGTTTTAGAGGACTCATGAAGTACTCTAGAAAATTTTCCACATTCTTAACGTATCGTATTTTTCCTGAAAGGACACTCATGAGTTCTATATATGCGCTTGGTGGGGGGAAAAAAGTTCAATACAAAAATGTTCTGGAGAGCCTAATGAAATTTTAAAAAAAAATTGTATGGACACGAATTTTTTTTGTTTGGTACCTATCTTTTTTTTACTGGCTCACCAAAGGGCCCAAGGTCTTGAACATTTTCAGTTTCAGAACCATGCCTCTATGATTGATAGTTTTTGAGAGCCGTTGGGGTACTCTGGTAAATTTTCCACGTTCATGACGTTTTATAATTTCTTTGAAGGAAAACTCAAAAGTTCTACGCATATAAATAGTGAGGAGAAAAAAGTTCCATACAAAAATGTTCAGGAGAGCCTTTTGAAAATTCAAAAAAAAATTTTTGTTGGGCGGCCATCTTTTTTTTGCCGGTTCACCAAATTGCCCAAGGTCTTTAACAACATTTGTTTGGGACCATTCCTGTATAACTGGTAGTTTTAGAGGACCCATGAGGTACCCTGGTAATTTTTCCACATTCACTACGTTTTGTATTTTTTGTGAAAAAAACCTTTAAGTTTTATGTATACGTGTAGTGGGGAGAAAAAGTTTCATACAAAAATGTCCAGGAGAGCCTCTTGAAAAGAACCCAAAAAATTTGTATGGAGAAAAAATTTTTTTGTTCGGCGGCCATATTTTTTTTACCGGTTCACCCAATGGCCCAAGGTCCTTAATAACATTTGTTTGGGACCATGCCTGTATGACTGGTAGTTTTAGAGGACCCATGAGGTACCCTGATAAATTTTCCACATTCATGAAGTTTCATAATTTTCCTGAAGGAAGACCCATAAGTTCTACGTATATAAATAGTAAGAGGAAAAAGTTCTATACAAAAATGTTCTGGAGAGCCTTTTGAAAATTTAAAAAAAAATTTGTATGGACACGAAATTTTTTTTTGTTTGGTACCTATCTTTTTTTTACTGGCTCACCAAAGGGCCCAAGGTCTTGAACATTTTCAGTTTCAGAACCATGCCTCTATGATTGATAGTTTTTGAGAGCCTTTGGGGTACTCTGGTAAATTTTCCACGTTCATGACGTTTCATAATTTTCCTGAAGGAAGACCCATAAGTTCTACGCACATAAATAGTGAGGAGAAAAAAGTTCCATACAAAATTGTTCTGGAGAGCCTCTTGAAAATTAAGAAATTTTTGTATGGAGACGAAAATTTTTTTTGTTTGGTGGCCATATTTTTTTCACCGGTTCACCCAATTGCCCAAGGTGTTGAACATTTTTTGTTTGGGGATAGTACCTCTCCGACTGATAGTTTTCGAGATCCCTTAGGGTACTCTAGTCAGTTTTCCACGTCCAGCTCTCTCTATAATTTTGTAGACCTAAATTTTTTGAATTCTACACACACGGAAAGTATGGTGAAAAAGTCCCATACAAAATTGTTCAGGAGAGGTGATCAATACGTAACTTCAAGTAGCTTTATATATATAACTAGTGTTGCGCTCGGTGCGCGAGCTGCAAGCAGCTCGCGGGCCTTGTCTCTTCAATATTCATAAAATAAAGAAATTCCAGAATATTTTAGAGTCTCTTGAAAGATAAAAAGAAATATTGGTATCACGTTTCGTATCTTTTCTGAAAGGACACTAATGAGTTCTATGCATGCGTTTAGTGGGAAAAAAAGATCTATACAAAAATGTTCTGGAGAGTCACTTGAAAATTAAAAAGAAATTTTGTATGAACACGAATTTTTTTTTGCTCCGTAGCTATCTTTTTTTACTGGCTCCCCAAAGGGACTAAGGTCTTGAACATTTTTAGTTTCGGGACCATGCCTCTATGATTGATAGTTTTTGAGGGCTGTTAGGGTACTCTGGTAATTTTTCCACATTCACTACGTTTTGTATTTTTTGTGAAAAAATCTTAAAGTTCTATTTATACGTGTAGTGGGGGGAAAACGTTCCGTACAAAAATTTCCAAGAGAGCCTCTTGAAAAGAACACAAAAAATTTGTATGGAGACGATTTTTTTGGTCGGCGGCCATTTTTTTTTCAACGGTCCACCAAATAGTCCAAGGTCTTTGACAACATTTGTTTGGGACCATGCCTGTAAGACTGGTAGTTTTAGAGGACCCATGAGGTACTCTAGAAAATTTTCCACTTTCTTAACGTATCGTATTTTTCCTGAAAGGACACTCATGAGTTCTATATATGCGCTTGGTGGGGGGAAAAAAGTTCAATACAAAAATGTTCTGGAGAGCCTCATGAAATTTAAAAAAAAATTTGTATGGACACGAATTTTTTTTTTTTGTATGGTACCTATCTTTTTTTTACTGGCTCACCAAAGGGCCCAAGGTCTTGAACATTTTCAGTTTCAGAACCATGCCTCTATGATTGATAGTTTTTGAGAGCCGTTGGGGTACTCTGATAAATTTTCCACGTTCATGACGTGTTATAATTTCTTTGAAGGAAAACTCTAAAGTTCTACGCATATAAATAGTGATAAGAAAAAAGTTCCATACAAAAATGTTCAGGAGAGCCTTTTGAAATTTCAAAAAAAAAATTTTGTTGGGCGGCCATCTTTTTTTTGCCGGTTCACCAAATTGCCCAAGGTCTTTAACAACATTTGTTTGGGACCATTCCTGTATAACTGGTAGTTTTAGAGGACCCATGAGGTACCCTGGTAATTTTTCCACATTCAACTACGTTTTGTATTTTTTGTGAAAAAACCTTTAAGTTTTATCTATACGTGTAGTGGGGGGAAAAATTTTCATACAAAAATGTCCAGGAGAGCCTCTTGAAAAGAACCCAAAAAATTTGTATGGAGTAAAAATTTTTTTGTTCGGCGGCCATCTTTTTTTACTGGTTCACCCAATGGCCTAAGGTCCTTAATAACATTTGTTTGGGACCATGCCTGTATGACTGGTAGTTTTAGAGGACCCATAAGGTACCCTGATAAATTTTCCACATTCATGAAGTTTCATAATTTTCCTGAAGGAAGACCCATAAGTTCTACGTATATAAATAGTAAGAGGAAAAAGTTCTATACAAAAATGTTCTGGAGAGCCTTTTGAAAATTTAAAAAAAAATTTGTATGGACACGAAATTTTTTTTTGTTTGGTACCTATCTTTTTTTTACTGGCTCACCAAAGGGCCCAAGGTCTTGAACATTTTCAGTTTCAGAACCATGCCTCTATGATTGATAGTTTTTGAGAGCCGTTGGGGTACTCTGGTAAATATTCCACGTTCATGACGTTTCATAATTTTCCTGAAGGAAGACCCATAAGTTCTACGCACATAAATAGTGAGGGGAAAAAAGTTCCATACAAAATTGTTCTGGAGAGCCTCTTGAAAATTAAGAAATTTTTGTATGGAGACGAAAATTTTTTTTGTTTGGTGGCCATATTTTTTTCACCGGTTCACCCAATTGCCCAAGGTGTTGAACATTTTTTGTTTGGGGATAGTACCTCTGCGACTGATAGTTTTCGAGATCCCTTAGGGTACTCTAGTCAGTTTTCCACGTCCAGCTCTCTCTATAATTTTGTAGACCTAAATTTTTTGAATTCTACACACACGGAAAATATGGTGAAAAAGTCCCATACAAAATTGTTCAGGAGAGGTGATCAATACGTAACTTCAAGTAGCTTTATATATATAATAACGCACGGATATTTACACCGAATATTCTTAGAATATTTTTATAAACGGATATTTTTAGAAGCCTGCGATATTTTCCGCTGTACTTAAGTACAGCGGAAAATATATCGCAATATAGCGTTACTATTTTATCGCCCGATAAAAACGCATCCATGTTGACCCCCGACACTTCATTCAAAAGCGAACTTACGACGATAAGGACAATGCTATATGTAAATCGAGCGAGACACGGACAGCCCGCTATACACTATAAAGTCCGTTCGGTAACATAGTGTCGGTACAGGCGCAGGTGCTCTTAGTGTTCTGCTTTTATTTTTATTTATTTTTTCTGTTTGTAATTTCTTTTTTCTATTCTAAGAGAATCTCCGAATAGTCTGCCAATCCGCACTTGGCCAGCGTGGTAGACTATGGTTAAAATCCTTCTCATTTTGAGAGAAGACCCGTGTTCATGATAATATTATTATAAATTTGTTAGGAAACTAATTTTTATTAATTGACATAACAAAAGAACAGAAGACTCCACTGACAAGTAACAACTAAAATCAATATAAAACCTACATACATTACACCTCCCTTCTTAACTAACAATATTATTCAATACAACATCAAATCCTTAATTACTTAAATCTACTATTAATTAAAATAACTCATCAATGCCAAAACGTTTGGGTGGCAATCGTTTACGCACGGGCTGGCGGCTCTCAACGGGCAGCGTCGTCCGCACCGCCCCGGGTAGCGTCGCCGCCTCGGGCTGTGCGCTCGGAGCCGGCGTCGCGGCCGCGCGAGGCGGCGTCGCGGCCGCGCGAGGCGGCGACGCGCCCGCTTCTCGCTGTCCCTCCCCGGACACCGAACTCAACGCCACCGCTACCATCGCGCCCCTGGACCGCCCCGCTGATGTCGTTCTATCGTGACCAGCTTCAAAATTATCCGAGCTGCTCGCATTGCTCTCCGACCGTTTCTTAATCTGATCGATATGCCTATGAATCTCGGTTCCCTCAGGTGTAAGTATTTTATAATTTGTGCTCCCACATTTCCCTATTACCTCCCCTCGTAACCATTTATCGCCCGGTCTGTAGTTCCGATACCAAACCTTGCTTCCGACTTCGACCGACCTCTCTATCCCCCCCGCGGCAAACTGTTGCCGCGCCTGAGCAGATCGAACCGAATCGTCTCGGTCCGGTTTTAATTTGTCCAGGCGCGTACGTAACGACCTGCCTTGTAATAATTTGGCCGGGCTCTCTCCTGTCGTACTATGCTCGGTGTTCCGATATAGCAATAGAAAACGACATAGAGCCGTGTCCACTTCGACCCCTTGTATGAGAGCTTTCTTTATGACCCGTTTACATATTTTAACTGCATTTTCCGCAGTGCCGTTAGAGGATGGATGATACGGTGCGGAAAATATTTGTTCGATACCGTTCTTACTCAAAAAATTTCCAAACTCTGCACTCTGGAACGATGCAAAATTATCACTAACTATTTGCTTCGGAAGACCAAATCTAGCAAAAATTTCTCTCAATTCATTAATTACAGTCTTCGCTGTGATCGACCTCATTTTTATGACCTCTATCCATTTCGAACATGAGTCGACCACCACCATGTACGTAACCCCAGCGATGGGACCCAAGCAATCTATATGGAGTCTCGTCCACGGCCGGCCCGGCCACGGCCACATGTGCGGCGCGTGCGCCGGCGGCGCGTCCGCCACCGCGGCGCACACCTCGCACGCGCGGCACATCGCCTCCAACGCTTCATCGATTCCCGGAAACCATACATAGCTCCTCGCTAGTGCCTTCGTTTTCACTATACCCATGTGGGTGTCGTGAAGCTCTTTCAACACTCTGTCGCGACACTCGACCGGCACCACGACTCGATGGCCCCACATGAGACAACCTAATTCGCTATACAATTCCTTCCGACAGTTAAAATATGGCCGTAATTCCCTTATATCTACCTCGGCTGGCCAACCGTCCCGAACGTAACTCAGCACTCGTCCCATGATGGGATCTCGACAAGTATATTTTTTTAATTTCTCGTAATCGAGTAATAAAGCTTCCGAAGCAAAATGTAAATATGTCTGCTCGGGACATTCGATCGTTTGAGACTCAGGATTTTCCCTATGCGCTGCAATCATTCTAGACAAACAATCGGCCGTATTCTTATCTGTACTCACATATTCAATTGAAAAGTCATACGCTGACAAAATTAAAGCCCACCTCTGAAGCCTGCTAGCCGTCATATTCGGAATGCCCGATTCAGCTCCAAAAATACTCACTAGAGGCTTGTGATCCGTACGCAGTGTAAAACGACGCCCGTATAAGTATTGATGAAACTTCTTAACGGCAAAAATAATCGCAAGAGCTTCTTTTTGAATCTGACTATAATTCCTTTCTGCAGCCGTAAGCGATCTGGACACGAACGCGACCGGGCGCTCGCAGCCGCCGGCGGCGCGCTGTGCCAGCACCGCGCCCAACCCGTGCGCGCTCGCATCGCACGTTACTATAGCCGGCTGATTGACGTCATAATGCGCTAAAACCGCAGAACCCGACACCAACTTTTTAATTTTAATGAATGAACTCTTTTCCTTTTCTCCCCAATACCAAGCGTGACCTTTCTTTAATAAATTATGAAACGGTGATAGATGACTACTTAAATTTCTAATAAACCGACCATAAAAGTTTACCATGCCTAAAAATGATCTCAATTCCGTAATATTTTTTGGCTCAGCCAAATTCAAAATAGGTTCGATTTTATCTGGATCGACTCGAATACCGTTATCCTCTATTATGTACCCCAAATACTTTACTCGTTTCTCGAAAAATACACATTTCTCTTTTTTAATTTTAAAACCGGAATCCTTAAGCCTGGTCAGCACCCTATTCAATGTCTCCTTATGTTCATCGACCGATGAGTTTGCGATTAAGATGTCATCCAAAAAAGTTACAACATTCGGAATATCCTTAAAGAGATTTATCATTATTCTCTGAAAAATGCCTGGGCTCGAAGCTAAACCGAATACGAGTCTATTGTATCGAAACAAACCTATATGAGTATTTATAACCGTATATTCTTTCGAATTACTATCCAACTCGATTTGGTTATAAGCTTGAGATAGATCGATCTTACTAAAATACTTACACCCGTTTAAATTAGCCAACAAATCCTCTATTTTCGGAACCGGATATTTATCGACAGACAAAAAACGATTTAAAGTAGTCTTATAATCGGCGCATATCCGTATGGAACCGTCCGGTTTGTTCACGATAACCAGCGGGGTGGCCCAGTCCGACGTATCGACGGGCTCGATGATGCCCGCGCGTAGCATGGCATTCAGCTCGGCGTCCACGCGCTCCCGCAGCGCGTAGGCGAGCGGCCGCGCGCGGCAGAACACGGGCACGGCGCCCTCCCGCACGCGCAGCGTCGCGCGCCCGCCCGTGAAGCACCCCAGCCCGCCGTCCACTAATTCACCAAACCTGGAAAATATTTCCTCCGCGTAACTACTCTTAACGGAGCCCTGCAATTGTAAGTTATATTTTATTTTGCACTTAGGTACTTCGATATTTAATTCGGCTAACCATTGCCGCCCCAACAATGACGTCGTTCCATTATCGATAACGTACAAATCTAACATTTTCATGCGATCTTTATACTTCACTCTCATCGAAATATACCCTAGAGGTTTTATTTTTGTTCCATCATAAAATGACAAAGTTAACCGACACGATTTTAATGGTAGGTATTTATACAATTTGTCATATGTCTGCTTGCTTATACATGACAATGCAGAACCAGTGTCGACTTCCATACTCAAAGGCTTATCGTCTAACGATAACACTAAGCTAACCGGTTTATAGTTCCTCAGAGACATCTGATAAACAGGTTCGTCGTCCTCGATGTCATTCGATGCAACCGGCTCCATCCGAGCCGAGTCTTCATCTTGGAGATGGTTCGTGCCTGCCGCGTAACCGGCCGGGCCTCGCGACGACCTCCTGCCCGAGCCGCGCCCTCCGCGCGCTGCTGCGTCTCCCCAACGCGCTCCGGTGCTGCGCCCGCCGCGCCGCGACTTGTTATAACCGCTTGCCGCAATTTTCCCGGCCGTCTGTGTCCCAGGATCCTCTGGACACCGACGCCGTAAATGCCCAATCCGTCGGCACCGGCTGCACTCAAAAAATTTATAAAGGGCAACCGTCTTTACCGTGCCGCCGATCCCCGCACCGTACACACTCACTGACTTGAAAACGATGTACCGCTTTCGCCGACGCTTCGCCGTCACCCTTTTCTCCTATCGTTCCCGGTTCCGATGTTATCCCGCTACCCGCCACTCCGGTCTCCACGGCATGGGCGTTGCGCTCCGCTGCTTCAAATGTCGTTGCCAACTTGACTGCACGAGCGAAATCCAGCGTTTCCTCGGCAAAGAGTCTTTGACGAATGACGTCACTCTGTAACCCGCATACAAACTGGTCTCTCATGTTTTCGTTTAGGTTGTTACCGAAATCACAAAACCGCGATAATTGTTTAAGTTCAGCTACATATTGTGATACCGAGGTGGATTCCCGCTGTCGACTTTGTCTAAATCGAAAACGTTCGGCTAATATCGATGGCTTAGGTTGCAAATGATCCCCAACTATTTTCACCAACTCCGTGAAAATTTTATTTTGTGGTTTAATCGGGCTGCAGAGGTTCACCATCAATTCGTATGCCCTGTCCCCGACGACTGATATTAACGTCGGCACTTTCAATTCTTCTTTGACGGCGTGAACCACAAAATACATTTCCAAACGCTCACAGTATGAGTTCCAATTCCCGTTTACCATATCAAATTCCGATATCTTACCGGGAGAAGCCATCATATTTTTTTTTACAAAATCCCTATCTCGTCGCCACTATAAATTTGTTAGGAAACTAATTTTTATTAATTGACATAACAAAAGAACAGAAGACTCCACTGACAAGTAACAACTAAAATCAATATAAAACCTACATACATTACAATTATATTTTATGTTTATGGTTATATTTTAATAAAATACGAATATAAAAAAATATAAAAAAGGAAAGAAAATTGTAATAAAAAAATATGAGTAGGTAGGCTTCGATGTAAATCGCCAAAATCCCTTGTGCCTGTACACCCGCGCGGCATGTTTTGAAGTCACCGGTGGTGCCTTTGGCAAAACACCGCGCGGCAGAGGCGGCACGGCACAAAGGTGACCGTAAGAAAACAAACAGACTTTACGTACGTACTACTAGGCGTATTTTTATAGACGATCGACGGGGAAGTGAGTTTTTCTTTAGGTACGCAATACTTTTAAATTATAAATATTAAGAGCCCTCTCTATGGCAGAGACAAATCGTTGGTGGGTGGAGTCTAAAACAGTGATTTCTGCATTTAGAGAGCGAGACGTCTTCAGTAAAGAAGAGTACTAAAAATATATACATAAATAAATAATAAATTAATTAAATAAATAAATTTTGCTTGAGATATCATGATTATTAGTGAAAAACGGCAAAGTAAAAAGATGCAAATCTAGGTTTAGAATTACGCCTATTTTAGCAAATATTTGGCAATTTTTTACGTGAACTAAAGACATTTGAAATTATTATGAAGTAACGTATGACAAGACTTTGGTCGTTTTTAGGGTTCCGTACCCGAAGGGTAAAAAACGGAGCCCTATTAATGTCACTCGGCTGTCTGTCTGTCTGTCCGTCTGTCCGCCGGTCACAGGTCTCTAGCTCGCAGAAGAAATGAGTTACAAACCTGAAATTTTGGTATTTAGTGTAAAACGTTAACCCAAAATCAAATATTGAATTAGAAATTGAATTAAATTATTTTTCAGGGGGGCTCCCATACATGAAAAAGGAGCCGGAAAAAAAAAATTTTTCTTTACCCTAGCTTGTGGGGTATCATTGTTTAGAGCTCATTAAGTAAAGTACAAATATATATTTTTTTAATTTTTATCTCAAAAAATAAGGGAATGGGAGGCCATCAAAGTTGTCAGTTTTAGACCATTTTTGTGACGGGGGCTATCTCAAAAACTAAACTAGTTGGGAATATGATATTTCAGTATATTATGTACTATATGCTCTGTTTAAACAACAAATACTGAAAACAACGATTTATTAAATAGTTTATAAGCTGTGACCAAAATAAACGAACATTTTTTTGGGTTTTTCTTTCACGGTTTGTTGCGATGTCTAGCTCGGAAATTAAATATTTCTTAGACCCAAAATATTATATTGTTCATAATTATGTACGGAACCCTGAAAGAGCGAGGCCCGACTCGCACTTGGCTGATTTTATTCAATTTTCTAGTTTCTTATATATAGTTTATTTACGCACGAAATTACCTCAAAATTTGCCCATAAATAGTGGTTTTTCAAGCGTCATAACTTTCAAAATAAATATAACTTTACTATTTTTTTATTTTATGGCATAGATAATGGAGATATAAATTGATATCTGGCTTAACTTTAGATCTATTGCGACAAATATTAGAATAATAGGCGTAATACGTTTGTATGGAGAAGCGCGTGAAGAGAGCAACCTTAAAGGTAGGTACGTCGCTGTCGCGTTATTCAACCGGACCATATTAATTAATATGATGGATTACATTTATGGCTCCCTACATATACCTGGCCGTTTTTCATTTTCATAATGGTCTGCAAAATTGCATTAAGCGAATGTCTGCAAGTGATCGTTTTTCAGTATGAAGGTATTAAAGTGTAAAGTTCTTGGCGACCAATTTGTACTAAGTGCTACTATATTAAAGTCCCTACCTGATACATATTGTGTATTAAACTATAGTTTTAGAACTACATTTATAAATACCTATTCAACGATGTCTCACTCGAGTTATATATTTTTTCTTCTTGTTCTTACACTAATAGAACTTAGTATTTAAAAATTACTTAATAGAAGTTTGAATAAATCATTCACATTGTGACGCGATAAAATTCCAGAAACACTTGTAAGTATAAGTATAAAAAAGTTTTCTATTCTATTCTAGTAGGTCTACTTACCCAATCCACACTTATAAGTTCAATTATTTATCATTTCATAATATGAAGGTTGTTAAAAAGAAGGATAAATAATATGAATTCTTTAAAGTACATTTTAAGTTTTATTAGAGCTATTCTTTCGGACTATTTTTTGTCTATAAGATATTTATAAAAAATATTTAGATTAAATAGGTAATCCTACTAATATTATAAATGTGAAAGTGTGGATGTTTGGATGTTTATAGATGTTTGGATGTTTGGATGGTTGTTACTCAGTCACGCCGCAACTACTGAACCGATTTGGCTGAAATTTTGAACAGAGATAGATTATGCCCTGACTTAAAACATAGGCTTTTATCCTGGAAAAATGCACAGTTCCCACAGGATTTTGAAAAAAACCCGAAATCTATAGCTACAGCTATAGGTAGATTACTATAGCGAACTTCCTTGATAGTAGGTATAAAGGTTGGAAAAGGGAGCGAGAACGGGAACCGGAAATCCACGATTCCCTCGGGATTTGTTTAAAACCGAAATTCATGCAAGCGAAGCCACGGGCATTCTCTAGTAATATCATAATAAATCATCAATAATTACTAAAGTCAAAGTAACTACCTAGGTTATTACAGAAAATTCAAACCGTTGATTTTTAAAGGGCAATACATGCGTCCATTAGCTGACTCCGCAGTCAGTACAGATAATAGTGGCACTGGTACCTGGGTTATTGTTCGAAATAACAATGGCACTTACGAGAGCTCTTATCTCGTCAGGCACGTCGTTACAACCGACATGCCGGTCCACCTGCGCCGGGCTAATATTCAAGTGCTTCACAATAAAGTTGAAATGAATCTAGGTAGGTATACGTACCAACCTGTGCATAACATAATGCAGGTATCTCAAAAGAATCGAACGTTACGTCCTTACTAAAGCGTCTAATCTATACTTTACTAATAAATAAAATTGAATTGTCTGTCTGTAATTTCGAAATAACTACCACATATTAAGCTCATATGGTTATTTGAACGATACCATAACCGAATCACACGTTTTTAAAATTTTTGTCAGTCTGTCTGTCTGTTTGAACGGGCTAATCTTCGGAACGGCTGAACCGACTTTCACAGACAAGTAGAGGATTAACCAAGGAGTAACATAGGCTACTTTTTTAACCGACTTTCAAAAAAAGAGTTGTGTTGAAATCGGTAAGTACCTATGTTAAAAAACGCCCTGATAGGTATTTTCGCTGCGCGCGACGGCCGACGCTCGCGCTGCACGGAACTCCCCGCGCCGCGCCGCGCGCCCCTGCGCCCTGCGCCGCCCGCCGTACGCGGTACCGCAGTACGCCGCCGCGCGGCAGGGGGCGGGTGGACCAGAAATCTACTTATCCCTCAGGATTTGTAAAAAACCGAAATTCACGCGGGCGAAGCCGCGGGCAAAAGCTAGTACTATCTACGACTCTACTTCGCTTCTAACATTAGGAATATGAAAATGTCGAGTAGGAGGTCGAGTATAAACCGACAGACAAACGTCTGTCGGTTTATACTCGACCTCCTACTCGACCTCGACCTTTATATTGACGACCTCCCTGGCGCAGTGGTGAGCGCTGTGGTCTTATAAGTGGGAGGTCCCGGGTTCGATTCCCGGCAGCGGCAATTTGGCATTTTGTAATTTCTAAATTGTCTCTGGCCTGATCTGGTGGAAAGCTTTAGCCGTGGCTGGTTACCACGCTACCGGCAAAGCCGTGCCGCCATGCGATTTAGCGTTCCGGTACGATGCTGTGTAGAATCCGATCAGAGGGGTATGCGTACCTCTTCCAAGTTAGCCCGCTTCCACCTTAGACTGCATCATCACAGGTGAGATTGCAGTCTAGGGCTAACTTGTATAGCTGAATAAAAAAAATACTTTCATCATGCAGTGTACCTACTTACACAGCGACATAGGATACTAATTTTATATACCAGGAAAATATTTAATAATTATATTTATTAATTTTTAATAATTTTTATGGCTATACCATATTGTAAGATGGTGATAATAAAAAAAAATAACCCGGCTGAGTTTGTTGTGAGCTCTTCTCAGACCAGGGCGCGTTTGGAACCCTCGTAGCTTTAGTTTTAAGTTTCCGTAAGTAATTGTCACCATTGCCTGTTCCTAAATTGACGTTCAAAAAATGTACAGTGTACCTACTTTGAATAAATGAATTTTGAATTTGAATTTGAATAAAAGATTCCCGGAGGTCTTTGAAAAACCTGACTCCACACAGGCAAAACTTAGTGGATACACAAAGCCCGACGGCAACGATTAGGGATGCAGTGCGTATTGGAGTATGATTTTGAATACAAGGAATAATTTGAAGCACATCACAATTAATTAGAGAAAGATGGAGAAGGCGCGCGACTTTACGCGTTCTGCTGTGTACCTACCTTCATACCTTTTGTATGAATGACAATATTTTTATCACGTGTATACACTATTGAAGAGTACATACCAAAACTTTATTCCGTACAAGCGGAAACCCGCGACTTCGTTCGCGTGGATATTGGTTTTTAAACATCCCGTGGCAATCATTTTGTCTTTCCTAAGCTCCTTTGAGCTCATACGTTGCTAAAAACTGTTAAAAGTTCACTGGCGGATGTTTAGGTAGATCAAAATGTAAACATCCACCAGTGAAAGTCCCATCAAAATCGATCCAGCCTTTGAGAGACCAGCCAGTAATCTTTAAAGTATTTCCTTTCTAACAAAAAAAGAATGAATGAAATCGGACCACGCGTTAATGAATTACAGCTAAGTACACATTTTGACTTTCATCCCCTCTCCCAAGGAAACCGTGCTGAATTTCAGGATAAAAAGTATTCTACATGTTACTCCGTAGTATGAACTTGAATCATGCCAAGTTTCATTTCAATCCATTCAGTAGTTTTTGCGTGATGCGCGCACAAACATACAGACAAAGAGACAAACAGATAAACAGATAAACAGACAAAAAATTCAAAAATAGGTTTTTTACGTTCTATTACTTATCGCTAACATCCCCCAGTTATTATTTTGCAAAAATCTTTAATGTACAGATACGGCAAGTCTACAATTTTATTATATGTACAGATATAGATAAAATAATATAAGTTCAGTAATATAAAAGCGAAATTTTAAAAGTATTTGCGGCAGAGAAACCTTACTTTTTTATCGCGATCGCTTGTCCAGTGATAAAAGGCATTGGATTTAAATGTTGTAAAAGCTAAGGAATAAAGAATGCTCCGTTCCTCCCGAGCCACTTTTTTTAAAGACTTTCAATGGAAGAAGACACGTTTAACTTAAATGATTTACCTATACCTAAGTGGTAAAATGATTTGAAATTAATGTTATTCATCACAATCTATACATATAATAAAATATTATAATAAAACATTGTGTCATCTTAGCTCTGGTGGAAAAGGGTACATAAATTTTGACCTAAATCTTAAAAAAATCGTGCCTCCTGGTCCTCCTTTTTTGGAAAACGATTAAAAATGCGAAGCAATTTTATTTGTCAGTTCTATTTTCAATGTAACCTCCGCTCCGTATTCTTGCAGATTCTAGCTTGGAAGACAGAAAGAGTATATAATACTAGCGGTCCACCCCGGCTTCGCCCGTGGTACATATAGTGTAACCTATAGCACTCAAAGATCACGTACATAGCCAACGGTGAAAGAATTTTTGAAATCGGTCCAGTAGTTCCTGAGATTAGCGCGTTCAAACAAACAAACTCTTCTGCTTTATTATATTAGTATAGATATACAAGTACATATTATAATACTTGTTTACAACTCTATAGATTTCCTTTTTACCTATGCCACAAAAGCTTGTCTACATCTTGCAACATTAATTATGTCTGGCCAGTGGCCAAAACTAAACGAGTCTGACGATTTCCGCTATTCAAAAGTTGTACACTCGAGGAAAAGGAAATAAAGTATCTTCAGCGCTTCGTTTATTAAAAAATACGATACACAAAATATCTTCTATACATCATATACATATAATAAAATCGTAGACTTGCCGTATCTGTACATTGAAGATTTTTTGCAAAATAATAGCTGGGGGATGTTAGGGATAAGTAATAGATCGTAAAAAAAGCTATTTTTGAAATTTTTGTCTGTTTGTCTGTTTATCTGTTTGTCTGTTTGTCTGTATGTTTGTGCGCGCATCACGCAAAAACTACTAAATGGATTGAAATGAAACTTGGTACGATTTAAGTTTATACTACGGAGTAACATATAGGATACTTTTTATCCCGAAATTCAGCACGGTTCCCCGGGGTGGATCGATTTTGATGGGACTTTCACTGGCGGATGTTTACATTTTGATCTACCTAAACATCTGCCAGTGAACTTTTAACAGTTTTTAGTATGGTATGAGCTCAAAGGAGCTAAGGAAAATTAAAATGATTCGTACGGGATTGTTAAAATCCAATATATTATATCTACGCGAACGAAGTCGCGGGTGTCCGCTTGTTATATAATAAAATCATTCAAAAAGCTTTAGTTGGCTTCGAACCTATTATATCCTCTCGATTTGATATCCACCGGGTGGATATCAAATAGAGACGATATGCTATACGTGAAATCGAAATCATGGATGGGATATCGATTTCACATAGGTATATTTAAAATGATTTCTTATTACTTAGCGGCCATATATATACGGCGAATATAGCGTATACAGCCGTCAACCGTAGGTGTAGCCACGATTAACGGGAAACGGTAATGACAATGCCGTACACCATTATACCGTATACATTTGGCTTAAAACCGTATGTGTGGCTTCTCAGTTCGACGCGTTTTTTACCGGCGATAATATTATCGCGTAGTTTGTGGCATTTTTGGGCATTAACATTAACCATAATGTAGCCGCAACATTTCATCTTAGTTTTTGGTTTTCCACCAGAGCTAAGATAAGCTGAGGAATAATCCTATTACTTAATAGTTTTCACACCTCCCTCGTTATGAATACCTACTCGTTTGCAGTTTCCTAACATTGCTTAATGTTATTCTATAGTTTTATTGAAAGAAAGAACAAATTATGGCCTGTCATTTAAAGTATGCCAAGCGTAAAAATACGCGTTTATTTAATTACAAAACTTCGAAATTGCTAGCCACTTAGCGCATACTACTCGAATATTAAAACATGTAGCACTAGCCGCTAAATTACTTCGGAAACTGCCAAGGACGCTTGTGAAGTTTTCCTTCAAATTAGTTTTTCTTTCGTTAATAATTTTACTTTCCACAAATTGCTTTTGTATTTTATATTACAGATAAGTACTTTCTTTTGTTATTCGTCAAATATAATAACTTTGATCCTAAGTTAGAATAATTAAAAATGAACAAAATTCTTAATTATCATAAATTAATTATTTTCCATTAATATTAGGCGTCAAGTAAAAATAATTTTTATCTTGAATTTGCGTAGTTGGTGATCTGCAGTATAATATAAAGCACCACGATGCGAGTATCTGTGCCACCTATTTCACTACGCGTATCTTTGGATCGTTAGTAAAATTTTCGCTTTTCACGCTGTAGTATCACAAAATACCTCTCCTGGTAATAAGTCGTCGCCGCGCTTTTGATTACCAAAATAGCTGTAGGTAATTGTTAAGAGTGTGAGTGTTTTGGTCCTACATATACCCCAATTTCGTAATTATTGCATCGCATCATTCATGATAATAATATGATCATAAAGAGAGGTGCGGTGACAGAAACCCAAGGTACTAATTCAGACAGTGTGGCTAATTCTGATGTACACAATCTCTAAATCTAAACTAAAATGACAGGGCTACATATATTCCTATCTCTTTCACAATGCTCCCTGCAGAAAAGGATAGCACTATTTTTAAACTTGTCAATTTAGTTTAAGTTTAGAGATTGTGTACAACATAATTAGCCACAGTATCTGTTAATCTTAGTCGATTGTGTTTTAGTTACTGCCTTTAATAAGCAAAAATATTTGACGTATTTTTTATACCTTTTTACCGTGAATCGCCCCACAATCAAAAATCAGATTTCGTTAATTAGATGGCAGGGCGAGGAACGAGGATGAATCGCTTACCGCCAAATCGTCAGCTTGTTGCGTGACCAGCGAACGATTTATGACTTAATAGCGGAGCGCGCTAAGCACGGGCTTAGATAAGGTGCTTCTAAGTGATTGTCGGCGCTCACAACAATCGTAATTACTCCAAACTGCTATCTTCGTCCGGAGGCACGCGATCTTTTGCCGACAGACTTGAATTGGAACTATCGTTTGGGGGAAAATTTACTGTAAGATTTATGTTTATACGTACTATATACACTATACATGTATTGATACAAGTGTAAATTGAAAATTTAAAAAACCCCCGACATTCGCCATTTAGTGGCGGCGGCCATCTTGAATTTGCAATAGTGCTATTCTACTAGTCAAGCCCTTTCATTTGATACCCATATCAAGGGAGTTATGAAAAAATATATCATCCGCCATTTTGTAGCGGCGGCCATCTTGGACCGATTTTCATCAAACATAGCTAAGAACACTCTCGACTAATTCACCTTTCAAACAAAAAAAACCGCATTCAAATCGGTCCACCCGTTTGAGCGCCACAGGGGAACAGACAGACACACACACACACACACACACACACACACACACACACACACACACAGACACGTCAAACTTATAACACCCCGTCGTTTTTGCGTCGGGGGTTAAAAAAACTAATTCCCCACGTCTTTGTCCGCGTGAATTAAGATTTCAGAAAAATGTTTTTTCGAATATTCATTAAGTACCAGCCCTTTTTTCTCTTTTTAAATTGGATTTCAAAAACCCTTCCTTAGTGTATATAGGTAAAATATATAGGCACTCCAGAAATATTGCCTCCAAACTCTAAGTCCATCGCTTTGAGGTGTGTGTTGTCTGTCAATCAGTCAGTCAGTCAGTCAATCTGTCAGTAGAGACTCCCGGCACGGCTGTATAATATCTTTAGATCAAATAAATATTTCGATGTAGGAAGGTGAATTCTTCCAAAAGTAACTAAAGTTTAAACTCAACTGCACTTCACGTGACAAATGGGACATGGTCTGTGCCACAACATCACTGTCGCCGTATTTGTACAATTCGGAAATCGATACGAGAAGTACCCAGTATCGCAGGACTTACGAGTGTTGAAAACGTCTATAGTATTTACATACGTAACCAGAGTGCTTAGTCTAAGTTTGGAGCGCTCCAAAACTAAAAGTATACTAGAAGTATACTATTGATCGAATCACAAATGACTTCAGAGCAAAATGAACCCAAAGACTCTTATTTTAAGTTCATTTAACTCTGAAGTCATAGTGATTCGATCAATAGTATACTTATAGTATACTAAAAAGTTTTGGAGCGCTCCAAACTGAGACTAAGCACTCAGTACACACATATTGTACGCTAACAGAAAACAATGAAATCACGTAACCTGAGTTGTACAAAAAAAAAACATCGCAAAATATGACGCAAAAAAGACAATTTTCCCCTCATTAGATCGCAAAATGAGCAGTTAAATCATTCACGTATGTTTCGTGTATATGTGAGCAATTTTTCTGTTTCCAGCAGCTTCTTCTTTAGAAATTGCTGCCCTTTTGCTAGAATTTAAAGCGAAAGATAAAAGAAATGCTGTTTGAAAGTTGTTTCTTTATGAGAAAAGTTTTGCAAACGCTGAAAGAGAGCAGATTCAATTATGTAGGTACACGTGACATACTTACATACCTACTCTGCTATTCTAAAACCTGTTCGCTATGCAATCTTTACTAATCAAAGTTCAGAATAGACGCTAAGCTAATAAGCCTCGTAAAAGGTTGAATTTTCACTTTGGTTTTCAGTTTAAATAGTGTCTCTATTTATCTAGAAAACTAGGTGATTACATTTCGTCTTTTAATATACGTATTTTTAACTCTAAATGAGTCTTATTATGTATTATATATCATTTATTGTATTTATATTTAAACAACAAATTATGAAAACGTCGATTTATAATGATGTTCGATAGTGTAAGTTGTGAACGAAATAAAAGAGCATTTTACACTGATAGAACAGAATAGAATAGAATAGAATATAAAAGTTATTTATTAAAATAAACTTTACAAGTACTTTTGATTCGTCAATTGAATCTACCACTGGTTCGGAATGCCATTCCAATGGCGAACGAAGCCCAACTCGCTCTTAGCCGACTTTTAAGCAATTCCCCAATTGGAAAATTAAATCAGGCTACTTAATCGGTGAAACCGGCTTAAATTAAATATCGGCCATGATCTATTTCCGATTGAAATGAAATAAAAAATATATATGGAGCCGAATTCCCGCTTCCTCTTATTGTAGCGGGCGTTGGTGGATATTCATTCCTAAATCGAAAACTATCGTAAAACTATTACAGTCTATCAACTTCCCAAACCTATTATCCCATTTCGGTGTGTGGACTGATTTAAAGCCTATTCCACTTCAACAGGGTATTAATATTGATACTTTTATCTATATGGAATACCATTTATTAAAATTTACGATTGTCTATAAATTACAACTGGTATTGTAATTGGTTTTATTTGAAAGTTTATTGAAAACGATGAAGTTTAAAATTTATAGGTTATAAGGTATTATGTAGTAACTAAGACAAAGTATCAGTCTTCTTCTTCTTCCTAGACCCCGCGTATTTAAAACGAAGAAATAGTTATTATATCTTTCGTTTTTGCTTACGACAATATGCACTGTCCAAAAAAAGATCGCAATATAATTTCAGTGTCATCTTGAAAGACAGATTGACAAGAAATTTGTATTTTGCTAACCGTCTGGTGATAGGGTGGATGCTCCTAAAGCCGCCCAGCAAAAGTCGGCACTCAGTTCTATGTTTGTAAATATTAACATTTTGGTGCCGCTTAGGCACACTGAGTATTGTATGTGTACATATAGCTTGCTCTAATGGGAAAATAGTTTTACAATAAGGCAGCATTTTTTTGCATCCCTATCCCTCAATTATCACTTAGAACGAGTGCAAGTGCGTAAGTCGCTTAATTTTTTATAAAATTTCTGCTTTCCGAGCGTTGTTTGACAAGATATAAATTACGTATGAATAATATTTAAGACTTGTTGTTGCAATTTAATTTGTCATAATATTTGATGTCTTATAATAGTAGTATAACACGATTATTTTACGTATTTAAAGAAAAACAAGGGTGGTGGACTAAGGAAAACCAGTAATATGAGGTACCTGGGGTCGGCAGGGGGTGCCACCTTTTAGAATTTGGGTTATTTCTAAGGTATCCTATTGTGAGCTATCCTGTTTATCCTATTGGATAAATATTGTCCAATATTGGATTGTTTATACAAAATTGGATGTTGTTGGTTGATGTTACAAAATGATTGGATGTTGTCTATACAAAAAATTGTCTGATTGTTGAAAAAAATTCTATCCATTTCTTCAAAACTTCTATTAATTTTGGAGAAGGGTATTTATTTGGCGGGAAAATAAAATAAAATGAAAACGAGAAAAGAGTTTCTATAAATATTAAGAAAAACATTAATTTACGCGGACGAAGTCGCAGGTAAAATATGATTCTCTTTCAGACACGTGAGGGCCGACTTTGAGGACACAAATGCTGGAAAAAGGCACAAAGGTACTTATTTTTTAAATAAATTAAAAATTACTTCTTTATACAAAAAGCAAATACTATTAGTTGACTCAAAAAGTCAAAAGAATCAAGTATTAGAAGAAAAAATATTGTACTGAAATTACTTCGTTTGACATGTCTACGAATTTTTAAACGTGACACAGACGTTAAACTGCCGACTTATGGAGCATCCACACAACTAAGTCAAATTACGTTATTTTGTAATTTTTTAAGTTCTAAGTGCTTTGTTGTGCGAAATTTTTTATCTGACAATCCCTTTTTTAATTAGTCACGGTTTATGCAGCTTCGCTGTAAAAGTCGAATAGGTGTATTATGAGAGAATAACACGCGGTTAAGTTTCACTAATGCTCAAACGCGATATGATTCTATTAAAGACTACTTCTCAGACAGGTTATAATTCATCATCATCTGTTTCGGCATCGCCGAAAACCGGTCCGCGGGTGGCGCGGCGGGACGCGGCGCGGGGACGCGCAGGGCGCCTCGGCGCGGCGCGGCACTCCACATTCGACCATACACATTCTCACTTCTTTACATCAATCCAACTTGTTTAAAATAGTGCTGTTGCTTGTACATATATTAATAATATATTATTTCATCCATCAGTCCATTAATTATTTATTAATCACATCAACCCATCACAAACACAAAAACATTTTGGTCCTTCAACCATCAAGAAACCAGTAGAAAAGGAAAATACATCGCAGTAACAAAAGAAAAATTTGGTCATACACCTTACAACATCAAAAATCAGCAAATAAGGAATACATCGCGGAAACAAAAGGACAATTGGTGGTTCTTCATCCTGCAACATCAAAAAGTCAACAAAACAGGAGTGCATCGCGGAAACAAAGGACAAAGGGCAAGATCTTTAGTGAGTTTGTTCCATATCCTTCTTATTTTTCCGTCTTCCTTGCGCCTGTTTGGATCTGGCATTGAGATCTCTTCCTACATACATATTTAATAGCTAAATTCTCTGTAGCTTAGCACTAAAATATGCCTCATTGCTAATTTCATCATCATATTATAGTCATCAAATTTAGTTTAATTAATACAATATTAGTTAATACAAATCCTAAATTTCATTAATATATCGTATATTGCAAAAAAAAGCTAAAACATTGCATTGCTAATAACTTGAATGAAATTTTGATGATTCATTACGTATTACGCATTTAAAATCGTCACTGCTAGGTGCAAGCGAGCGCTTTTTATCTATCCAAAACCGGTTCCATGCAACTCGGCCGGTCAGCGGGCTCGCGCGCATTCTATTTATTTGCGCACCTATCTAATCCTACCCTCTATATAGCTTGCATTGCTTTAAATTTCGGTTTTGATTTTTTTAAATTAAATTTACGCAAATAAAAATGACTGACGCAAAAATTAAAGAGCTAATAAAACTTCGCGGCAGCGTCAAAGGAAAATTAACAATTTTTCAAAATTTTCTAAATGGCTTAGATAATAATAACGTTAGTGAAATTGAACTGAACGAATTAGAATGTCGCCTTAATAAAATAGATATCATACATATTGAATACGACAAATTACAGACCGAGTTGGAGCTACTGACTGACGATCCGAGCCAATTAATGCAAGAACGTGAAGAATTCGACTCAAAATTCTATTCACTGGTGGCATCGGGACGCACTCTTCACAATAAGTGTAGTCGTCAGCGTAAACTGTCCGTATCCGAGTCGAGTGAAGGGAGCGAGCGAGGAAACAGGAATGCACTTCGTGACTTCGTCAGGTTGCCCAAGATTAATTTGCCCACTTTTGACGGAGACTTCCAGCACTGGCTCAACTTTCGAGATACGTATATTTCATTAATACACACCAACAACACAATAGGCGACATCAATAAGTTTCATTACTTGAAAGCGGCACTTAAAGGCAGCGCCTTAATAATGATTCAAAATTTAGAATTTACATCCAAAAACTACGAGATTGCGTGGCAATTATTATCAAATAGATTTGATAATGAAAGACTTTTGGTCAATAATCACGTCAATGCCCTATTGAACTTCAATCAAATTCAAAAAGAATCGTGTCATGCGTTACGAAAATTAATTGGCACTATAAATAAAAATTTAAGCGCTTTAAATAGTCTTGGACAGCCTACAGATCACTGGGACACGTTGGTGATACATCTAATGACTAGAAAGTTAGACTCAACTACCTTTCGAGAATGGGAAGAACAACGAAACACAATCACTACTTCACCTACATTAAAACAATTTCTTGATTTTTTAACAAACAGAGCAGACTTATTAGACACTATACAACAAGATGAAAAAATACGACAATCAGTAACACAAAATTATCAAAATACACAAAATACACAGAATATACAAAATACACAAAATACAGAAATTAAATCTAACACACATCAAAATAAAAAAAAAACCTCAAATAATGCAATCTCATGTCCCATGTGTAATCAAAATCACTTTTTATTTAATTGTCCTGAATTTAGGAAGTTAGATGTAGATACACGTATTCTAAAGATGCAAAATTTCACCGTGTGTAAAAATTGCCTTCGCCCTGGACATAAAGAGAAGTTTTGCAGATTGACCCATTGTAAATACTGTAATAATAAGCACAGCAGCCTCTTACACAAACATACACAGCACAGCACAGAACAGCACAGCACAATTGCCTTATCTTCAAACATTCAAAACATTAACAAACCCAATATATTGCTTTCCACAGCCTTGGTGAACGTGGTCGGCGCGGACGGGAACCTACATCCTGCCCGCGCTCTTCTAGACAACGGTGCTACTGCGCACTATGTCACACGGGACTACTGTGAGAAGCTGGGTTTGGTACGGCGTAACGTAAGCTCCACTGTGACAGGTATCAACAAGCAACTTTCCTACAGTGCAGAGTCTTGTGACTTATCCATCGAGTCATCTTCGGGTGATTATAAAGTCAATATAGAATGTTATGTTTTACCTCAAATAACAAATTCATTGTCTTCTAGTAACATAGATATACAATCTATACAATTGCCTCTTAATATCAAGCTAGCCGATCCTTCGTTTTACATTTCTTCTCCCATAGATATATTACTGGGTGCAGATGTGTTTTGGGACGTCATATGTTCCAATTTCATTGATTTAGGTAAGCAACAGCCTAAGTTGCAACAAACCAAATTTGGTTGGCTTGTTTCCGGCACTATTAATAAAAATACAAATTTAAATGCAAATAATGCACATCTTTCTTCTACGTGCTTATTTTGTCAGAGTGATGAGGCCTTGTTAACACGATTTTGGGAATTAGAATCAGTACCTTCTAAATATAGTTTATCGCTTGAAGAGCAGGCTTGTGAGAAAAGCTTCGCAGAGAACACTCGGCGCGATACTGACGGTCGTTTTATTGTAACTATACCTTTAAAAGAGTCACCTGATGTTCTCGGCGATTCTTATCACACAGCTAAAAGCCGTTTATTATCACTTGAGCGTAGATTTGAACGCGACCCAGTCTTAAAAAGTAGATATTTAGAATTTATGACTGAATACAAAAACTTAGGTCACATGAGTGACACTTCAAAAATCACAAAATTTAATGATTCCCAAAAAAAGTTATTATTTACCTCATCATGGGGTTATTCGTGAGTCTTCTGCGACTACAAAATTACGTGTCGTTTTTAATGGATCGAGCCCCACATCTAATAATAAAAAATCATTTAACGACCTTCAAATGGTTGGCCCAGTCGTCCAAGATGACTTGCTTTCTATATTATTGCGCTTCCGGCAACATAAATATGTTGTATTGGGAGACATTGAAAAAATGTACAGAGCCATTCTCGTAGAACCATCTCAACGCTCATTACAGCAAATCTTGTTTAGATTTCATCCTAGTGAAACCATAAAAACATATACCTTGAACACAGTCACGTACGGTACTGCATCTGCCCCATACCTAGCCACAAAGTGCTTAGTTTCGCTAGCAGAACAGTGTTCGGATCCAGAAGCAAAAGTCGCTATCGCTCGAGATTTCTACGTCGATGATTTTCTTAGCGGTGGGGACTCCATACAGTCAGTTATTAAACTATGCAAAAATGTTATCACCGACTTACAGTCAGCGCAATTTAAGTTACGTAAATGGCAGTCAAATAGTTCAGAAATCTTAAAATCTTTGCCTAAAGATAGTTTACTTGAAAATCTTACAACAGATAAAACCTTAAATCTAGATGAATCATTACCTTGCAAAACACTTGGTCTCCATTGGGATTGTAATGCAGACAATTTATTATTTAAAATTAACCTAGATACAAATACAAAAAAAATCACAAAGCGTAAAATTTTATCTCTTATAAGTCAAATTTTTGATCCCCTTGGCCTTCTAGGACCATGTACTGTGCAAGCAAAAATTCTTATGCAAAAACTTTGGGTAAATAAACACGGTTGGGACGAAGAAGTGTCAAAAGAAACTCAAAAATCGTTTTTGAATTTCATAGCTTCACTTACGTCTCTTAATAAGCTTCGCATTTCCCGTTGGGTTTCTATTGATAACGCATTAATAGAATTGCATACGTTTTCCGATGCTTCGGAGCGCGCTTATGGCGCGTGTATTTACGTACGAGCGGTTGACGAGAATGGCAAAGTACAAGTGCGTTTATTAGCATCTAGAAATAAAGTGGCTCCCTTAAAGCCCACCACAATACCTAGATTGGAGCTTTGTGGTGCGCTGCTCGCCACCAGACTCCATGCAAAAGTCATTTCATCATTGACAATTAAAATACATAGTTCTTATTTTTGGACTGATTCCACTATCGTGTTGGCATGGCTCAAAACTCAAACGAATCAATTAAAAATGTTTGTTCGGACTCGAGTGGGTGAGATCCAAGACTGCACGGCTGGTTACAGATGGAGCTACGTTCCGTCTAAAGAAAACCCTGCTGATTTAGTATCTCGTGGGATTATAGCTGACAATATTAGCTCTTGTCCCTTATGATGGTTTGGACCTGAATTTTTAAAGTCCAAAAACATACAATTCCCAATCATTCCGAACACACAATCAGACTTGCATTCAGAAAATATAGTCTTACATAATAATATATCTACACAAAATAATAGCACAAAAATACAAACAAACACATTACATGAATTTATAAATAAGAAATCAAATTATACACAATTAATAAGATCATTTGCTTACATACGAAGATTTATATACAATTGTAAAAATCCTAAAACTAAACTTACAAACTTTTTATCTACAACAGAGTTAAAAAATTCAGAAAATTACATATTACAATTTGTTCAAAAGGAAATGTTTCCTGAAGAATATAAATTATTAAAAGCAGGCAAACCTCTTCCTACTAATAATAGATTAAATTCATTATCGCCTTTCATGAACACTGCAGATAATCTTATTAGAGTTGGCGGTCGTCTTAATAACTCCGCCTACAGCTTTGATGTCAAACACCCTATATTATTATGTGGGAAACATCATGTGACTCAAATCATTTTTCACAAAGAGCATATAGCACTAATGCATGCCGGACCTCAGCTTCTTTTGTCTTGCATAAGACAAAAATATTGGCCACTGGGGGGGAGGAACCTAGCTAAACGCGTCGTGCATAGTTGTGTTCGTTGCTTTAGATTTAAATCTAAGCCAATACAACCGATCATGGGCGATTTACCTTCTGATAGAACACAATTAGAATTTCCCTTTCTACACACTGGTGTTGATTATGCTGGGCCAGTGCTGATAGCGGACCGTAAGGGCAGGGGTGCTAGGCTGACGAAGTCATACATTTGCATTTTTGTTTGTTTTGCAGTCAAAGCGGTGCACCTGGAGCTCGTCACGGATTTAACTACAGAAGCGTATCTCTCAGCATTTTTTAGATTCATTTCCCGCCACGGAAAACCGATTTCCGTGACGTCAGACAATGCGACGACCTTTCTTGGCGCTAGTAATCAAATTGCCGCATTTTTTAACAAATATTTAAATGAAATCCAATCTGAAATTAGCAATATTGGAATAGACTTCAAAACTATCCCACCTTACGCGCCTCATTTTGGAGGACTTTGGGAGGCTGCAGTTAAGTCGGTAAAACATCACCTCCGACGTATTTTATCTTTGACTCATCTGACGTACGAAGAGATGTCAACGTGTCTTATCCAAATAGAGGCGATCCTCAATTCCCGACCACTGACACCTCTCTCCTCCGATCCTTCTGATCTGACCGTCCTTACCCCAGCTCACTTCCTCATTGGACGCTCACTACTGACGGTCCCACGCCCTCCAGTCAGTGACGCCAACATCAATCGACTGCAGCGTTATGAGCGAATTGAAAAGCTAAGACAACATTTTTGGGCACGCTTCGCAAATGAATATGTTTCTCTACTTCAACAGCGAACCAAGTGGCGCTCTTCATCAGACACCCTCAAGCTCGGCTCTATGGTGCTGGTGAGGGAAAAGAATCTGCCACCACTCTTATGGCAGCTGGGAAGAGTAGTGAAACTGTATCCTGGCGCAGATGGAGTGAGCCGAGTTGTTGACATCAAGACAAGAAAGGGCGTCATCCAAAGATCATTCAACAATATCTGCCCACTACCGCTCCACTGAAACTTTCAACGTCGGGCGGGCAGGATGTTTCGGCATCGCCGAAAACCGGTCCGCGGGTGGCGCGGCGGGACGCGGCGCGGGGACGCGCAGGGCGCCTCGGCGCGGCGCGGCACTCCACATTCGACCATACACATTCTCACTTCTTTACATCAATCCAACTTGTTTAACACGTTCACTGCGGCCCAAAATTTAGAGAACTTTCAGCTGGTGCGGTTGGGGTCGATTAAGGAAACCTGGAACTCTATTTCAGTGCGGTTGACGCTTTTTCGGCCTCGTGCTGAATGGTTTGATAAATATGTCATAATTTGACCAGGAACGTGACAAGCTGTTTAGATTTGTGCTAAAATCATTTATGTGATCATGTTTTAACTAAAACTAGCTTCGCCTGGGGTTCTGACCTTTGGTTTAAGAGAAAATACCGAAAATATTCACGAGATTGCTTTAGATCCCGCACCGCACCTAATTTGGGTTGCACTAGTGACGGGAATAAATTTGTCTGGTATAATATCGATGAATATCGAAGTCAATGTTATGAATGATTTTCATGAACTTTAGTATGCAGGGGCTTTCGGAGGCATCATTAGAATACAAAGGTAAATTTTGCCACCATCTATAAGATTATAATAGCTCAGGTGAGAAATCTGGCGGTTCTGAAACCAAAACACCCCGGTTCGAGTCCAGATGATTATTCTTTTCCTTTTTTCATAATTAAAACTGGAATGATAAAAATGTACGTACTTGTTTATATATGTACTTGGTTATAAGTACTTGTTTCTAATAAAATGCTAAACTAATTGCACTCGTGATTTTTTATTTAAATAACCAGTTCACATTTTCTTATTATTATGTCCGTAAGATAAAAAAATATTATTCATATTTCATCAGTAAGTAAGTTCTATTGTTCTTTACATACAATAAAATTGTAGACTCGCCGTGTCTGTACATTAAAGATTTTTGCAAAATAATCACTGGGGATATTAGGGATAACAATTATAAATTATAAATTTAAAAAACCCTCGACATTCGCCATTTTGTGGCAGCGGCCATCTTGGATTTGCATAGTGCTATTTTACTAGTCAAGCCCTTTCATTTGATACCCATATCAAGGGAGTTGTGAAAAAATATGTAATCCGCCATTTTGTAGCAGCGGCCATCTTGGATCGATTTTCGTCAAACATAGCTAACAACACTCTCGACTAATTCACCTTTTAAAAAAACGCATTAAAATCGGTTCACCCGTTACAGGAGAACCGACAGACACATACACACACACACACACACACATGCACACACACACACACACACAGACACACAAACACAGACACAGACACACACACACACTCACACACACACACACACACACACACACACACACACACACACACCCCCACATATACACACACGTCAAACTTATAACACCTCGTCGTTTTTAGGTCGGGGGTTAAAAACAAAGACAGATAGATGCATCACAATCCGAACTCTTAGACCAATCGTGCCTCTCTATCGCTTGTTCCGCGTTCTCGTTTGCACGTTCCACTCCGACAATACTCACGGTTTTTCATGCTTGCAGTCGGCGTTCATCGATTTATAAGACGTCATCACGTCAACAAGTTAACTTACTTAAACACGTTAAAAAGTCAACTTATACCCGAGGAAGCACTGAACACATAATAAAACGATTTCGAAGTCATTATGTGGACTCAGAATATCGATTCCTGCTTAAAACGCGTGCTCCGGTATCGACTATGGTCGCGGCACTAACATTGACTGAATCACTCCCGCGCCGTCTGCGCCCTGTACCGCACGGGGACTAAATCAGCGTCGTCCCGCACTGAATTCAATAATTTTCAACTCAGTGCGTACGACGCTTATTTTGATCTCGTGCTATTTTTTTATACCAACGAGTCGAGGCTTTGAAGACATAAAGAAAACTATATTTGTCTTTGTCATACGTCTTACGGTTGATCGTAGACAGCTCCCGCACAGGCGAGTAAACACGAGTTTTGCGCGCCGCACCAGACGAAAGTCTACCACGGGGCTGTTATCGACCTCGCCCGCAGTGAACGTGTTAAAATAGTGCTGTTGCTTGTACATATATTAATAATATATTATTTCATCCATCAGTCCATTAATTATTTATTAATCACATCATCCATCACAAACTATAACATCATCATTATCATCGCCTTAAGGGCCCACTACAGGGCACGAGTCTCGTCTCAGAATGAGAAAGGTTTATGCCGTAGTACACCATGCTGACCAAGTGTGGATTGGTAGCCTTTGAGAACATTATGCAGAGTGTCAGGCATGCAGGATTTTCTTCACTGTTACAGCAAATGATGGCTATCACCGCTTTTTAATTAGTACATGTTATAGTTAGTACCTAAAAATAGGCATATGGATATTTATTATACGGTAATCTTATATTTAAAAGCATTTAAGGTAGTGCAAATAAACTATAGAATATGTAAGTAACATAAAATAACATAAACAACAAATAAAAATGTGAAAGCTAGTGCTATTTTGTAATTTACTTAGTAATATACTACTGTTAATAATTGATATGGATTTTAAAATTATCTTAAGGGGGTCGTTAATACTTGCCGTTTACCCTACGAGAAATTGACAGTCAACTGGACGTAGCTTAGTAGAAATGAGCCAACCCATAAAAAGTTATTCTGAGTAATCGAGGTTTGAAGTTTGGATGGTAATTGCTGCAATGATATTGTTTTTGGAATAGTTGAAAATATTGTCAAATATGGGCAAAAATACTAATATTTTTATTGTACTTCAAAGACTGACGTATCTTACGGTTATCGGGGAAAATTTGGGTTTGAGTCGTTTCTGCTAAATTGGTTTTAACACTACGGGGTATTTTTCTTAATGCTCAGAGAGGAACTAAAAACAAAACTTTCTAAACAAATTGATATTTTTAAATAAAAATGATTTATTTCGGAATGTTTAGGCCCTTAGGGGGAAGCGAGCGCAGAAATTCTGCCAGCGGAGCTAGAGCCCAAGGGCTCGAAAAAAATCGAGGAGAACATCGTCTTAAGGGCGTCTCCTGTGAGTCTCGAAACTCGGCTTACGTGACGTTGGAATGCTAGTTTTGCAATAGACTAATCCATACGTCCCCGTAACAGAGGAAAGGATTCACGTCAAAGTATGGCGGGCAGCTTTCTCAAGGTAATTCTTTGAAAACTGCTTAAAGTGTTGGGCTAGAACAGGGAGATCGAGATCTTGGAGATCAATATTGCGCACAAACTACGGGGCACCCATTCTGCCGTCCTAACGAAGAGTGCAATAAGTCGAGTTTTTGGTCAAATTGACTTAAGACCATATCCGTAATCAGGAAAATGAGCTCTATATTTTCGTCTTAGAAGTCTTTTTTGTATCTTCAATAGTTTCGGTTCTGTTGGTTACCATAACTGCAATATCTAATATAACGATGTGTAAGGAGCTAATCATAACCGAAATATCTTGAGTTATGACTTGGATAGCTTTGATATTTTGTAATATTACATAAAATAATCGCAATAAGTCCAGTTATTGCACTTATGACTATAGTACGTTTTATAATTTTTTGGCACATTTACTAGTCATAAGCGCAAGAAGTAAGAGTTATTGCAGTTATCATAAGGAAACTTATTACTTAAAATGTCTAGCTTACTAAATGTATTATACTAAAGTAAAGTTAAAATAAACAAAAAGTTTTTGATTTTGACGATTTTGTGGATGTTGTAAAATTGTCAAATTCGTAGATTTTTACTTTTACAAGCACAAAATTAGAAACACAACCACTTAAAGAAAATTTTGGAAGTCAAAAGTCATTGGCTGAAAGGGGACAATTTTCATTGAAAGTCAAAGAAAAACATACAGCTGATTGGAGAGAATTAGAATTAGACAAATGAAAATTATCAAAAAATAAAAAAAAACTAGATATCTATACTTAATATAATAAAGCGGAAGAGTTTGTCTGTTTGAACGCGCTAATCTCTGGAAGTACCAGTCGGATTTGAAAAATTATTTTTGCATTTGGTAGTACAGTTTTCCGGAAAGGTTATAGGCTATTTAACATTCCTAAAATCTTCCTCTAAGGGGGTAAAATGGGGGTAGAAAGTTTGTACGAAAGTCCTTTGTTTTTAAAGTTACAGACCTGAAATCGGCATTTAGATTATTAGTTTTAAATAATATAAACCTGTTTATTTTATTCTGAAAAATCTTCCCTTAAGGGTGGTAAAATAGGGGTTGAAAGTTTTTATGTTAAGTTTTAATTATTGTTATTATCAACTTGTAATTTGGAAGGTAGGTTTATTCTAAGGCTTAGATATCAGCCTAGAAAAGATTTCACGAAGATCCTCCCCTAAGGGGGTAAAATGGGGGTAGGAAGGTTATATGAAAGTTCTGTTTTTGAAGTTACAGATATGAAAATAGGCATTTAGATTATGAATTTTAAATAATACAAACTTGTATAAGTTGTTCTGGAAAATCTCCCATTAAAGGTGGTAAAAAAGGGGATGAAAGTTTTTGTGAAGTTTTAATTATTGTTATTATTATCTTGAAATTTGGACGATAGGTTCTTTCTAGGGCGTAGATATCAGCCTAGAAAATATTATAGGACATTTCTCCCCTATGTAAAATATATAAGGGGGTAAAATGGGGGTAGGACGGTTATATGAAAGTTCTATGTTTTTGAATTCAGTTACAGATAGGAAAATCGTCATGTAAGTTATTAGTTTTAAATAATAAAAACCTATTTAAATTATTTTGGTAAATCTCTTTTATTCTTATTATGTTCTTGCAATCACCTTATATCTAATTAAAATAATTCACTAAGGAAAACCGTACATATGGTTGGAAGAAACTATAGGGCATCATATAGTTTGTGCTACACAAATAAGTAGTATGTAGGTTTACTAACAATAACTGCAATAAGTAGTGTAGTTATTGCAATTATGATTAGGAATGCTATATCAAAACAATTCATAAGTCCTAATGATAAATACATTATTGCGTTTTTAGTGTGTATATAAACTTATGTACAAATATAATATCCTACATAAAATTAAGCATTATTTTATCTGTCGTTCAGTAAAAGTTTCAAACCAATAGCTTTTATAGTTACGAAGATACACACAAAACAAAAATTAAATCTTTAACTGCAAATATCTCGAAAGTAGTCAAAACCTAGTTATTGCACTCTTCGTTAGGACGGCAGCATTGCCGTGTGCAGAAACTTATTCTGCAGTGTTTGCAAAACTACCTAGTCTGCTTTAATCGAGAAGGGAGGGATATGTGCAAATACTATGCATGTGTAGGACCTTATTGAGCGAATACAGGTTATTTGGTCGATCACAATGCACAACTTGAGCACAAATGCTGCCTTTTGGGGCTTTACGTCTTTGAGCGGCAAAGTTCATCTTATCGTCTAAGTTCACACCTAGATATTTGGCTTTGTCTTGCCAGGGGAAAAGAACGCCGTATAGAAATTATTTCGGCACGTTTGCCGGAGTACTTGCTACCACGCTTTCCTGTAAAAAGCACAGTTCCGTTTTTTCACCGTTGACCACTATCCTCCAGCGGCGGAACCAGTCGCCTAGACCCTAGGTGACTAGCCGTAACTTGGAGTCGAGATCGAATGACCGCGAATTGGGTATGGGTCGTATATGTCATCTTATCGTCCGCAAACTAGGCTAACATAACATCTGGGGAGCAATGTATGTCGCTGGTAAATAGCGCATACAAGAGAGGAAACAGCACTGCCGGGGGACTCAAGCACCAAGTGGTCTCGGAGATGATAAGATGCCGTCCAGGCCATGGGTGTTGCCAAGCGGGAGCAGATAGGGACATCTGCCCCCCCCCCCCCCTAGAGATTTGGTAAAATTATAGAGATTTGATAAAATTATAAATTTTATCAAATCTCTAGGGGGGCAGATGTCTATCTGCTCCCGCTTGGCACTTGCTACATGAGGCAGTTGATTTTTATTAACATAAGTTTTGATTTTTTTATCTCTTTTGTGAGATTGTTTTATCTCTGATAACATTACGAAACGTCAGATTTCCACCAAATTAAAAATCAGAGTATAGCCAAATGCAAACAAAGTCCTAAATTCACTCACTTGACTTATAATTAATAACTATTTTCACGTCAATTCAAGAACTTTTAATACTTGCTTTACACCTTCATAACCTCTCAACTGGACCTAAAATTCATTTTTCTTTCCATCCTCCGTATATATTATTTATCTAGTCCCCCCCTTTGCCCATCAGCTGGTGACGCTCTTGGTCCAGGCGGTAACGGAAGGTATGATTTATAAGAAATTCTCGTAGCAAACATACGAGTTTATTAGGCACGCCCAAACGCCCAACGCACACATAATTAAACATAACATAAAAAACCATGATAACATTGTAGGATCAGGGATCTTTTTTTCTGAGTGAAAGAAACAACCTTTAGGATCTCTTTGAATAGGTGTATGCGAAACGCTCTCGAAAACGAAGATAGGTGATAGTACTGATAAGTACTGATCTTCTTCTTCGTTTCACTCTTAACAGAGCGGTCGTGGTCATCCAGAAGTGACGTCTTTAAGGGCAGATTTATGCGCCAAACGAGTGTTCGCCACTTCTCCCTGCTGGCCGACAGTCTGGTGCAATCGTGCAAGGGACCGCCCACAGCTGATTTGATTTGGTCGGTCCATCGAATAGGCGACCTTCCTCGCCCTCTGGTGCCCTCTACTTTGCCCTGTACGACAAGTTGCTCTATGGAGTCATTATCACGTTGGGAGACGTGTCCAAAGGTTACTGATAAATAAAATAAATAAATAAATAAAGCCTTTATTGCTGACCAGTTATAAAGTAGGTAATTACAAATTATTTAAAATCTCGCACTTCAGTTTCCTCCGCGATCAGCGCGTCCTTTGACGCATAGGCCTCCTCCAGGTGTTTCCAGGTATCTCGATCTTGAGCTTTCCGCGACCATAGTGTCCCAGCCGTCTGCCTGATGTCATCAACCCAGCGCTTCCTTTGTCTGCCCCTTTTACGTTTCGAGCCGTCTCTTATTACCCATTCCGTCATCGCTTTGGTCCACTTCTTCGACTTTTCTCGAATCATGTGTCCAGTCCATCTCCATTTAAGTCTTTTGGTTAGGACGACTGCATCGTCGAGTTTTGTAATTCGTCTTAAATCTTTGCACCTCTTTCTATCTTTTCTAGTATAACCTAACATGCTGCGCTCCATACCTCTTTGGCAGGTCCTAATTTTACTCAGTGTTTTTTGGCTCAGTGCCCATGTTTGGCATCCGTAGGTTAATGTTGGAAGAATGCACAGATTAAAGAGTTTCTTTTTTGATGACATTGGGTATTGGCAGTTTTTCATGACCTCCTTGAGTGACCAGTATTTTTTCCATGCATTAGATACTCTTCTTTCTATCTCTTGATCCATTTGTTTAGTAAACGAGATAATTTGCCCAAGATATATATACGAGGTAACGTATTCTATGTGTTCGCCCTCAAACGATATTGTGTCGAGACTACCGTTGGTCATCACTTTTGTTTTAGTTCTGTTCATCGTGAGGCCCACTTGTTTACTATTATCTGAGAGCTCTTGTAACATTTTCTGGAGTGTCGTGTGATTATCGGCAACAAGTACTAAGTCATCGGCGAATCGTAGGTGGTTTAGTAATGTACCATTTATATTGATTCCATATTTCTGCCAATCCATGTTTCTGAAAACTTCTTCCAACACTGCTGAAAACATTTTGGGTGATAGTGGATCTCCTTGTCTGACTCCTTTACAAATTGGGAATTCTTCTCCGATTGTTTCTAATTTAATTTGGGCTGTGCAGTGGTTGTAAATGTTTCTAAGGATTCTAATGTACTTGTTAGCTACACCTTGATTTTTTAAAGCTTTCCAGATGCTGTTGTGTTCTAAAGAGTCAAAAGCTTTAGTGTAATCAACAAAGGCTAAGTATACTGTTTTGTTATATTCTTGGCATTTTTCAATCAATTGTTTTATAACATGCATTAGGTTACTGATAAGATATTATAAAAAAAATGTGAAAAAAGTAGTTTTTACAAAAAATGCATTTTTTTGTGCAATTCCCGTTTTTGGGGAATAAAAAAAATATTGCCTGTATTTTTTTAAAGTTAAAAATAATCCAAATAAAATCAGCTGACGCTGGAGGACAGCGAATTTTGCGTTACCTTGACCTCGCGCAGTCACGTTGTTGCGCGTGATACCTACGCTATAAGGTTATTGCGGTTATTCTGGATTGTGTTTAGGTAGTCTAATAATAGCGACAAGTTTTCGGAAGCGGTCTCCTTATACCCTGTATAACTCATTTTTACCATTTTGTGGATTGGGTCCTTTTTGCTAAACTACGTCAAACTCTAGTGGTCTGAGATCCCGTCTTAGAAATTTATACCCTCATATGTTATTTAATTCTGATAGAGATTATATGCTAGATAATTCATAGATTGATACATTGCACTTTGGTTGCCTGGCTAAATTTGGTGCCTATGATGTTATACACAAAAAAATTTAATCAATTTTTTTCGATCTGCTTCCCTCATCTGTTATTTAAACGAATTATATGTCAAATGAAAGATTATTTTATTCCTAATCGAACCGTATTTGATTGCCTGGTCAAAAGTGGTGCTAAATCATGGTTGTCTGGATTTTAAGATATAAAATTTTCTGTGCGAGTGTTGAAAGTGACAGAAAAGTGTTGCGCGCGCAATTCCATTTGACAGACAAAGATGCAGTGAGGCAGGCGTGCACTCGGCAGGTGCTTAGTCTATACATAGATTAAAACCATAGACTTGCTGTGCCTGTCCATTAAAGATATTTGCAAAAAAATAAGTGAGAGACGTAAGGGATAAGAAATAAAACGTAAAAAACCTGTTTTTGAAAATTTTGTCTGTTTGTCTGTATGTTTGTGCATGTATTACGCAAAAACTACTGAATGGATTGAAATTATTTTTTATTATATATTATTTGATATTATTTGGATTGCAACCAAATACGGTTCGATTGGGAATAAAATAATCTTTCATTTGACATATAATTCGTTTAAATAACAGATGAGGGAAGCAGATCGAAAAAAATTGATTAATTTTTTTGTGTTTAACATCATAGGCAACAAATTTAGCCAGGCAACCAAAGTGCAATGTATCAATCTATGAATTATCTAGCATAATATAATCTCTATCAGAATTAAATAACACATGAGGGTATAAATTTCTAAGACGGGATCTCCCACTATAGGAAAAAGTGGTTATTAGGGTAGTAACCACTGCAATGGACCGTGAAGTGAATACCTAGATTTTAGAGTATAATATTATGTAGATTCTCGAAAGGTTGCTGCGATTTGTTTAAAGTGCTGAGTTACAAACATCTATACCTATCTTCCCGCTAGAATGTAATTAATATTTCTTATGAACGGTTCACACATCAAACGCTGTTTATTGAATAGAATTATAATATCCAAACAATAAAAATCATGATATAAATCAAAATTACGGGGATTCAATATTTTTAACCCCCGACGCAAAAACGACGGGGTGTTATAAGTTTGACGTGTTTGTGTGTATGTGTGTGTGTGTGTGTCTGTCTGTTGCCCTGTGGCGCACAAACGGGTGGACCGATTTGAATGCGGATTTTTTTGTTTGAAAGGTGAATTAGTCGAGAGTGTTGTTAGCTATGTTTGATGAAAATGGATTCAAAATGGCCGCCGCTACAAAATGGCGGATTATATATTTTGTCACAACTTCCTTAATATGGGTATCAAATGAAAGGGCCTGACTAGTAGAATAGCACTATTGCAAATTCAAGATGGCCGCTGCCACAAAATGGTGAATGTCGGGGGTTTTCTAAATTTTTTATTTATATTTCTTTCCCTTTTTGTCGGAGGTCGTATGTATTATTTATTGAATTACACAACTGCACACTGGCTCAAAAGTTAGCTCATTTAGCGGTTGGCTTAGCGCAAAGTTGTAAGGTACACATTATAAACTAACAATTTTCACCAGACAAAGTTAGAAAAGCTTTCCGATAGACAAATATTGGCTTTTGTACTAATAATGTGGTGATTATTAATGCCGATAAATTATTGAACAAGCTCGCGAATTTTGGAGTGGTTTGGGAAGTTCTTGTTTTTGTTTTATGATGAAACATATTATAATTTTGCGATTTTGTCGCATTTGACTGTAACGAAATGGGCTTATGAAATTCTATTTCAATCACTATCTCTAATAAGAATAATTGTAACAGGACGTGGGTCTGTTTATTAGTTTGTACCTACGCGTAGCACGCAAAACTTGATTGAGAGGATACTTTTGCAGTTCCGGTAGTCAGACTTAAGCGAGGCTCCGACTTAGATCAGAATTGCTTAGTCCATTGTAACCGAGATAGTTACCTACTAGTCGATCAGAAATCAGAATACACACGAACACGGGAGAAAATTTGATATTTTGACAGATTTTCAGTAACTACAATAACTTTCAAAACCGCGTTTGATAAATCAGCCCTTATCAAAATAAATATGCCCGGTTCAAACTATACTAAGTATATCTATTACTCTACGTATTATAAAGCCAATGTCTATAACGCCGTATAACCTAATATAGCGTAATATGAGCGTGTCCATACAAATTAATGCTGAGCGATATTATTTTTAACCCCCGACGCAACGTGTGTGTGTGTGTGTGTGTGTGTGTGTGTGTGTGTGTGTGTGTGTGTGTGTGTCTGTCTGTCTGTTCCCCTGTGGCGCTCAAACGGGTGGACCGATTTGAATGCGGTTTTTTTATTTGAAAGGTGAATTAGTTGAGAGTGTTGTTAGCTATGTTTGAAGAAAATCGATCCAAGATGGCCGCCGCTACAAAATGGCGGATTACATATTTTTTCACAACTCCCTTAACATGGGTATCAAATGAAAGGGCTTGACTAGTTGAATAGCACTATTGTAAAAAACCAAGATGGCCGCTGCCATAAAATGGCGAATGTCGGGGGTTTTTTTAATTTTTAATTTATACTTGTGCTAAATAATATTTGCATAGACTAAAGCTGTGAAAGCTGTGTTGTTTTCTTGCTGTTATTTTTATGCCTTTATTATATATACGTACTTTAATTTTATTACTAAGTATTAGGCATTTATTGCGACCATGGCGTGAGCCTAATTTCGTTACAGTGGCTCATACTAAGTCCCCACAGTGGTATAAATCAACAAAACGTTAAAGGGGTTGTCCTTTATAAATTAACGAAGGTATGTTCGTGTGTACCTTTAAAATAAAAGTTAGAGTCAGTCAGGAATTCTCTTTGGGTAAATAACAGTGTGACCTCGCAAATATTTTATGCCACACCTTTATTATTTCAAATACCTACATACTATAGTGGATAACTACTTTTTGGAGCTGTGACCCAACAGCGTTAAAGAAGAACATTATGAAACTTCCTGGCCCACGGATCTCAGGAAACTTTATTGTATTGAAAATTGAAATATGGGTTATACAGGGATATATAGGGACAGAAAAAGCGACTTTGTTTTATACTATGTAGTGATAAAGACGTTTTATAATCACTACATAATATAAAACAAAGTCGCTTTCTCTGTCCCTATATCCCTATGTCCCTATGTATGCTTAAATCTTTAAAACTACGCAACGGATTTTGATGCGGTTTTTTTTTAAATAGATAGAGTGATTCAAGAGGACGGTTTATAAATAGAAAAATTGGACCCGGTAGGTGGCGCTTCAACCAAGCTATTTTACTGATCCTTGAAAAATATTCTCTATTAGGTATATTAAATGGAAAATATCCTCGGAATTTCTAAATTGTACATGTACGATCTAATTGGTACAGAAATTTGCTGTCATTTCTAACTATATACTAACAATATTTAACTAAATAAGAGTAAATAAATCAAGCAATGCTTTTATTATAGATTTTCATTGCTTTCGAAGTCGCTCAATTATATGTTGGAGATTTTGTCATTTTAATTTTTACATGGATAAAAGTCGGTTTTAACGAAGCTTTTGTGGACTTAGCCAGAGAAATACAGAATCACAAGGCCAATTAGTGAGTTACATTGAGTTCCGGCTACATTTCCCTTCTTATTTCTCTACTTTCACTCGGGGCTGAACAATTGTGTGCAAATTAGCTGTGACAACCCGCGGCGGGGGACCGCATCAGCATATGGGACACAGGGCTTCAGAGAATACCGAATATTTGCAACGTGTTCAAACAATATTGTGTGTTTAAACCTACGTCTTTTGCTCGAACTGAAGCACATCTACACTCTACAGCACTGCGCCATCATGAGCGATTTTGAGCTGCCTGCTAGCTGTCTAATGACCTCATTCGATAAACCATATGAAAAGAACATGGAAATGAAGGTAATAAATAATGTAATCATTTTAGAGGTTAAGTACAGCAATTTGATCTTTTAATTGAAGTCTTTTTTCAAACAAGTATAAAGTTCCTAAACTAAAACCCGACTACGCAATAATTTAATAATAAATTAGTATGCGAAAACGCGGGTCAAACAACTAGTGGCGCCATCTGTTATGTCTATCGGAATTACAAATTTAATAATCTAGAAAGCCGCGCGAAGGTTACTTCTTGACTTTTTTCGTAAATAAAATGTAGCCTATGTCACCCGGATCATAACAAAGAATCAATAGACACCTCATTCATCAAAATCGGTCCAGTAGGTTTAGGCGCTACGGTGATTACGCTACGCAGTACGCTAGATTCATCATTCGCACAGAATCTCATACAAAAATTGGCCACATACATACATACATACATACATACATACATACATACATACATACATACATACATACATACATACATACATACATACATACATACATACATACATACATACATACATAGACTGCTAAAATCATAACCCTTCCTTTTAGCTTTGCCGTAGTCGAGTAAAAACAGCTAAGTATGACCATTATATTTTTTTGCTATAACCATCCAAACTATTTTTGATCACATGATGACACTGATCTAATTTAGGGTTTTATCAAATGCTATATAATAAATATACATTACAAAAATCAAAATCATCGGAAAGATGGAATCGTGATTCAAAAAAAACCTGACAGTGATGCTGCTTTCCTATCCTTCATAAATTATTATATGTATATTACGCGTTAATTTTGTTTTGGTTACGTGTACATTTAATTAATTTACTGCTCATCCACACGTTCGCCAACATCTTATGGCCCAATATGTTGGCCCAACGTGTAGAGCGGGAGTTGGAAGGTATTGGAACGATGGCCCGCAAATTGGCGCGAGATCCATTTCGTGTCGGTACATCAAAGGGTTTGGGACAGAGTTTGGCCGCACCATCCATACGTTGGCGGCAAGTTCAGTTTGCTACGAGCTCTCAGAGTGATCGCACGCATGCACGTCTTTTAAATTTTATATTCACGCGTCGTAACTAGTATAATGTCCACAAAATGGCAGTGACAATGACCAATGAAGAAACTTTTTGCTTTATAGAGCCCTACTAAGCCGAAAATTGTTTGTGGAACCCAAGAAATAAAATCACAAAAATAAAAAAATACAATTTTCGTATTCACATTCACGTAGTTGCGGTATGCTGTGAATAATTAAACCGCAGCAGCTGTTAACGTCTCAATATTCAATTTAGTAAACACGTCCGCACATTGGCCCTAACCGGAGCATACTGAACGACCTTCCAACGTGTGGATGCGAACACAAACTCCTCGCCCAACACCTTCCAACATATCCGCCATCATGTTGGCCAACGTGTAGAGGCGCCTTTAGACAGAGCTCTCTACACATTTTGAATTAGTCATTCATTGTCATGAACATAAAAGAAAAATGATAAAACTAAGTAATGTCTATGTCTATCTAGCATACTATATTACACATATCATCACGCATTGAATAAAATATGTTTGAATAAATATGTTTTTGAGTTTATGCTACAATGAAATTAAAATATTGGCAAGGGTGCAATGTATACATTGTAACAAATAAAAGTTAGTCCTGCGTTTTTAATGTCTGTGAGTATATTGAATATTAATCGACCTTTTTTTTTTTTTTTGACGTGGTGGAAACCTTTTATAGGTACCCCCGTTCTGCGGCCGAATGCGGCAGAACGAACGTTATGTGGGAGTCCAACCGGGTACCCACTAAAACCACCACGGCATGACCCTCATGCTGTGTGCTGGACGCCTGGGGAACCCAAAGTATGCATCCCAGGTGTCCGGCAGCCGCCCCAGCTGGGGCTCCCGCTCGCCTCTGGGCTGTCCCTCCAGAGGCTCGCGCCCTCCCGTAATTTTTTAACGAGGTTTTCTTCCTCCCGCGATGGGCATCGCTGCCCCCCGCCCCGGGGTGTCTCACCCCCAGTTTCATCCGCAGTGCCCTCTGCTAATCAGAGGGACACGCGGAGAAACCTCCCTCCGCCAGGTCATTGGCCATGGCTAACAATATCCCCGAAATTATTAACCATGTTACCGGGGTGCACCGGCCCGAATACTGCTCTTCCCCTCGGACGTATCCAAGAGGACCAGCAGCACCCAGGCACACTTGGAGGTTACCTGGCTAGCACCCCGAATATTAATCGACCTAACAAATAGTCCGGACCTGCCTAATGAAGTTCTATTCTACTATTTCCATTGGTTCAATCATAATTCTCTTTATTAAATCTCTTTTATTTAATAATGTTTTACTTTGTTGAAGAAACTGCCTGGGTGTAATTCAAGGGATATTCATCACTACATGTGTAGTCCCTATATCCCTATGTCCCTATGTCTCTATGTATGTTTAAATCTTTAAAACTAAGCAACGGATTTTGATGCGGTTTTTTTAATAGATAGAGTGATTCAAGAGGAAGGTTTATAAGTAGAAAAATTGGACCCGCTAATAGCGGGCAGGACGACGTCTGCCGGGTCCGCTAGTAAGTTACAAAAGTCTCAACCACTAAACTGTTTTTGACACAGAAATAGTAAAACGTACGTATACGGTTTACGTATTATACAAAATTAATTAATTTTTAATGTCAAAATTGCAAAGTTAATGGAAGCGATCGGATTTGCAATGATTCAGCTATCTACAAGATAGCGTAAAGTGTAATAATAATTTGTTGTTATCTTCATATTAATTAATGATTTAAGGCTTATTTCGTGGTTTACCGACATAGTCTAATGTAAAATACGGGTACATACTACGATAAAATGTATGTTTGTTGGTCGATATTTCAATCCAGTTACATGGATCGTGGTCGCACGAGACGAGACGAGAGACTAGTCGTATATCTAACTACATATTGTTACTTGTGTTTTAAAAAGAAGGCGAGTCTTGATTTGTCATAAGAGCCACATGTTGGCCTACGTAATATATTGGAATAATATTGAAATAAATAGTTCTGTTTTTTTTTTTGATAATGTTACAGGCAAAAGCAGTGTAATGTAATATTCAGTAAGTAAATATATATTATCTTATCCAGTAGCAGGTAGACAGGAGTTACCTATTACTTAAATGAATAACTGAATACTAATACCAAACAAAGTAAACCCAGCGGTAAAACAACAATAAAGGTAATTATTGTAATTTATGCATACATAATTATGTAAAATAGGGGCGCCTACATTAGAATATTGAAAGATAATTCCGTTATTGTTAGAATATTGCCCCTAAATAATCAATTGGCTTCAAACAATCTGTCTTAGAATTATGAAGGAATATACTCGTAGGTCTACTTTTCTATAGTCTTTTATATTATGAGTAGAAGGTAAGTATATTTAAATTTAATTGAACTCAATATTTATTTATTACACCGTATAGCTTGGTACTGATCATTTGTATTATGATTCTCACAAATCAAAACCTAAAAGAGACGCTGAATAAATATTTCAACTACCTTAATTGTTTCAAAAAGTAAGTAAATGAGGAGACCTTGCAACAAGAATTCTGAAATAATGCAACTGTTCAACAATAATTTGTTTTAATTAAACAGCACAGTTATAAACAACCTGTATGTACACCCTCACAAAAAGGCCTTTATAGGTCGGTAATCGACGCACCATAATTCAACTTTCTTCTCTTCTAGTGCCATCACCTAGTCGGAGGTTGGCAAACATTAATGCCAATTAACTGCTGCTTTGAATAATGATCTGTAACTCATCTTATAAGTACTCACACTCAACTTTCGCATTTCTTATCAAACGTAATCCTATCGCAAAAATCATTTGTGAAAAAATCTTAAAGATTTTTGTAACTAGACACTATTCTTTTCTATTCAAAAATTCGTCTATCATTGAAAATATGAACGGAATCTGAATGTTTCAAGAAAACAATGGAGCCCCGCGTTCCGCCCCTTCCGGTAAACGAGTTGCGCAATAAACCTCTTATTTATGTCTTAGGGCAAAAATAATAAAACACAATCACCCAGGGAGGTAGCTCAATTGTGCGTGCTAGTCCCTAACTCCCTACTGTATACCTCAGTGGAAAACTAACATTTTCTTCATATTCTCGGTCGATTTATTTCTAGAGTTACTAAGCGGCTTCAGGGAAAATTCTGTCACTATATCTATTCTGTATGTTTATACTGTACTATACTAGATAGGTAAAAAGGTAAGGTGCCTTTTGTGTAGTGTGTGTGATTTCAACATATCATCAAGTTATAGGTAGGTAAGTACGTTGAAATCTGCAGGGTTATTCTTTTTTTTTTGTCTTTTACAAGTAACTATACAATCCATATTCCTCTAAATCTGGCGGCCATCGTGCAATGGCCGCTGTTGAACGCAGCCATGAGTTTTTCATGGAGACTAGGAACAAGCATAAGTCATGGAGATGACACGTCGCAAACATAGCGCGACTTTCGAAAAATGTCAGAAAGTCGCAGCATCAGCCTACTGGAAAGTAAACGGGTGTACAAGTTAACGAATCCATTTCATTATTTATCTCTACAGATGGTACATTCTCCGGGGATGTCGTACCAGACAACTTTTTGTGTTGGCGTTTAAATGAGCTCGGGGATTCTGTGCTTTGCGTAGTCAGAAAATAAAAATTAAGCTATTATTATTTCCATTATTGGATATTTTTAAGTCAATTAAAAGGTATTCTGAGGTCTGCTGAGGGCTCAAGTATGGCAGTTAAAGTTATTGTATTGTAGATTTCAGACATTTTTTTATCTAAAATAATAAAAATACGCCTTACAAGGAGATCTTAGTTCAATTATAAAAATTTGGACGAAGGCTTGAGATTAGTTTGTGTTTCACCTATGTAACCTCAACAATATTTATCTCTATAAATATATATTCTTCTTCTATTCTCACTTGAATGACAAAATTAACTTTCTTGAAGGTCACGAGCTGTAAGCCTGTATGTAAGAGCTGTAGCTCTTAAATGTGTGTTAATATAGCACTTGTCTTATACGCTCCTTTCCTATTTTCATTTCCTAGTTTTTGTTTGTAACCTACTCAACATTATTTAGGTATAGCTACATAAAATAATAAAAATAATCTCTAAATAGCTGATGTTACTAATAGAATTTTATTATAACGCTGCGTCCCTCACAGATGACTCGAGCCCGTGGGACGCGACCAGACAACTTTTTACGTCACCATTTAATGAGTTCAGGGCCTCAGTGGTTTGCGCGTTCGGAAAGTATAAATTAACGTTGTCACCCGTATTTCCTGTACGTATTTCCTTTATCTGACACGCCATGTTTATTGGAAGGCTTTGTGTGAGCAAACATTGTCGTTATCGATCTACTTGACGATGATAAAACGTAGTTAATGATTACTTATATCACTGAAGCTTGAAATAAACACAAGGCGTGACGGATAGGTACTTACTGCCTAGAAAGATATAACCTATGGAATTTGCGCTCCAAACAAAACGTTGAAGCAAAGAAATTTGGCCTTGAACAGGTTTGGAAGTTTCTTTGTCTCGTTCTCACCTACTTAAATAGAGTGTGTGGGGTATAGAAAAACTAGAGAGAAAAAATCGTCCAGTGTGCTTAGTCTAAATCGGAGCACTCGAAAACGAACTCGAAAACTATTGATCGATTTCAGAGTAAAATAGACCTAAAATGGCTTGTATTAAGGTTTGAGTTCGCCAATACATTCAGCATTCGAACAATGCTGAATGTATTGGCGAACTCAAACCTTAATACAAGCCATTTTAGGTCTATTTTACTCTGAAATCGATCAATAGTTTTCGAGTTCGTTTTCGAGTGCTCCGATTTAGACTAAGCACACAGGTGAATGACTTTGTCTTCACTACAATATCTATGGCGCAATCTCCAGGGGTATATAGAATATATAATTATCAGCTTCTTGGGTACTGCATGACAAGATATTATGCGCGAATATTTGTAACAAGCGGATACCCGCGACTTCGTTCGCGTGGATATTGGTTTTTAAAAATCCCATGTGAATCATTTTGTTTTTCCTAAGCTCCTTTGAGCTCATACCTTGCTAAAAACTGTTAAAAGTTCACTGGCGGATGTTTAGGTAGATCAAAATGTAAACATCCACCACTGAAAGTCCCATTAAAATCGATCCAGCCTTTCAGAAATTACCTGGCAATTTTTAAAGTCTCTCCTTTCAAAAAAAAAAGAATGAATGAAATGATGATGATGATGATGTTAATGAATAACAGCTAAGTACACATTTTGACTTTCATCCCCTCTCCCAAGGGAACCGTGCTGAATTTCGGGATAAAAAGTATCCTATATGTTAGTCCGTAGTATGAACTTAAATCATGCCAAGTTTCATTTCAATCCGTTCAGTAGTTTTTGCGTGATCGCACAAACATACAGATAAACAGACAAACAGATAAACAGACAAATCAAAAATAGCTTTTTTACGTTCTTATACTTATCCCTAAGATCCCCTAGTTATTATTTTGCAAAAATCTTTAATGTACAGATACGGCAAGTCTACGAGTCTGTACGAAGGACGTCGAATTGCAGCGCGTGACTCGAAAAGCGCATGATTTTAGAAGCGTCCAGCATTTCAGCAGCCTTCGTACTACTTCGTACTTCGTATTAGAATGGGAGTTGCATTAGACACCTTTCGTCACGCATTCTGTTTGTTTGGTATATAGGCTATATTGGTGGTGGTGGTGTAAAATATGTTAGAACTTTAACGTTTCTATAAATAACTAATTCGCTTGATGTAATTCAACATGAAAGAGAACGATTTTGACATTAATCTTACGCTAATAAAGGTAATTGCGTTAAATCCAATTGTAAGCCTATTGTTTGATAAGATCTGTAATATTATAAGGCATTAATTAATTTCAAACTCGTGCACGTAATAATTTAATTGATTTACTGAATCTTTAGCGCTACGTAGAGTAGATAATATTCAGATACAAAAAACGATTTTAATCCATTTTATATTATGTACCATATATAGTTTATAAAATGTATAATATGCATTCATATATAGTTTATAACATGTAAACATACATATTACATACATGATACATGTATAGTTGAAAATCTACAGTATTAAAATCTGTTCAGATGTGACGGTGTAATGGCTGGTAACAAAATCTTCAAAACAGTATATACATATATACCTACCGTATAGGTACCTACGCGTTGAATTGAGAAACTTTCCTTTTTTTAAAGTTGGTTATAATAAAATAGGAACATTTACTTCCTTTTATAATAATCTAATAATTTACAGTACGTGTAGGTGTAGGTTCTTAATAAATTAAAATTGTCTTATAATTTATTCAACTTCAGGTTATGTATAGTCAGGCAGCCGAGGAACAAATTTTTAGTGATTAATAATAACAAGCTGAATTTTAGTGAGTAGGTTCGTTTTGACGAGAAAATTCAGCCTGTTATTAATCACTAAGTTTGTTCGTCGGCTGCCGGACCAGTATTGGTGGCACCTAGGGCCTCGGGAACGTTTCTATGTTAAAGTTATATAAGACCGAGAGAGAAGTAGATCTGATGTACCCACTTCTTTACAAAGATGAGAATGCGAAAAGATGAATGTATTTCATTTGCTTTTTCTCGAAACTTTGTCCGCGTGAATTTAGGTTTTTGTAATCCTCGTAGGAATTTTTTTCAGTGATAAAAACTCCTCCAGGTATTTGTATGACAAACTTTGGGATGTGTTGAGTATCTACTTAAGAGGAAGTGCGGTTGCTCTTTTCTCCATACAAACGCTCTCGCGTGTTTTCTCCCTGGTTTATGATCCTAAAGCAATGATTTTTTACACTAAAATAAATAACAACCTCTTCTACGCCCCTATGTTTTCCTTTTTGAAGATACATTATTTTTATGCTTATAAACCGTTACAAAATGCTCAAAATTGCCTATTTTAGATCGCTTTCAACAGCCTAATGTACAAATTTGACAATTAATAATGAAAAATGCAAAACATAGGGTCACAGTATATGTCCTTTATATTCAGTTTACAAAATATCTTTTAAATTGGTCCAATATTGGAGGAGGAAACACTAGAGAGCCAAACCTCGAATTATGACTTTTTACTTACGGCTATTAAGTCGGATTTGCAGTTGTCCTTATTGCACGAATTTGAGGCGCGGGACAGTCGAACGGGAAAACGATAGTTTTTTCAAATACCTAATTTTCAAAAGTCTCTTCGCCCACATTTCCCCTTAAAAGATAAAGAAGCAACAAACATACACTAAGTATTTCCAAATCATAAGTTAGAATTTTTTAAATTCATAATATTAAGTATCATTTATTTAAAGCAAATTTATTCAAGATTCTTCTTTGACAAAATAACATTTAAATCTCTCTTGCAAACTTTTAAAGAGATCGCGACATGACTTGTCTATTAATAAAACTTGATGAAAATTTCTTGAGCATTGAATGCGGCGATGTATGGAGGACGTGATTTTTTCCACCTATCTAAGTGTGCAAAATTACTGAAATATATATTACGTGCGGATGTCCGGCTTTAAACGCTCTGTTGCGTACAATACCACTTTGTACAGGTGTTTCCTCATTCCTGCTGCGTATGGCTAAGGTGCGAAATGCCCTTCCGGCATCCGTGTTTCCTGTGACAAACTGACCTTTATGTACGACAAGCGGACACCCGCGACTTCGTTCGCGTGGATATATTATATTGGTTTTTAAAAATCCCGTAGGAATCATTTTGTTTTTCCTAAGCTCCTTTGAGCTCAGATCATGCTAAAAACTGTTAAAAGTTTACTGCCAGATGTTTAGGTAGATCAAAATGTAAACATCCGCCAGTGAAAGTCCCATCAAAATCGATCCAGCCTTTTAGAGATTAGTCGGTAATTTTTAAAGTATCTACTTTCTAACAAAAAAAATACTACGGGAGCTCGATGACCAATTGAAAAAGTCATTTTATACCGACTGGGAATTTTAACAACAATAGTTTAGACCGAACCCATCACAGCTCCGAACGTCAGCTGCCGCACCAGTGGTGGAGTTAAGAGTGGAGTTAAGAGTGAAACTTAACCGCACCAGTGGTGGAGTTAAGTTAAGAGTGAAGTGACAAATTTGGTCCTATTTAATTTACGCTGAGCTTATTACTTTAGGAGCTACAGAGTGTTAAAATTAACAGAGAGATAAACTAGTATAGATTAAACCCCTGACATTCGTTATTTTGTGGCGGCGGCTATCTTGGACCAATTTTCATCAAACATAGCTAAGAACACTTCCGACTAATTCACCTTTAATACAAAAAAAACCGCAATGCGGTTTTTTTTTGTTTGAAATGCGTAAAAATGAACAGGACAAAATTTGTAGAAAATTTTATATTAAAACTTTTGTCAGAAGTAATTTTATAGGTATTCGTAGAGATTTTCGAGATATGAGCAAAAAACTGAAAAAGGGACCTCAAATATAAACTTAAACACCCTATAACTCCTAAAGTAGTAAGCTTAGCGTAAAAATTACCATGACCAAATTTGTACAAAATTTTATGTAAAAACTTTTTACAGGAGTAATTATAATGCAATTCGTAGAGATTTTCGAGATATGAGCAAAAAATTAAAAAAAGGACCTCAAATATTAACTTAAACATCCTATAGCTCTTAAAATAATAAACTTAGAGTAAAAATGCATGGAACCAAATTTGTAGAAAATTTTATACGAAAACTTTTATCAGAAGTAATTATAATGCTATTCGTAGAGACTTTCGAGATATGAGCAAAAAAAACGAAAAAGGGACCTAAAATACCCTATAGCTCCTAAAGTAATAAACTTAGAGTAAAACTGCAAGAGACTACATTTGTGGCAAATTGTATGTTAAAACTTTTGTCAGAAGTAATTATGATGCTATTCGTAGAGATTTTCGTGATATGAGAAAAAAACCGAAAAAAAGGACAAAATTAAAAATGGCGGCTGGTTATGCATCCCCCATATGGGGTTTTTGGATATATTCAAGAGGAAGGCCCAAAGAATACATTTGGCTAATTTTTGAAACTATAGGATATTTTTCCTAGATTTACTAGGCTAAATGTAATGAGCGCGCAAAATGTTTATCACGCTGACTGACGGTCTTTCCCCCACCAGAAGTGCAGCTGACGATTTTCTTTATTATTTTAAAAGTGTGAAAATTCTGCTGCATAAATTTCATAAGGTATAAAATAACTTTTTTTGCCAAAATTTTAATGCACTTCATGCGCGTAGCGGACGTATAACCCACCCTCGGCGCCGCAGCTCACGATTGTTTCTGTATCAAAAATGATCGGAACAATGATTTAAGACCATTTTTGTCCGGGATAAAATCACTCGGAGCGCTTTGATTTTCAAGCACTTTCACATGCTCTCACTCTTAACTCCACCACTGGTGCGGCAGCTGACGTTCGGAGCTGTGATGGGTTCGGTCTAAACTATTGTTGTTAAAATTTCCAGTCGGTATGAAATGACTTTTTCAATTGGTCATTGACCTCCCGTAGTAAAAGAATGAATGAAATCGGACCACGCGTTATTGAATTACAGCTAAATACACGTTTTGATCCCCTCTCCCAAGGGAACCGTGCTGAATTTCGGGATAAAAAGTATCCTATATGTTACTCCGTAGTATGAACATAAATCGTACCAAGTTTCGTTTCAATCCATTCAGTAGTTATTGCGTGATGCGCGCACAAACATACAGACAAACAGACAAACAGATAAACAGACAAACAGACAAAAATTTCAAAAATAGCTTTTTTACGTACGTTCAAAAATAGCCACAATTGATAAAGACGTTTTAATTAGAGACACAAGATATAGTAATTAGAACAAGACATTTGACATTGCATGTAAGACACGACCAAGCGCGGGAAGGCGCATGACAGTGACAGTAGCATAAATTGACTTGAGAGCCACAGACTATAGTACTCATAAAATCTTAAATATGCAACTTTTTAAGGACATTCAGGATGAAATCATTTCAAATAGAATCAGTTCCGAAAACTCCAAGTAGTAGGTACTTCCAAAAGTTACAATATAAAGTTTAAGTAAATTTAATTAGCGCTTGCTGAAGCCAACAAACGAACTTGCGATGTTAAATAAGACCAGTAATTAAAATTTTCAGAGTACGAAGAACTGAAATTATGCATGAAGCGAGCGCAGTGGCCGTTGCTCGTTGGTTTGATGATTAATATTAATGAAACGCGACACGCCGTCCGACCGAGCCGGTCGCGGTGTCAGCCTTCTATGTTTCTTTTCAATGTAAATCCCGTAGTCCGTGTACTTGTTGCGCTGTGCTGGCTGAATAAGTTTGCATACATTACAATGTATCAAGCAGGTGCAATCTTTGTTCGGAATAGTTTACTACAAAATACACGTTAAGCTATACTCAAAAACTGCTGCTCATAAGCAGAGTCCTCTAGGTGGTCGTCGTTGTCAACCAATAGGCTTCCACTGCAGAACATAAGGCGCAGGCCCCATTGCGAGCGAAGAGAAGCGAAGCGAAACAAGGTCGCTTCACAACGCTCATGTCGCTAGACAATGAGAACTTCTCTTTGCTGTGTCGTTCGCAGTTTGAACCTATGAAAAGACACGGTAGCGGCGCGAGCAGGCCAAATTAGACGGTACTCCGTTCATCGTTCATTTTTGCGGTGAACGATGCACGATACGATATTTACTATGGCAAACTGCCTGTTAACGATGAACGGTCGGTGTTTAGACGGTTAATTTTCGATGATTCATCGGTGAAGCCTGGAAAATGAAAGCAAAAATCTGGAAAAATGAACCGTCTAATTTGGGCTGCGAAACGAACTTCGTTTCGCTCCCGATGGGGCCTTCGAGCCCTAGGTGTACTACGACTGCGATAAAAAAAGTGTCCTGAATTTTTTCGACTATATTATTACCTAGTATTTCGAATAGCAGAAAATTTCATAACAGTAAGTTAGTTCAGTAGATTCGATTAGTTTTCCTGTAAATTATAGTAACTAGATGATATAAAGCATAATACATTTTATATATTGTGTAGATCCCTGTTTCTAATAAATAGAGAAGAAATAATTAATTTAACTGAATTGCATTTGTAACCGCATAGCTACTAGGCAATATTAATTTTAGGCTTACCTAGTCATCGATCGTCTTAGACCGTAGTTAGCCATTGCATTAAAATCTTGGCTGCCTGCCTATTCCGGGTTGCAGGTGGATTAACCTAGATGATACCGCAAATAATCTAGAAGCTGATTCAATTACTTTGTACATATATACATATACAAACAAAACATACTACGCAATTTTTTCAAGCTACACTAAAAATAATGTAAATCTAATGATATCTATCTTCTATATCTATTCTATACATAATTAAATTGTAGACTTGCCGTATCTGTACATTAAAGATTTTTGCAAAATAATAACTGGGGGATGTTAGGGATAAGTAATAGAACGTAAAAAAGCTATTTTTGAAATTTTTGTCTGTTTATCTGTGATTGAAATGAAGTTTGGCATGATTTAAGTTCATACTACGGAGTAACATATAGGATACTTTTTATCCCGAAATTCAACATGGTTCTCCTGGGAGAGGGGATGAAAGGCAAAATGTGTACTTAGCTGTAACTCATTAACGCGTGGTCCGATTACATTCATTCTTTTTTTGTTAGAAAGGAGATACGTTAGAGATTACCGGCTAATCTTTGAAAGGCTGGATCTATTTTGATGGGAATTTCACAGGCGGATGTTTACATTTTGATCTACCTAAACATCTGCCAGTGAACTTTTACCAGTTTTTAGCAAGGTATGAGCTCAAAGGAACTTAGGAAAAACAAAATGTTTCCCTCGGGATTTTTAAAAACCAATCGCGCAAAAAGAAGTCGCGGGTATCCGCTTGTATCATATATTAATAAAAAGTATATATATAGGTTCTTATACGGGAACCTATACACTTTTAAAGCCTTTTCTCAGAAAAAGGTTTACTCACATTCCAATTATAATTATGGAAATAGTAAATAAATTGAGTAATAATATTATAGCATTGAAGTACCTACCTTTAATGGTGACATCATTCGTCTCCACAAAAGAATAAACCAACCCAACCAAATAAGTCTATTTCATAAAATCGTTTATAGTATGACAAATAGACATTTCTTTGGATGATATATTTTATAGCATTATATATTTGATAGCAATATAATATATTAATAACCACAGAAGGAAATGAATGATGAAGCAAATAGCGCAAGGGTGAGCGCGAACCATGGAAAATAATGTCTTCGGGGGGAAATTATTACGAAGCATCGAGGCTGCGTCCACAAAGGAAAATCGCGAATGTGTGGTCTAAGTACCTTTTTTCCGACTTATTTCACGCGTCTTTTTCTCCGTCGCGTATTAGAAATGCCGTTGCAAAAAAGCCCCGGAATGTGAACACGGCCTGGCGTTAATGTTCCTAATCGCGGAGGAAATCTTGAAAGGCGTATAAGCGCTATTTTAGTTGTAGTAAATGTCAGAATTATGTTCAGTCATAGAATTTGGACTCGAGAGAATGAAATAAATGACATTGGTACTCAATTGAAAGTTCGTTTGATAAATGTTTGACGAGAAAAACCCATTTAGTTACTACTTAGTTAGGTAGGTATAAACATCGGCACGTACATCAAATACTGAAGGAAAGTAGAGGGGGTAAGCTATTGAGGTATTACGTGCGTTCCCATACGCAGCTATCCACTCCACGTTTCGTTCAGCGTTCGATGTACGTGGCGCGGGTTGTATGAGGGCGAATTTTGATAGAATGTTTTGCCACACTTTTTACTAGAACCACGTAGGTTTTATAGCGGATTTTATAGCGCATGTGATCAAGAGGGTTTTGCTTTGCTTTGCCAGTCACCACGAGACGTAGGTTTTATAGTGGGTTTTATAGCGCATGTGATCAACAGGGTTTTGCTTTGCTTTGCCAGCCACCACGATTGGTATTTAGATGTACTATGTAGCACCCCGAGCTGTTGCTAACGTGGGATGCGATTTGACTTAGTCAATGTACATAATTATATATCGATACCTCTGGGCTCAAATGGCGTAAAGCACATTAAGGCACAAAGAGCTTTACACCCTTTGAGCCCAGAGGTATCGATATATCCATTCACCGGGAGCACTGCCGCGTAAGACTGTATAGCTGTATAATAGCCCAAGAGCCCACGATGGCCAGACCTTCGTTAACTATTTTATAAAAGGTGAAAATGTACTATTGTACTAATGTACTAATGTACTAATGTACACTGTGTATTGTCCCCGCTTGAACTTTTAAACTTTAAGGGTGTCTGACAGGGGGTTGCAACTGTAATAAGTATCCGGCAACGCATGACGTGATTTCTAATACTATTCCGAAAAAATAGACTTTATACTTTGACGTAATTTTTTTACACCTTTATTACCTGTTATCTCCCAAAGTAACCATGATCTCAACTTCATAGTCACTGATCGTTCCTTTCTCTCGTTCCTCGTTCTGTTGGGGACAATACACAGAGAAACTTTCAGATTTTGTAAAATAACATAGGTCTGGCCGTTGTGGGCTTTTGCTCTATAAGCTGCAATTGCTGCGCTTAAAGGTAGTCTTCCCTCCAACCATTGGATTGCTTATGTCCACTTTTGGACATAGGCCTTTTGGACATAGTGATACCGTAGTTAACGAATAATCTATCTATACATATAATAAAATCGTAGAATTGCCGTATCTGTACATTGAAGATTTTTGCAAAATAATAACTGGGGGATGTTAGGGATAAGTAATAGAACGTAAAAAAGCTATTTTTGAAATTTTTGTCTGTTTGTCTGTTTATCTGTTTGTCTGTATGTTTGTGCGCGCATCACGTAAAAACTACTGAATGGATTGAAATAAAACTCGGCATGATTTAAGTTAATACTATGGAGTAACATATAGGATACTTTTTATCCCGAAATTCAGCACGGTTCCCTTCTACTTAGCTGTAATTCGTTAACGGGTGGTCCGATTTCATTCATTCTTTTTTTGTTAGAAAGTAGATACTTTAAAGACTACTGGCTAATCTCCGAAAGGCTGGATTGATTTTGATGGGACTTTCACTGGCGGATGTTTACATTTTGATGTACCTAAACATCCGCCAGTGAACTTTTAACAGTTTTTAGCAAGGTTTAAGCTCAAAGGAGCATAGGAAAAACAAAATGATTCCCACGGGATTATTAAAATCAATATCCACGCGAACGAAGTCGCGGGTATCCGCTCGTCTTTCTAATAAAATCTTTTTAGACGCTGGGTCCCCGGGTTCGATTCCCGAATTATTTCACGTATCTCAGGTTATAAAAGGTCTGGAAGGAGAACTTACATGGATTGCGTTGTTGAATAAATACAAAATATAAAATATTGAAGCTTTTATTTACAAAATTACCAACATATAATATCACTTTGGGAATTTGCAGTTTTACTTGCATAACACCATGAACGTACATATTAACTAGTATAAAAACAATAGTGGTTACAATTCCTTGACAAATTGTTCGTAGTATATATATTATGTAAATCTAACTTAAATTATATTGCAGGATAAATCAATTCATGGAAGTACATTATCGTATATAAATAAATTAGTAATTTTATTTTTGTATTTCAAAATAATATATATTATAAAATCGGATCAATTCAAAGTTGTTTATAAAATTCCATCATAATTATTATTATCATGATACTTACTTAGTTCGAAATCGTATAGAAATAAAATAACGGTAGGTATATATTACCTATATTTTATTGAAAATGAACATTATTCAAAAGATATTTTTAGAAGCCATTTTCTTCGTCTAGAGATAAAAGTATCTGCAAAAATAAAATTATGTTCGTACAACGTTTGCGAAACAGTGAGCTAATCTGCCAAAATGTTTCCTCGAAAGTCGAAACATACTTGTTGCTTGGTATCAGAATGAACTTGTGTGTATGATTGAATAGGTCCTAAAGAGAGTCAAATAATATTTAAACTATAAGTACCTAATTTCATCTTGATGCTGCAAAATTCCCATTGTTTCGAACAACTCGATAATTTTAACGTAGTATTTCTTTGAAATATTATTTTATGGGATTTTATAGAAGTTCATATGTTTTAAAATAAGTAATGTAAAATAAAATAGATCCCAATAATTTTGAAAGAGTGATGAAATTTTTGTTATGTTCAAAATTCATAAACTAAAAATATATTTTTCGTAATGATTGTTTACGTTGTTAGGCGTTGTAATATTCTGTAACTGAATAGCGAACTCACTAAGGAAAAGTAATTTATTTGGCATTCCTTTATATTACTAAAAGCGTAATTTATATTTATTGTCACAGGTGTGAGAAGAAAGAGACGAAAATAGAATTATTATTAAAGACTCAATAATTTAAAGTTACCAGCTATGTATGACAATTAACTTTCACGTCATATTTATTTACAACAATACTATATTACAATTTTAACACGAATTAACAATCACTGTATTCATTACTTAAATACTTGAAATAGATATGTTTCAGATTTTATATAAATGAGAAAATGGAATAAGGAAAATAAAATCCGTGCATTGTAGATTTCAAAGCTCTTGTCAACTTATATAAGAATTAAATTTTTAATGTACTGATAACATTTATTATATTAATAAAATATAATATAGCAGATTAAAGACAGCACAAAATATACACCTAGATATATATTATTTTATTCATATACAGGATGGACGAATCCATATTATTATTACGCAAGGTGCACTAAAATCGATCCAAGATCATCCTGAATTGTTTCGTCATATTGTTTGTTTGTGACGGTTTTACTATATGTATTTAAATATATCTACCAAAAATCTTGATATTTTCTGGAATACCAAGTTTTTTTGGTAGATACACAGCATAGTTATATCTCGTGTGTTAATTATCATTATTAAGATGTAAATGGAGGCTTTCATTCAATTAGCAACTTGCGCAACTTAAATTTTGTTTTATAAGTAAATAACGTACAACTAGCCTTTTACATAAATATTTTCAAACCTTTGAATACAGACGAATAAACGATATTGGAAGACGAAAAAATTAATAACAAGTAAACATTCCCGCTGTTTTTGAAACGAAGGGAAGATTTTTATATTCCCAAAATAGGTATCTCACGCATAGGTATAAAATGTCACTTCTTATAATATATATGTATGTACAAATCTAACTACTATATATAGCGTTGTTCAAAGACCCTTGATGAAATTCTGAATTAGTACCACAAGATATACAAATATAAGTAAAGACAAAAAAGTACGCATACAATTAAATAGAATTCCCGTTGTGTATTAATTATTTACTTACAGAGATTATTGAATAGTTCAATGTAATCTAATTAATGTTATTCTTTCTTTGATATACAGTTTCTTAACACTTACATGCTATATGTATAAGTTTATAATACATACAATATTTTACTCAGGGACCCAACTTTTATCTTAGAAAAAGCTTGTACGTTGAATATGCTGAAAGATAAGGTACCTTCATTTGGCATTTGGTTCTTTACAAACAGATGTCCGAGGTAAAATAAATTTTAGATAAGTAGGTAAGTATATACATAGTAATAATTGTTTGAATTATTTTTTACTATAATATAAATTGTAAAACTAGATCAAAAGGTGCTGTTCAATAGACGTTTCGATAAAAGTTCACACCAAAAATAATAACCATGAATGTTTAATGTTGATGTTTGATTGCATATTTAAAGCATGTTTTTCTATTTCTTATATAATTTTTAGGCTTCTAAAGAAAATGACTTAAAAATTTTCATTGCAAGAATTAACGTTTCGATTAAATTAACCTTTTCGTAGAAAACTAATAAATACGATATGAATATACGTTTTTTGATTGATATTGATTTCCTTTGCCTAAAAGGTACATATTAAAGAAGTAGCTTGATGGAAATATACAACCTCTATATCGATTATAATAATTCCTATTGAAATCGCTATTGAAAAAATAATTTCACAAAAAGCTTTGTAAGACTGAAAAACTCGTCTTACAATGAGTCAAAGCAAATAAAAACCGCGTGTAGTATTTTTATTTCATAGTAAGTATTATATATTGAATAATAAATTTAAAAAAAATCAAAGCTTTCGGTCATCAATTCTACTTGGGATAGATAGGGCTTTGGAGACCGCAAACTAGTTCTATTATTACTATAACGACAGGCGGGGTTTTTCAGTGGTCATCTGACCTGTAATTAGACCTGCAAAGACTTCTAGAAAATTATACTATTGGAAAAGTTCTAGAGATAAATTCGTAATTCAATGCAATGTCTAGATTATATTGTAATCCGTCACAGACTGGTGATAGTACAACATAAAATATTGCATATATGCGCTACTGATACGATATTCGATACCAAATTGTAAAATTGAAAGAATCTAGTTTTGAAATTTTTTATCAGAATATAAATCCGTGCGCTAATACTGGTCTCATATCCCTCACCAATGGTCCATTTAACTGAAACCTATTAACACATAATAAATATTTAATGCATAAAAGCATTATATAACATTAATTACCATATTGAATCATTGCCGCAAACGATATTTTTGTGCGTTGAACGCATGAAATGAAATGAAACACACACATAATGAAAACAAAGTAATATGGATTTTATAAATGGGCACTAAATTCTACTCTTTGGCAATTGACATCCTACAGTTCATAAAACGTGTTCACTTTTTACGTTGGTTGCTCATTAGCGCTCTAACCCTCTTCAGGTTTGTGATAGTGATTTCATCGTTGGGTTTCAGTTGCAAAGCGCGTCGGTATGATGTTGCTGCTGCTGTATATTTTCCGTTTAGATGCAAAATTGCACCAAGATTTGAGTGATATTCAGCGTCCTGTAATAGATAAATTCAATGTAAGAACTGTAAAGTAAGTGTGGAGATCCACAGAAGAACAAGAGTAACCGATAGATCTCAACGGGCCGCGAAGCTGAATTGACAATTGACAGTGGGCTCGAAGAACCGATAGACGTTGTGATCCCAAGGTGCTTGGAGCACGAGCCCGCACCGGGAAATACAGCGTTGGAAGTGTTCAAAGTGCTGTGTGTGGCGCCCGGGTCAGAGTAATGGTAGTGAATGACTGTATTGCTACATTGCTACGAGGCTATAACAGTGCTACGTCAGCGTAGACGCTATAGTACTATTTAGTCTAGTCAACAAGTTCAAAAACGTGAAAAATAGAGATAAAGGTCTTAAAAATATGAGCGATAGCTCATTCGATTCGGAATCACCTCAAGAAAATTGAAGGATTTTGGTGCAGGTAAAATAATTGCAATTGTTATTAACAAAATAAGATGAAAAAAAAAATGATATTTCGTTTTTTAAATTTTTTAATTATTAACTTCACAGCTTTTCAAAGTTGCTATTTAGACACGGCATATGAATGACAGTTTCTTTCATATAGAACCTAGTATAGAACTATGAAGAAGCTATTTTGACAGCTTATAATTATTACTAAGATTAATAGAAAAATTTGCCAAAGTGACGCCTATTGTCTCGTATTTACAAACTAGTTTTTTGCGTATTTAGTACCCCCTGGAATTTCTGTACGACCGACGACTAATAATAATAATCACTATGCTCACTCCTTACATATACAATTGTTATAGCTAACAAAATAACATATACGTACATCAGGATTTAATTCTTCTCCTTGGCAATATGACAAGGATAGCCGTGTGATTATATTCTGTCAATGTTCATAGAGCAACTTACATCGGGATTTAATTCTACTGCTCTGGCGTACCAGCGCTCTGCGGCACGACATCGTCGCGCGTCTCTGAGCGCCCGTGCCGCTGACGCAGCGCGAACACCGTCGGCGGGCGACAGTCGCGCCGCTTGCACTAGCTGCTCCGCGGACTCGCGTAGCCGCCGCTGTGATCTCAGGAACATACCTAATAATGATATTAGGTTAATAAATAATAAGTGTTTGAGTTGTACGTATGGTATATTATGTTAATATTTTATTAAGCATTATATTATTATGTATTGTATATCTATTATGTCTACTTATCTACGCTAGGTTTAAGTTACCTACCCATATAAGGATAGATTTAAGTTTTGTATATAAATAAATAAATAACCGTAATAAATAATTTAGCGTAACCAATGTGTAAAGTTTGAATAATCTTTTAAGTTTCTTATTGGTATAGTACAATGGTAATTCCAAACTGAGTAATTGAGGAGCTGGCTAACAAAAATAGTCTTGTCCATTTTCTGATTTGTTTTTATGTTCTCAAAGTACTCATTGATGTACGAGTAGTCCCACATTATTATTATTAATTGACTACTGTATGGAAGACGACTAATAAGTGTCTTTTCAAACAAAAACAGACTTTTCCAATACGAATTGATGCTGATTTGTTTTCTCTTTTTTAACTCTCTCTCTTAAAATTATTGGAACTTATGTAGGTACTTTTATTTGCTAGCTCCTCAAATATTCATTTTAATCCTTACCTCCTCAAATATTCATTTTAATTCTTACGATAGAGTACCTAATAACTACCATAAAAGAAAAACACAAGAGGTATATTATCTAAGTGGTCTACGATCTGTGAAAGCAGCTTAAGGGACCGATCAGATAGACCGGCGCGGAGAGCATCGGAGAGCATTTCTTTTTTCACACAGACCGGCCGTTCAAATTTGCTCTGCTCTCCGCGCCGGTCTGTGTAAACGGACACGCAGATGCGTTCGGAGCCGAGCGTACGCTCTTGGGCCGGATGGCAGAGCAATTCGGTCTACGGTCGGCTGTGCGAGCATGAAAGAGCACGCGAACGGAGCCGGTCGGATGCTCGAGCGCGAAAGAGCACGAGCATGGAGCAGCCGACCGGCTCGACGAGCAGCCGAGCGGCTGCTCTTAATATTTCACACAGAGCGTATTGGGAGCATCCTCGAGAATCCTCTTATCATAAAAGAGATAAAATGTAAAAATAAAGCTTATTTCAATGTCTTAAAATTCTATTTTAAATGCGATTAAAATTTGCTCTGCTCTCCGCGCCGGTCTATCTGAAAGGTCCCTAATAATGCCTCCCTTACCATCTTCGGGGTCAAAATACTTGAGTCGTCTATTCAATTATTAAAATCTGCAAATTTTTTCAAGTATTCAGTGTTGAAGACTCATACTCACCGAACTGATCTCGAACTGACGGGTCCTCGGGGGCTAAAGTTACTGCTTTTTTGAACAATAGCTCCGCCTCCATACTTCTACTTGCCTATAAAAAAAAGCTTCTGTTAATTTCTTTATTAATTCATGTGTAAACATAAATTCTGAATGCTAGCAAACGAAGTAGGTACCTACTTAGGCAATCTACATTTTTCCATCTGCAATTTTTTTAAATTATATATTATATATATATTTTTTTAAATATATATGTACATATAAACATAATCTCTGAACGGTAAGTATAAAACAAAGTACAAAACATAAATCAATAACAAAGTGTGTATCGCATTTTTAACACAAAAATGACGGAGGTATGCAGCTCATTCTATAATATGCGATCAGCACTATACGGGAACAAAGAAATGTTTTTGTTTTGTTTTTTAAATTATGGTCCTAACTTAAAAAGAGATTGTGGATACATTGTTTTAAAAACAACAATATTCCTGCTTATTAATTATATTCTCTGCGTGTAATAAGGTATTGTATCGTGATCAAACCCATTTTAAAAAGTGTAAGCGTACTTTAAAAACTTTATAGCGTTGTAAAGTATGACGTCATCGCTGTAGGTAATATTTTATAATTTGTTTTTTAATTTCTCCGGTTTCCAAAAAATATAATTTTTTTTAAGAGAAGTCACTCTGTACAATTATTAAAGTCATTAAATTTTTGTAGACACGCACTAAAAACTATACTTAGATATGTTTATGTGGTATGTAAGATTTCTATGTAGTTTTGAAGTTACACAGGCCCACGTATATGTATAATGTGAAAATCAAACTTCGTTTGTATGGGGCGCGGTAAGGGGTGCTCGAGGGTGACTTCTCTTTACTCGACCAAAATCACAGTTGACACTATTGTAAAATTAATATATGTATGTCACCGATTAATTGTGTATTAACTACTACACATGACGCTCAGTATGACATCGGAGTATCCTCATTTCGACTGTGCGTGTGGGAACAATTTGAAATAAATTAAACACAACAATAGGTTTGGGAGTAGTACGAACAGCTGGGTTATTCTGTAACTTAGTTAGCAACTGAAAATAGTTGCCAACGAATTAGTTTGATATACATTGCTGCTTTACTGTGGGAAATATAAAGTGTTTTCATAATTTTACACAGTAAAGCAGCAATGTATATTAAACTAATTCGTTGGCAACTATTTTCAGTTGCTAACTAAGTTACAGAATAACCCCCCAGGTAAATGTATTAAATTCACCATTGCTTAATCTATTCAGAGAGCTCGTTCGCTTGACAAAATCGTCACTTTGTAATTGTGTATAGTAAAGTTTTTCTATTGAAAATTTTCCATGTGATAATGACTCCTCAATGGCGCAACGGTCGTGGGGCGTGGATCGAAAACCGAAAGGTTAACGGTTCAAACTCCACTGTTACACTATTGTCGTATTCATCCATAACACTTTTTTGTCACACATCCATAATACTTTTGCTTATTTGGAGAGGAATTTTGATAATGTTCATCATGGCTAAGAAAAACGTACGTAGAGTCTGTTTTTATACATAAAAAGTGGATTAAAGCCGTGTCCCCACTAGGCGAACAGTGAGTGGCTAACTGCTTGCTTCCAGTTAGCCTCCCTATACTTTTTAAATGCAGTGTCCAAACAGCGCGTAATGTACGCAGTTTGCAGCGTGGCTTGCCAACTTATTCAGTAAGTTCAGTGAGCAGCTGATTAGCTCCAAATACCTCTAAAACTATGAGGATCCAGAGCTACGAATTAGCGACCGATATGCTGCTCCGTCAACCAGCGGATAGTGAGCCGCTTACAGAGTGCTTAGTCTAAGATCGGAGCACTCGAAAACGAACTCGAAAACTATTGATCGATTTCAGAGTAAAATAGACCTAAAATGGCTTGTATTAAGGTTTGAGTTCGCCAATACATTCAGCATTCGAACACAACGAGCGCCCCAAGCAGAAATGTTGTAAAATACATATTCCAACTACGGAATTACGACTTTAAAATACGAGTATTTGAGTTCATTTTGCTCTGAATTCACTTGTGATTCGATCAATAGTTTTCGAGTTCGTTTTCGAGTGCTCCGATCTTAGACTAAGCACACTGTTGATGAGAACTCCTAATGGGAACACGGCCTAAAGCAAAATAAGTTAGATTTTCCTTCTGTATAACGGACTTCCGCGAAAGCGACGCATGCTTCTATTGAACATAATATACATATTCAGCTCACATTTCTAGCTAGAATCTGTGCGAGTGTCGCGTGTGTGGGCGCGTGGTGCGGGGCGAGCGCCAACGCGGACAGGACGTTGTGTTCCGCCTGCGGCCACTGATGCAGCTGCATATGTATTTCACTTGCCATTGATAACACATTCTGGATCAAAAACAGCGGCTTTATTCATTAAATAAATAGTTTTAATTATATCTATTAATAAGTCGTAGTCTAGATAGATGAACTGAGTTTGCAAGCCAACTGTAAAATTTAAGTTTGGATGAAAATCTCTTAGAGCGGCGTTGTGCTCTGCATTCGATGCGAATCCGTGAAAATACGTTTTGAAGTAGAAGGATCTATTTTTATGACAGTTTACCTACGCACTAGATTCGACTTTCTACATCCGATTCCTCTCTGTCATTCGTGAGTTTCCAATTTGGAATAAATACCTATTGGATCGACGTAGCCTTAGTACTGTTTGTATGAATGCTTGATCTTCATGCAATGCCAAAAGCAATATCCGAATTCGGTCCGAGTTTTTATATCCGTATTTCCACGGATTCGGATCAGATGCAGTGCGTAACCGCTCTTACATTTGACATAACTGCATCGCAATCGCGACTGACTGAGCAGTCTTTTGTATTAGAACTGCAAGGCCTATTCATTTCATGCAAGGCATATTCGCCATTCACGGACGCACCAATCCGCGAGATTTGTCGCTGGCGACAAGGCTGCGGACAAATCTTCGTGTGAATGGTAGGGTTCGTGGTTCGTCATGAGCCTCGCAGATTTGTCCACGACGACGCGAGTAGTGAGCCGCACTCGCACCGAGCCTGACCAATCTATGCATGTATGGGCGCGCGGTAGATTTGTCCGCGAACTCGGGGCTCGGCGCACACTGAATAATTAACTTTATGACTATGGTACGCGCGTAGTGTTACCAAGCGACAGAGATACGTGCGAGGCTCGCCACAGTTCACGAGCGATTGACGCGCTCGCGTAGTGTGTGGGCGATGACGGATTTGTCGACGGCTCGGGTGCGGCTCGCGGCGCGTCTAATGAATGGGATACTACGCTGACTGTACGCAGACTGCACAATCGGTCAGAAGTAAGTAGCGTTGTACTGTTGTCAACTGTAATAGATTTTTATTCAAACTGCAATTTGCAGTCTGCTTGCAAACACACTCCATCTGTCTAGACACTTAATTTCATCATACAAAGCTTAGTATTGTTTGAGCATAAATTCATCTCGTGACTTTAGACATTGTAACGCCACTTTACAACGAAGTTATTAATTATGTAAACAACGCGTCCCATAAAATGATTCCCTTTCTCTCAAGTTCTCAAGTCACGCCTCCAAAAGGCTGCCAACACAATTCGTTAAAATTTACGAAACAATCTCGAAACGCTTTCACCGTAACTATTTCAATTACACGCGACAATTTAACCCTCCGCACTTATTGGCCAAATCAACGCCGGGTCTTTTGAAATACTGTCGCTTTGTCGAACTAAACCGATCGTATAATTCCTGGCTCTCCGCCAGGCCGAGGGGTTTCAATGGTACATACGTGTCGCGTCCAGCCGACAATTGGCGCATTCGTGTCGGGCAATATTTGCAGTGCGTCCTTGTAAGCGGAGAGAGCTTTGTGCCAGTGTCCCCTCTGCGAGTGGAGGGAGGCGAGCTGCACTAGCGCGGACACCCGGGCCGCGTCGTGCTCGCGCCGGTCCCGGACGCGCACGCCGTCCGCACGAGCGCCTGCCCGCAGCGCGCTCGCCGCTTCGGCCAAGCGACCATCCGCCATTAGCGACGTTCCGAGATTCACGTATGCCACTGTAAATAAATTTCTTTGATAAGGCCAGAAACAAACTTGTAACTAGCCACCTGACCTGAAGCCACACAACACCATCCCCCATAGACACATACAGCTGGACATAGGTCTCTTGCAAGACTCGCCAAAGAACACAATCCTGTATCGCATGTATCCAGAGAGATAGTCCGTTCACCTAGTGGGGGATCTTCCAACGCTACGTTGCCCGATGCAAGCTACTCAAGCAACTTATGACTCAAACTGCCTACCGTATAATATATTCCTAGTATCTAGAGTCATGTGGGTCAAGTGTGCGTGCACACTTAAGCTTTGAAATCTCTCTGAAATGAAAATTATCATCTAAATGAAACAAAACAGTATTTATTAGTAAGACTATTTATTAATCAACAATTTAAGCATGAAAATAATCATCTATAATGGCACAAATTCTTTGAACAACAAAAATACAAAGGTAGTCAAAATGCGTACACTTACCCGCTGCGTACACTTGACCCACATGACTCTACACATGCAATATATAAATAACAAGACAATGTGAAAAATTAAAGCGGTAAATCTCATAATTGCGGAGAGGTGTGCTCACTTCGATCTATCTGATTAATTATTTATTGATCAGAGATGGCGTGATAAAATTATCACGTTATCTATTGAGAGATCGGCTGATCTGCTGCTTCTGCTGATGTCTTCGCTTCGCTCCACTGGACAGGCACCCTTAGTGCACGCTTTAGTTTGCTAGGCTGGTTAATTCGTCAATAATTAATTACCTAGTTCAGCGAGGCGTCATAATGAGAAATATTGCCGTGAAACGTATTTGAAATCAGCACATGATTCCAATATCAATACATTGATTTATTTAATGAAGGCTCTTATATAATACTAGCTGATGCTCGCGACTTCGCCCGCGTGGATTCTTATAAATCTCACTTGGGGGTGGAATTCCCAAAAATCCTGAAACACGTAATTCTTTATTTTTAACCGACAGTACAAATACCGATTTTCATTGATATAACTTTAAAAATGACGGACTTTCATACAAAATTTCATCCCCCATTTAACCCACTTGGGTGTATTTTTTCCAAAGTTTTTTAATCTGGTAACTCTTTATTTTTAACCGAAAACCTAAATACCAATTTTCATGGATATAACTTGAAAAATGGCGGACTTTCATACAAACTTTCATCCCCTATTTAACCCGCTTAGGGGTAGAATTCGCAATAATCCTTTCTTAGTGTGCGCCTACGTTATAAAAATAAGCAATTGTGAAAATTTCAAGTTTCTAGCTTCAGTGGTTTTGGCTGTGCGTTGATTGTCAGTCAGTCAGGACAAGCTACTTTATATTATTACTAGCAGATGCCAGCGACTTCGCCCGCTTGGATTCTTATAAATCTCACTTGGGGGTGGAATTTCGAAAATTCCTGAAACACGTAATTCTTTATTTTTAACCGACAGTACAAATACCGACTTTCATTGATATAACTTTAAAAATGACCGACTTTCATACAAACTTTCATCCACCATTTAACCCACTTAAGGCATATCAAAAATTTCTTAAACTCGTAACTCTTTATTTTTAACCGAAAACCTAAATACCAATTTTCATGGATATAACTTGAAAAATGACGGACTTTCATACAAACTTTCATCCCCTATTTTACCCCCTTAGGGGTGGAATTCGCAATAATCCTTTCTTAATGTGCGCCTACGTCACAAAAGGAAGCTACTGTGAAAATTTTAAGTTCCTAGTTTCAGTAGTTTTGGCTGTGCGTTGATTGTCAGTCAGGACAAGCTACTTTATATTATTATAGATATATAGATTGAATTGAATTGAATAGATTGAATTTGATTGAATTTTTACAGTTGTGCAGAGCCTTAGATAGAATAAATATATAATAATAGCTTTGAAACATTTTTGTGAATAAATCCTACTTAATATTATAAACGTGAAAGTGTGGATGATTGGATGTTTGTTACTCAATCATGCAAAAACTACTGGATGGATTTAGCTGAAATTTGAAATGGAGGTAGATTATACTCTAAATAAACATATACGCTTTATCCTGGATAATCAAAGAGAAAATCGAAGAGAGGATTTTGAAAAAATCGAAATCTATAGCTACAGCTATAGGTACATTACCTACTATAGCAAACTTCCATGAAAGTAGGTATAAAGGTTGGAAAAGGGAGCGGGAACGCGAACCGGAAATCCATGATTCCATCGGGATTTTTTAAAAACCCAAATTCACGCGGGCGAAGCCGCGGACAAAAGCCAGTAATTTCATAAAGTTTGATAAAGACGACTAGAAAAATACAATTGGATATAGTAGTATATAGTATTATTTAGTAGGTAAGTGTTATAGTATACTTACACGCCATAGAAGGTCGAAAGTAGATTGCTCTTTCAAAACTTTTGATAGCTTCCCCGTATCGCCTTTGGTTTTGATGTAGGATTCCCCTGGAACAACGAAATGAGTTTATATCACACGGTTCAACGATGCAATCGTACTAACTAATCCCTTTAACAAATTAGCTTGTATACCGTATCCACGCATGTGAATATTGTTGTGGGTTGTGGATGATTAATTTTTATTTATATTTATCAAGATTGATGCTGCGTAGAAACCGATCAGGTAGACAGTCAGACAGGTAGACATGACCGAAGAGGTAAGTATGGCAGTTTTTATTAAACACATACCGTGTTTAATAAAAATTGTCATACCTCTTCTTAGTTAGCCCACTTCCACCATAGATTGCATCGTCCCTTACCATCAGGTGAGATCTCAGTCAAGGGCTAACTTGTAGATAGAATTAAAAAAAAAACTATTTTGAAATTGGCCACAGTAAAGAATTTTAAGGCCCTATTTCACCACCTTCTGATAAGTGTCGGATAGCCTAAACGTAAGTTTTGTCACATTCTTACTTTATGACAAAAACAAAAGTTGTAGATAGCTCTCCGATACTTATCATAAGATGTTGAAACAGGCCCTAAGTATTTTATTTTTAAAGATAAACCAATTTTCATCAAATATGCTATCAGGCAGCTCTGAAATGGAGAGCCTCGTTATAAAGCTGGCTAGACTAGTGGCTGACGTTAAACTCCGCAATTATCTGTTAAATCTTCTACAAATTGGAGCAAGGTGAAAAGAGATTACCTTGATAACCGAAGAAGAGCGCCTAAGCATTAGTAACATTAGCAATACTTAATTCGTTTCTATTATTTTAATTCTTAGTATTTTTAGGTAATTTCAAAGTCAAATCATCATTAGATTCTGCTTTTAAAAGCTCTTGTGAATTATCCTAGTCTGAGAAGAGTCTGAGAGCATGTATGTCTAAGAAGAAACCTTCTCAAAAAAATAATCTAAGAAGAACACAAACTCAGCCGGGTAATACTCGTATAGGTCTCACAAAACTCGTCTGTGATTTTGTCATGCCTTGTCCATTACTTGCTACTTGCTCTTCTTCCAGATAACAGCGATAGACAAGACCATATTTTTTATATCTTACTTAAAGACAAAATATATTAAATTGATTGCTTATTTTGATTATTTAGATTATGACGTAGAGTCAAAAAAAAGAATAGTCTTCAATCCTACTAATATTATAAATGTGAAAGTGTGGATGTTTGGATGTTTGGATGTTTGTCATTCTATAACGTCGCAACTACTGAACAGATTTGGCTGAAATTTTGAATGGAGATAGATAATGACCTGACTTAACACATAGGCTACTTTTTATCCTGGAAAAATCCACAGTTCCCGTGGGATCACTATAGCAAACTACCTTGCAAATACTACTTAAGTAAACTTCCTCGACAGTAAGTATAAAGGTTGGAAAAGGGAGCGGGAACGGGAACCAGAAATCCACGATTCCTTCAAGATTTGTGAAAAACCGAAATTCACGCGGGCGAAGCAGTGGGCAAAAGCTAGTAATAAAATTAAGAAATACTATTGCGGCTACCCTGCGGCACAAGCTTGTAACATTATGTGGATTGAACCAAAAAGCGTATAGTATTGAAAACTTTTTTTTAAATTAATTATCTTGTAAATATTTACAATGGAAGAAACTTGATCAATACAAACATAACATATGTATACAACGAGCCTGGGTTAATTTTTATTTATTACTTTACCGTTATTTCAATATCCATTATCCGCGTTTAATATTAATGCAATGCGGTACAATCATTCATTATTAGTATACACAAGTAACAACGGGAATAAAATAATAATCGAAATACTCGATATAATCGTACCTACATTACCTATCATAATAAAGTTAACTCGTGTACTTATTAAAGTCAACCCATAATAATAGTTGACCATAGTTAACAATTGAATTCAATTCATAATTAAATTAAATCACTTTTTTATTCGATGACAAGTTTATATGCCTGAGAGTTCTCCATAATGTTCTCAAAGGCGTTTGAAGTCCACCAATCCGCACTTGACCAGTGTGGGTGGGCTACGGCCAAAACCCTTCCAATTCTGAGAGGAGACCCGTGCGGCGTGCCCTATAGTCTGCCCGTAATGTATTAATATTTTTAACCTCAAACAGAAATTCACGGCTTTTCTTTTTATACCTGCTATAATCTAAATCTTCCGAAAATCCCTGATTAACACGTAAACGTACCCTGATCTGTCAATTGCTAGATCGTTTAACTAAAAACAAAAACGGCGTTTACTTGAATACTTAATTTAAACACGACAACCGGTCATTTTGTGTCGACTGATAAAATACCTAGTTTAATAAAACATAGATGTAGCGGTGCAATATTGTGCACATAAATAATGTAGGTTGTTCGGGATCGGGCTTGGCCGGGCTCAGAGACCATTAATGAGAGCCGCTTCTCTACCCGGCTCTATTGTACCTCGGCGGCGTCCGCAATAATTTGTTACTAATTCTCCTCTAATTATAATTATAGGCGTATATAGTTCAGTGTTTAGCACGAAACAACAATTATTATAATATTTGTTTTAATTCATTATAGTACGGCAGCCCTGGAACAAATTTTTTAGTGATTGATAACAAGCTGAATTTTCGTGAGTAGGTTTGTTTCGACGAGACGAACAAGTTTTTTATCTATGAAAATTCTCGATGGAGGTAGCTACTCGAGTGGGGAGGTGTTAAAAATTTCGATTCGCTCGGGTGGGAAATCGTTCCACTAAATTTGTAGGACTACATGACCATTTTATTATACAAGTATCTACTATGCTGCATACAAAAAATTAGGTAGTTATTAATAATTTTTAATCATTTTTATAACCTCATTATTTGGAAATATTCGGAATGGAGGACGCTGTAGAATATTATTAGTAACCAGCTGATTTTTTGAATAAATTTTAAACTTTTATTACTAGACCGCTACCAAAATAACACCTTACATCATACCTAATAAGTAAAGATGTTATGAAAATAGATAAGTATCTAACTAAATAAAATTTTACTACATATTTTATTTTTATGGCAGTCATGAAGCCTAAAAGCATTTTCGTGTTCAGGTACCAAATGATTAAAGCTATCAAAACAATAATAACAGATCATAATATCGTGCCACACATTATTATTTTTTAACCCCCGACGCAAAAACGACGGGGTGTTATAAGTTTGACGTGTCTGTGTGTGTGTGTGTGTGTGTGTGTGTGTCTGTCTGTTCCCCTGTGGCGCTCAAACGGGTGGACCGATTTGAATGCGGTTTTTTTTGTTTGAAAGGTGAATTAGTCGAGAGTGTTCTTAGCTATGTTTGATGAAAATCGGTCCAAGATGGCCGCCGCTACAAAATGGCGTATGATATATTTTTTCACAACTCCCTTGATATGGGTATCAAATGAAAGGGCTTGACTAGTAGAATAGCACTATTGCAAATTCAAGATGGCCGCCGCCACTAAATGGCGAATGTCGGGGGTTTTTTAAATTTTCAATTTACACTTGTTATTTATCTAGGTCTTCATACGCTTCATAATAATTTTATTCACTTCGTTATACTAATAAAATTATTGTAGCAAAATGTCTCCAAAATGATGGCTATTAAATATTTTATAATTAAAATTGTGATTAATCAAATTGATAACTTTTCAATTATTAATCAAATCTATCAAAGTACTTACGTATTCGAATCATTTAAAGGTAATCTAATTAAAGTTAGGCTGTAATTAATAACGTGCTCTCCGAGGCACGGGGGTGAAACACCGCCAGCATCCAACTTCGGACTGGCACTGAGAATTTCTTCACAAAAAACGATTATTTGCCCAACCCGGGAATCGAACCCGGAACCTCGTGATCTGCGGTTGAATATGCTAACCACTAGACCAACAAGGCAGTTTTAATTTTAACTCGTGTAGATATAAATTTAATTTAGTATTTGTCACCACGGCTCTATGGAATGTAGGCTTCGCGTGACAAGGGCTGGTTCTGCCGACTGGCGGAAACAGTCTAGTTTTGCAGTGAGCTTTCCGTGCATAAATTATTTTTTAATTCAACTCCGCATTTGTAGGTTCTTATAGGTACGTTTTTTTTTCTTATCAAACATACAAATTGTAGAGGTCATTAACATATTGCAAAATTCGCTATGAAAGCTGTACTGGTACAAAGATTACTGTGCTACCTACCCGTATTACGTAGTAGGTACATACTATATAATTATTATGTATATGTAGAACAGATAACATAATGATAGTCAAGGGCAGTTCAGTGTTCAGACTATAAATATTACAGTATAGCCTGTGCTATATAAAATATGAATATAAAATTCGTGGACGGGTACCTATATTAATTACTAGCTGACCCCCGCGACTTCGTTCGCGTGTTTATAGGTTTTATATAGAATCGGATCGGATCCCATAATTCTTTTATGTACCTAAACTAAATGTAGCCTGTTACTCCTTATAACATTGAAAGTTCCATTAAAATCGATCCAGCCATTTCGGAGATTAGCTGGAACAAATAGACAGAACGACAAACATAAATTTAAACGCACGCCAGTTTAAAATAAGCCGTACGTACAAAGATCCGGGTCCCAAGTTATTGGAACCCAATAAATGCCTGTCATTTCTAAACTAAAAAACCTATGACCTTCAAATATTTACGGGACAATACTTAAAGTACTACCTTTCTAACAAAAAAAGAATGAGTAAAATCGAATAACGCGTTAATGAATTACAGCTAAATACACGTTTTAACATTCATCCCCTCTCCCAAGGGAACCGTGCTGAATTTCGGGATAAAAAGTATCCTATAACCTACCTCGGAGTATAAACTCAAATCATACCAAGTTTCATTTGAATCCATTCAGTAGTTTCGGCGTGATGCGCGGCCAAGATACAGACAGACAGACAGACAGACAGACAGACAGACAAAAATGAAAAAAATTGCAGTTTTGGCTTCAGTATCGATTATAGAGTGCCCTCCGATAAAAAATTTCAAAATATCTTCAATGTACAGAATTGGATCTGTTACAGTTTTATTATATTATAGAAGACTAGCTGATCCCCGCGACTTCGTCCGCGTGGACATAGGCTTTTATATAGGATCGGATTGGATCCCATAACCCTTTTTTGTACCTAAACTAAATGTAGCCTAAGTTACTCCTTATAACATCACCTAGCTGGCATTGAAAGTTTTGTCAAAATCGATCCAGCCGTTTTGGAGATTAGCTGGAACAAATAGACAGACCGACAAACATAAATTTAAATGCACACCAGTTTAAAATAAGCCGTACGTTCAAAGATCCGGGTCTCAAGTTATTTGAACCCTATAAATGTCTGTCATTTCTGAACTAAAAAACTTATGACCTTGAAATATTTACGGAACAATACTTAAAGTACTACCTTTCTAACAAAAAAAGAATGAGTTAAATCGAAGTACGCGTTAATGAATTACAGCTAAATACACGTTTTAACTTTCTTCCCCTCTCCCAAGGGAACCGTGCTAAATTTCGGGATAAAAAGTATTCTATGTCCTACCGCGGAGTATAAACTCAAATCGTACCAAGTTTCATTCGAATCCATTCAGTAGTTTCGGCGTGATGCGCGGCCAAGATACAGACAGACAGACAGACAGACAGACAGACAGAAAGACAGACAGACAGACAGACAAAAATGAAAAAAATTGCAGTTTTGGTTTCAGAATCGATTATAGACTGCCCTCCAATAAAAATTTTCAAAATATCTTCAATGTACAGAATTGGATCTGTTACAGTTTTATTATATTATAGATAGAAGAAGATAGATTAAGGTAATAAAACAATATAGGGTTCAGGCAGCTTATGAGACACAACTAAGCTTTTTTATTTGTCTTTATTTTTCAGTTGACACAAGAACACCAGTATATGAAAATAATATACCTAATGGAATTATTTTTCTTCCATGTTCAGTGAAAACGAAAAGTAAGCTTACTTATAAAAATATTCGCATCTGTGATTCTTCAACCGACATTCAAGACAAACGAGATTCCGAGGCCTTAAATAAATTAAATCTTTTCTCACTTTTTTTATAATTCAGAACTTAGTAAACGTTTAGTCAGTAAGTACTTATAAAGTATGAAGTAGTCAATGTTATGTTTTGAATCAGATAACTGCCTAAATGGTGTTAAATTCATTTTGCAACCCATACGATATCGCGACCTGCTTTCTTTTTATAAATACAACGAATATTTCAAATATTTAAAACACTCATAATTATATTTTTTATTTATTTATTTATCCATAGACTTGAAGATAATTGAACATAAACTACACCACACCTTTAAAGACCAAAGCACTAAAATAAAACTAAGACTGATGTCTGTAGCATATTTGCAGCCCCAAATAGGTAGACCGTAGTCGGTGCTGGGATTGACAAAAATCATCGACCCAATAATATTGATTTATGATCATAAGCCTATAATTTATTGTTGTTAATTTAGCGAGAAAGGAGCATTTATTTATTTACTAGCTGCCCGCTGCTTCGCTCGCGTGAATTTCGGTTTTTCACAAATCCCGAGGGAATCGTGGATTTCCGGTTCCCGTTCCCGCTACCTTTTCCAAAATCCAACCTTTATACCTACTTTCAAGGATGTTTGCTATAGTAAAACCGAAATCTATAGCTGCCTATAGCTGTAGCTATAGATTTCGGTTTTTTCAAATTCCCGTGGAAACTGTGGATTTTTCCAGGATAGCCTAATTTTAAGTCAGGGCATAATCTATCTCCATTCAAAATTTCAGCCAAATCAGTTCGATAGTTGTGGCGTTAACGAGTACCAAACATACACACATACTCACACACACACACAAACTTTCGCTTTTATAATATTAGTGTGAATTCTTCTTCTTGATGTTGCGGCTATGCAGGTTCTTGAGCCCCTGTAGCACTTTGACCGTCGCCGATCTATTGTGCTCAAGTAGTAGTAAATAGTGTGAATTAGTGTGATAGAGGTTTTGCAGCGGGAAGCGCGGTTGATTGTTCGGTTGGATGGAGCAAACTGAAAATCTACTGGGCATTGACGCTAAATTACCAAAGCACATTACATGAACGAGTTTGCAGCCATTTCCTGTATTATTATTTAATGTTAGATTATTATTTAATCTATATACTAAAGCGGAAGAATTTGTTTGTTTGAACGCGCTAATCTCAGGAAATACTGGACCGATTTCAAAAATTCTTTCTTCGTTGGATATGTAAGTGATCCTTGAGTGCCATAGGCTATATATGTACCACGGGCGAAGCCGGTGCGGGCCGCTAGTTCTAAATAACAGATTTACGGACGGCTACCGTTAACACTCAGGGCTCTCGTATTGTGTCCAACAGCAACGAAAACAGTGTATAATTTTTTTTTATTTTTTTTTTTTTGTTCTATAAGTTAGCCCTTGACTGGGATTTTACCTGTTGGTAAGTAATGATGCAGTCTAAGAGGAAGCAGGCTAACCTGGAATAGGTATAGTAATTTTTATTAAACTCATACCCCTAGTCGGTTTCTACGCGGCACTAATGCTAAATCGCTTAGCGATGGATACGTCTTTACCGGTAGCGTGGTCACGGTTGAAGCTTCCCACCACAAAAGCTGAAAAACAATTTAGAAATTATAAAATTTCCAGATTGCCTCAATTGGGAATCTCTCACTTGATCACAGAGCTCACCACTGCACCTACAATATCTTCAAAAGTTGTTCTTACAATAAAAAATTCCCTCCCGTGTTTTTTATTAATCCAGAATTTCTAAAATAGGTCATACCGCAATCGATCTCGATACAACAAAGTAGGTATCTCTTTAAAAGGAGGGTAGCACTTAGCAACAAATAATTGCTACGGCAGACGGTAAGTATATAGAGTGGGTAGGAACGGTTCTCATTAGTGTGTACTGAGCCTACCTCCTGTTCGACCCCGTGCAATCAGCATTATTCTCAAGTGTACGATATTGCACTGCTTAATTAATGTAGGTATCTGTACATGAACCACCATCTTGTACATATTTTTATTTACCTATATAGTAGCACAAGTATACTTCGCTCAAAATGCTTTTTTCGCCCTATATGCTGACCGTAATGAAGGCCAGGGCGTACTTAAGGCCGATTCGCACATAATATCAGTGAAAAATCAGTGCCGGCACAGTAAAAAATATTCTTTCATACATTCTTTATGAACGCGTTCACACCTGTCCGTATCAGTGACGACGCAGTGTTTCAGTGTCAGTTCATAGAGACATATTTTTATGCCGGAACTACGCCGGCTACGGCAGATGCTTCACTGATATTATGAGCGAATCGGCCTTTATTGTACCAATCAGTTTGACAGGTAACAAGTTTTTACGTGGAAACAAACAGCCGTAACTGGGTGCAAAAGGTAGACGAATGATTATAGCCCGGTATTATTATTAACTCTTTTGAATTAACGATTATTACCAAGACAGGACAGTGTGCTTAGTCTAAGATCGGAGCACTCGAAAACGAACTCGAAAACTATTGATCGAATCACAAGTGAATTCAGAGCAAAATGAACTCAAATACTCGTATTTTAAAGTCGTAATTCCATAGTTCGAATATGTATTTTACAACAATTCTGCTTGGGGCGTTCGTTGTGTTCGAATGCTGAATGTATTGGCGAACTCAAACCTTAATGCAAGCCATTTTAGGTCTATTTTACTCTGAAATCGATCAATAGTTTTCGAGTTCGTTTTCGAGTGCTCCGATCTTAGACTAAGCACTCAGGACAGACAGGTGTTAGTGGTAATAATCGAGATCAAGTTTAACGTGCTTTCAGAGGCAATGAAGTGTTGCTGCAACCCATGCTGTTATCTACTTAATTTGGTCAAACTTGCTCAACAATTCACACATGCGTCGATGTATCTAAATTCTAAGTATTTTTAAAAAACCCTCGTGAGAAATCCTCCGAAAAGTTTAAAATTCCTTTAAAACAAAAGATAACATATCAAATAGCTGGAATATAAATCTACTGTGAATTTTTATTTTCTTGCTATCCTATGAATAACTACGCGGCACAATTTAATAATGTATTGTGGAACCCAATTTGGATTAGACTCGGGTTGGATTGGGTTTATACGGCTTCTGTTCGATTCCATAATTTACCGAAATCTTTTAGGGCATGCCGGGCGCAAATATTTATATGGGTCAAGTGGGAAGGTTTTACATCATTGATTTACTAAATTCTTATTTGAAGCACTATCTCTCTTAGTATCTATCGCAAATACTGATATATAATAACGTGTATTTGTGTAGAATGTCTTTACTATGGCCAAACACATACAAGTGAAGCCGAAATGTAGATTTTTTAATGCAGAAACTTCAAAAATTCTGTACCTTTTTTGGCTCGACTTGCGGGTTGTCTTGTCATGTGCGATCATCATTACGTAGTTAAGCAACTGCAAGAGAAAAGTCTTGAGCAACACCGTGACCTCTATATGTGTTTCGTCGACTTAGAGAAAGCATTTGATCGAGTACCCAGGGATGCATTATGGATGGTTCTTGAGAAGGTTGGGTATCCCGAGAAGTTCGTACGTATAGTGCGCCAATTTCATAACGGAATGATGGCTCGAGTACAATGTGATAATACCTTCTCTGAGCAATTTCCAGTGACATACGGCGTTAAGCAGGGTTGTGTTATGGCTCCCACTCTCTTTGCTATTTATTTTGCCACCGTTATGAATGATGCTCTTCAAAATTGCAGCGGTCAGATAACGCTTGGCGTCAGGTCCGATGGGAGTGTCTTTGACTTGTCTCGTTTTAGAGCCAAACGCAAAGTACAACCCTTGCCTATTTTAGAGATTCTCTATGCCGATGATGTTTGCCTTATGGCTGACTCTATTCAAAATCTGCAGCAATATCTCGACCAACTTGATGTATCTTGTCGAAAGTTCGGATTAGTGATTAGTTCTACAAAAACGCAGATTCTTAAACAGCCTGCCAAAGGTGTGCATGACACTAACATCCCTATTATGCTAAATGACACACGCGTAACAGAAGTGTCATCCTTTTGTTACTTGGGGAGCACACTCAGGAGTGACAATCGTTTGAGCTCTGAAATTGCCTCACGCATTGCCAAAGCTGCTGCTGCTTTCGGCAAACTAAATGAAAGAGTTTGGACCTCTCATGATTTACATCTTAAAACCAAACTGGCGGTTTATAAAGCTATTGTTTTGCCAATACTTCTATACGCTTCTGAAGCTTGCTGTCTGTATAAAACGGATATCAAACGTTTAGACACATTCCACCTTAAATGCTTAAGAGCAATTTTACGAGTTAAGTGGCAAGACAAAGTTCCAAACTCTGAAGTTTTGAGAAGATCGACAATGGACGGTATGGAAGCCTTGATATTGAAAAGGCAACTTAGATGGTGTGGGCACCTGGCACGCATGGATGACACCAGACTACCGAGAGCAGTTTTTTACTCTGAGCTTAGTACTGGCAAACGTAAATCTGGCGGTCAATACTTGCGTTTCAAGGATGTCCTAAAACGTAACCTTGCATCGTGCAATATATCCACGGACAATTGGGAACAGATCGCGTTACAGAGATCGAAATGGCGAAAACTGATAGACGACAACTGTAAAATGTTTGAAAAAATGCGTTTAGAACACATTGACGTAACACGCCATCTAAGGAAGACTAGGCCAAAGCCTTCTTATTCTTACACTTATAACAGTAGCGGTCAACTTTTCTGTGAGTCGTGCAATCGAACTTTTAAGACTAAGTTTGGCTTCGCTAGTCACATCCGCGCACATTCCAGGAGATAAAGCCAAAGTGTCGCCGTTGACGGACACGTCAAGGAGGACATCATCATCACATTTAACATCCTTGAATTCGTAAACTCCTTAGTAAATTAACGTTTGTCTATTGAATAATAGTTAACATCTATAACGTTCCACTTTTGATTTACTTTGGTAGATTCTCGCAGTTTGAATTTAACTCATATTTAGAGCGAGTTTGTGTTGATGTTTCATTGAGTTTGAGTACGCTATAATACGGTCGAGTTAATTAGAACGGAATTCTACATACCCAAATGAATATAATTTGTAGCTGGCGTTTGAACATTAGGTACGCATCAAGACTCTCGACGCGTATCTAATGTTCTTCATTCAAGAGTCATCGTAATAATAATCATATTATATAACATACATATCTAAATACGCAAAAACAAACTTTACGGTAAACAAATTTACAGTCATAATAATCTACTGTAACACGAAAATTACACGAAATTCAAGAATGTAAATATATTAATTTTTTTCTCACAAAATTGCACGTTTTCAAAAACCTAGCAGAATCTAAAAATATAAACCAACTGATCTCGTTCGCATTATCCAATTCTGCCATAATCCGCGTCGCACCGCAATTCACGCGCATTCCCTCATGACGGATATTTCAAAAAACCTAGCACAGGACCTAGGCTAGTGTTTTAACGCACGTTCGCTTTGAGTTCACTCACATTGAACAATATGTAATAAAACAATTTTAAACGATTAACCAACATAGTAGACATGGTCTTGTACCTATATGTTTAGCAATTTGTCAATAAACACCTGAAAGATAATAGCTTACGTTGTACTAGAGCCAACAAATACATTCAAAGCAAACTGTTTAACAAACAAGCGATATGCAAAACACTAGGCAAATGTTGTCGTTGGTCTTGCTGGCTGGAATGTTAAATATGTGTGAGCAAACATGAGTCTAATCTATGCCTTATCGCCATTAAAACACGCCACCGCCGCGCTGGCTGTTCCGACTACGCTCGCCTCGCCTGTGTGCTTAGTCTAAAGCGGAGCACTCGAAAACGAACTCGAAAACTATTGATCGATTTCAGAGTAAAATAGACCTAAAATGGCTTGTATTAAGGTTTGAGTTCGCCAATACATTCAGCATTGTTCGAATGCTGAATGTATTGGCGAACTCAAACCTTAATACAAGCCATTTTAGGTCTATTTTACTCTGAAATCGATCAATAGTTTTCGAGTTCGTTTTCGAGTGCTCCGCTTTAGACTAAGCACACTATGTATTCGCCAATACATCGAATGCTGAATGTATTGGCGAACTCAAACCTTAATACAAGCCATTTTAGGTCTATTTTACTCTGAAATCGATCAATAGTTTTCGAGTTCGTTTTCGAGTGCTCCGCTTTAGACTAAGCACACTGTATAGTCTTGAATACTTGTTCGTAATTAACGAGTACACAGTATTGTATTGCACTACAAACTGATGCAAAACTAAGGATCGGGCGGCCTAGTTGTGACAATGCACTGTCGCAACTAGCGAGATGAGTTGCGTCAGTGTGTTGTTGTGAACAACGTTGACCCAACTGGATCGGCAACTGGATGGCTCCTGACTTTGGAAGTCCGAGTTAGAATTTTTCATCTCCTCCGTACCTCGGAGCATGTTAGGCATGTCGCTCACACAGAATCATTATTTATTTTAGCTTTACTCGTTGTATAATTATAATTAATATAAATGTCATGTTAACATTTGAAATGCCGTGATATAAGTCACATGAATATGTGACTGCCGTTTGAATACATGGTACAAAAATGCAAATTCATAAAAATTAAATAAATAATGAGTAGGTAATTAAGCTGTGCTAAAAGCGTTTTCATGTACATTTTATGATTAAAGCTATTAGGCTAATAACAGGTCACAGCATAGCATCCATTAATTTTTTCACTAACGGCTGACTCCGCTTTTAAATTACGACTGATGCGGAACAAACACTGCTTTAAAACAAAAGTTCCGTAAATTATGGAGGAGGAAAATTCAACTGATGAAAATAAACTTTGCCTTTAAGCTATTTCAGTTTTGTCAAAAACAAACAGAGAAACATGGCTGGTTTAAATTAACTTAAATTGATTAATAAATGAAATACAGAAAAATTTATTCTATCGATGAAAAGGTTTCATTATTTTCCAACGCCTACGTCTGTCAATTAATTATTTTAAATGCACTGAAATATTCGTGTTTAATTACTGCGAGGTAGGTACACTATTATAATGACGTACCTTTACCTATATATAAACAAGAGTCTTCATTACCGGAACACAGAAGCGCACACTTAATGCTAACGATGCATAAATATTAATGTTTCCGACTTATTTGTTTGATGAGAAACATTTGAATACAAAGGCGGTTCCGATTTTGATTCAAAGTAAATCTATGCACCGAAAGTTCACAAAAGAGCTTGGAAGTAAGCAACAAGTCAAAGATGTCGTTATTTCGAATGGTTGAAATAAATTTTCAATTTATTTACTATGCTAGTTAGTTTACAAACTTTAGGCACCTTATAATTTGAACGTTCATCTATTAAAGAGAGGCATGAGATTTGACTAATAAAATTCTTTGTGATAAAACAATAGTAGACCAAAACCTAAGACAGTGTAATATATAACAACCAAAACAACAGCCATCTTGCCATCCGTACGATATATTCCCTACTATAGCATTATAAATGCGAAAGTAACTCTCTCTGTTTGTCTGTGTGTTACGTTTTCACCGCTGAACTGATTGTGATGAAATTTGGTACAGAGATAGATTAGATCTCGGAGGACGACATAGGTTGCTTTTCGTCCCGAAAAATCATAGAATTCCCACGAGATTTTCAAAACACCTAAATCCACGCCGGCGAAGTCGTGGATATCACGTAGCATATCCCTACTAATATTATAAATGTAAAAGTAACTCAATCTGTCTGAATGTTACGCTTTCACGCCTAAACCGCTGAACCAATTTTGATGAAATTTGGTACCTACAGAGATAGATTAGACCTCGGAGTTATATCACGAAAAATCAAAGAATTCCCACGAGATTTCCAAAATACCTAAATCCACGCAGACAAAGTCATGGGCATCAACTAGTATAAATATAAACATGACAGCGGGTCATTAGTGTCTGAAGATAAAAAAGGAACTGATAAAAAAATCTGATTTAATATTACGTAGATGCAGCAGTGCAATAATGTGCCATGAATAATGCAGGTCGGGTTGATGTGGGCTCGACGAACACTAATGAAAACCTTACCTCGCCGCTATTATCTCCCGCCTTCGTAGGCTACAATTTGTTACAACATTGTTAATATCTCTGCGTATTTCTTCGACCAAGCTTTTTTCCCGTGAATAACCGCATTTTACATTTATTATAAGCCAGTTTTATTTATTACATAATATATACTATGAGGCTTCTTTCAAAAACGTTCGAAAATCAAGCTATATTTTAGAAAAAATTAAACCGACTTCGGTCCAGCAATAAAAGAGAATTTGGTGGACCAATCAAAAATATTAGTGACATACCTACTATATGGTTAAATTTATACATGTAACTTTGTACATAATAATGATATCTAACTAGGAGTGTTATATACTAAAACCTTCCTGAAAGGTATGTAGATTATGATAATGAAAAATCATCAAAATCGATTGATTGGTTTTTGAAATAATCATGAACATACATAATATTATGGTCCGTTTCAATAGAGTTGAGCTAAAATGTAAACCAACACACCTTTTTGCTAAAAAACTACAGAATGGATTGAAATGAAACTTGGCACGATTTAAGTTTATACTACTTACAAACTTAAATCGTGCCAAGTTTCATTTCAATCCATTCTGTAGTTTTTTAGCAAAAAGGTGTGTTGGTTTACATTTTAGCTCAACTCTATTGAAACGGACTATATGTACATACATACATATATACGGTTGAATACAGCACCTCCGTTTTTGAAGTCGTTAAGTAACCAAATGATACAACTTATTAAGTAAAACATACTAAAAAAAAATTTCATGCGAGAAGAAAAAATTAGCGTAGGTACGGATGAAAAAAACCTCTTCCTCTTCTCTCGATTCTTCTTCCAGGTAACAAAAGTTAAGATCTAAAAGAAAGCTGTCTGTCTGCCTGTCCCACTCATTCCGTTTCAAACAAAATTTTAGAATTTCGTAGTTCTTTATGATACATTAATTATCTCGGCTCATATCTAAGACTTACGAGTATAATATTAATATCTTGGTTTCTATTTTATACCGAGCTTTTAATATTAAGCGAGCTGGTGACTGCATTAACTTGAGGCTTCCATGCAGTAAAACAAGATGGCGCTAAGATAAAGAACCATACTCACTTAACAGTTACCACAAGTTTCACGTTACCTACTAGATGGCCACCTCTTCCCCCGTGTGAATAATTAAGAAACAAAATAAAATGGACTTATTATGAAATACTAATGGTACCTAGGCTTGATAAAAGGTCTACTTAAATAGTACTTAGATATGGCGACTCTATAATGTTGCATGAATAATTAATGTATCTCGAATGTGAAGAGGCTCGTATGCGGATCAGAATCATTTTCCATACTTCAGTGACTTATGAAAATTAATTATGAGATAGCAATTATTAATTAGTAATAACAATTTATTTACTTAGGGCCAATTAAACATCCCATCGTACTTCATCCTGGTTAAGTTTAAGGGTTAAATCTTAAGTCAAAATTTGGTGAAAAGTAAAAAAACTGTGACCTGTGTTTTGTGGCTTTGGAAACATTGACTTACTTTAACCGCCTGCTGCCGCCCGCTACAACTGGCCTGATATAAAAGACTATAAATACGCATTAAATTAAATTTTGATAATTTATATTAATATTACTTACATCATTTTATCTTTCCAAAGCATGCCGTGTATGCGAATATCTGTGTTCCAAAAAGTATACTTCGTCGAATTCCATAGATCGTAAAATTCAAGTTGCAGTGTTATATCACTACATAGTATAAAACAAAGTCGCTTTCTCTGTCCCTATGTCCCTATGTCCCTATGTATGCTTAAATCTTTAAAACTACGCAACGGATTTTGATGCGGTTTTTTTTAATAGATAGAGTGATTCAAGAGGAAGGTTTGTAAGTAGAAAAATTGGACCCGGTAGGTGGCGCTAATAGCGGGCAGGACGACGTCTGCCGGGTCCGCTAGTAAATCATAAACAAACAATATGTACAATACCTATCACGCAAGTGTTGACGCGACTATCTCTAGCGGTAGGTACTTGATGATAGTAGGTACATATTATGCCTGTGTATGTAAACGAACATGAGTTTAATCAACACCTTATTTCCGGTGGGAGGATGAGCTAAAACTTTAAGCTGGTCCATTGTGGAGAACGGTGGCACACGACCGCAAGCAATGGCGAAAGTTCGAGAAGTTTAAAACTTTTGATGCGACAAAAGCTGATTAAACGTCACATGAAAATTAATAATCATAAGCATGAATCAAGGTCTGCTAGTAATTGAGTAACTTTTGTGAACAATAGCTTTATCTGTAATCGTCTAACCTCAAATACGAACACCTATTATATTTTTCCTTTATAAACATACACAAAAAAAAAATTAATAGACTCAATCAATACATGATTGAGTAAATTGATAAAGCAGCCAACGGAACTGTGTAAATAAATCCGTTGCTTAGGTACTAAATACTAATACATTGGTCAACATGGATAACGTAAGTACTAGGTAGGCTTAATGTACTAATGACAATCGTCCCCCTCCGGCCGTTATACCTATTATGGCAACGGTACAATTAATTTGTTACCCGTTTGCAGCGTACAGCGGTGCATTTGTTACACTCGACGATAAGCGATTAGTTTCACTTGTTTAAGCACCTATGAGGTTAACCAAGCCGCAATTAGAAAACATGGTTTGGTTAATAGGTAGTCTATATGTATATACAGATAAAGTGGCTAATTCTGTTGTACACAATCTCTAAACCTAAACTAAATTGACAGGTTCAAAAATAGTGCTATCCCCTTCAGCAGGGAGGATTGTGAAAGAGACAGGAATATATTTAGACCTGTCATTTTAGTTTAGATTTAGAGATTGTGTACAACAGAATCGGCCACAATATCAAGTATCCTACCTAGCTCTTGTTTCAGTGGTGATATTGGCGGTATTGTATATATATGTGTGTATGTGTGTGTGTGTGTGTGTGTGTGTGTGTGTGTGTGTGTGTGTGTGTGTGTGTGTGTGTGTGTGTGTGTGTGTGTCTGTCTGTCTGTTCCCCTGTGGCGCTCAAACGGGTGGACCGATTTGAATGCGGTTTTTTTTGTTTGAAAGGTGAATTAGTCGAGAGTGTTGTTAGCTATGTTTGATGAAAATCGGTCCAAGATGGCCGCCGCTACAAAATGGCGGATTACATATTTTTTCACAACTCCCTTAATATGGGTATCAAATGAAAGGGCTTGACTAGTAGAATAGCATTATTGCAAATCCAAGATGGCCGCCGCCACAAAATGGCAAATGTCGGGGGTTTTTTAAATTTTCAATTTATACATGTTTTAATTCATACGATAATTTGATAGATTTCTAATATAATAAGTGTCAAACGTAAAATCAGTTAAACTTTTTTCAACTGTTTGTGGTAGGGCCGTAGATACATACATACATACATATAGGCAAGTTTATAAAAATAAGGGTGAGATGAAACCTAAATTTTGAAATATTACAACAGAGATAAATATAATTATGAAAAATAGATAAACGATGTTATCGTTTTATAAATACTAATGGCGTTGTTGACAAATTATTTTCCTGATCAAGAACGGTTGAGCAAGACCGCATTAAGGGTGGATTCAAAATAATTTATGCACCAAAAGAGCTTGAATATTTCCCTTAAAGGCATTTGTATTTTGTGCGTCACGCAAAATCAACATTCCATTAAAAGAATAATCTGACCCAGTTGAAGCACTGTTAAACTTCTCTTCGTGATGTTATTTACTATACGTAGGTTCGCTTAAATTCTGTAAAGTCTACAAAAATACTGGATAATTTTATAATAACATACACAGTCTAGACTCTAGACAGGTCAAATTTCGAGAAAGAAATTAGAGTGCTCGGGAAACTGTAACATTTTTTTATGTACAAACCGCAATTCCAGAAAGTCTTCGAATACTGCGTGTTAACAGTCAGTTAAGGCGTTAAAGCTGTTAAACTTTGTCCTCAAAATAAAATGGTATAATTCAATATTAGTAGATGTTACCCTAACAGTCGCAAAATCCACGTTATTAACGTCGTCAACGTTAGTTATGCCCAGAATTTGTTTGATGTTACAGGCCTCTCCACCCTAAGGATTATAGCACTGCAATATTAACGTTGTTGGATATTTGTATTCGCAGACTAACGCGGACTTTGTGCCCTGTCAGCAATAATTTATTACTAATTCCCTACGTCTAATTGTATTGTGACGTGCTCTGTGTTACATTGTTATTGTGTTTAATGTTGCGCAAATATTTTCATTAACATTCCTCTGGCGCAATACGTCTAGAGCACTGCCAGTGTACGCAGTGCCAGTGTGAAATCGTTGATTAGAATAGATAAATAACTATAAATTTCCCTGGATTTTATTGAGAGTATAATAATTATTGATATGGAATTATTGTAATCATTTTACTAAATGTGAATTTATGTTTTCTGCATATTAATTACAATTAGGTAAGTATCACTTGTCCCCTTGCCGTCATGTTGGCACCATTGTAGTTCATACAATAATAAACCATAAAGACTATGGAATAAGACTATGGTCTATTTTACTCTGAAATCGATCAATAGTTTTCGAGTTCGTTTTCGAGTGCTCCGATTTAGACTAAGCACACTGGTCTAATGGGAGGCTTCGGCCGTAGTTAGTTAACATCCTTTCAGCAAAGCTGTGCCGCCAAAAAAGCTTAGCTTTCCAGTATGATGATAGAAATCTTATAGAAACACATAGTATCACCATAGAAACCGATAAGTGGTGTGGGTTTAATAAAAGCTGCCACAACCCTTCCAGGTTAGTCCACTTCAGACTGCATCGTCACTAACCACCCGGTGAGATCGCAGTCAAGGACTAACTTGTAGATGAATAAAAAATAATATCCATCCAAAACTATAAGATAGCTATATATAATTTCAGCAAACACTCAAACTGCGATACCAACATCTAAAGCCCGCAAATACGTTCCAACCAAATTGTTTCGCAAACAAGCGGTATGCAAAATACCTCGCAAGTGTTATCGCGTGGCTGGATGGCAGGAATGTTAAATATGTGTGTGTGTGAGTAAACACGAGTTTAATCTACGCCTTATCGCCGCTAGGACACGCCACTGCTGTCTCGAGTACGCCCGCCTCGCCGCCTGCAGCCCGCTGTCTCTGCAGTGTACATCGTTGAAATATGTACCCCACGATACCCAGCCGCGCGCACGTACTCGCTTCCATTTCCTCGGGATGGAAACGGTGTCAAGTGAATCTGAATTTGCACAGCTCCAAATGGAATTTAGCCATTGTGTACCTTCCACGTTCCAAATGACAGAGACGATAATTCAACTACACATAATATAATACAGTTATACGGAATATTTTATACAACTATATGATATCTTATTCTTCGTCCATTACTTATCTAAGACGTCCATTGGTCAACCTAGGTCTCTTTTAAGGATATACATACGACTCAATCTTGTGCTGCTTGAAACCTTCAAATCAATCTAATAATACAAATTCAAAATTGTATTTGTTTGTGTATTTGGTTGCTTGTTTGTTACGTGTTTAAGCTATACTAACGCAATCAATATAAAGAAAGTTAAAAAGTTACCATGCATCCTAGAGAATGGACACAATATGATAGGTATCACTACATAGTATAAAACAAAGTCACTTTCTCTGTCCCTATGTCCCTATGTCCCTATGTATGCTTAAATCTTTAAAACTACGCAACGGATTTTGATGCGGTTTTTTTAATAGATAGAGTTATTGAAGAGGAAGGTTTATAAGCAGAAAAATTGGACCCGGTACGTGGCGCTAATAGCGGGCAGGACTACGTCTGCCGGGTCCGCTAGTGTTTTATAAAACAGAAGAACAATGGGTTTCTACGGTTTTCAAAATTTAAATTCACGTCAACGCAGTTATGGGCAAAAAGCTATAGGTATAATAACTGCCAAAAAATCCCCAAACTCACAGAATAGAATAATAGAATAGAATAGAAAAGTTTTTTATTCAAATAAACTTTTACAAGTGCTTTTGAATCGTCGATTGAGTCTACCACAGGTTCGGAATGCAGTTCCAGCCGAGAAGAACCTGTAAGAAACTCGGCGGTTGCTCTTTTTAAAAATAACATTATAACAATTATTATTATTAATGTACATGATTGAAATGCCGTCTCGCGCACTGCTGGAACGAGTTAAATCCAAGCTTTTTTATCGTTTATATAATCTTCAGTTGTATAATAAGCTTTTTTTATGAGCATACTTTTAAGAAAGTTCTTAAACTTGTGTAAAGGCAAGTCTAAGACATATTTTTTATTCGGATAAACTTTTACAAGTGCTTTTGAATCGACAAATGAATCTACCACTGGTTCGGAATGGTGCTTACAATTCTACACGCGTTAAGAAGGGCAGACAAAAAATCATCACAGTGAATGCATAACGGACAAACCTTGGATTCAAAGTCAAGAGCTTTTTGATACGCCAAATCGTCATACAGTTGCGTTCTAAAACAAAACTTGGGGGAAAGCATACATTTGCCAGGGTTCGCACTAGTTACAATTCAAAGATAAAGTTACTTTTCCAAGATTTTCCCTAGTTCCAACTTAGGTACATATCAGAGAGTCACTCGTCTTCACTTGATAACAGTGAGAACTCGCCCTTCCGTACATAAAACCAACTCGTATATTATGCCCAAGTAATTTCTTAGTAACTATTCAGAATTGAAATAACGCAACATTTAACTTTTAGGTATTTACGTAACAAAATTATGATAAATGTTGGACTACAAAAACATTTTCCTGAAATCCCCAAAAGCACGGTTACTGCAATACGTTAATATTTAGGTTCGGTGTGTGATATAGAGGCCGGCTTGATCGTTGTTATATGTACGTAATAAAAATAACTGGGAAACGAGCCTCTGCCAAATTACCACTGCCAAAAGCATACTTCACAACTTTTTTAAAGCAAAAAAGGGTTGTTCGGCAACACAATATTATGTATGCATTTATAGTTTGAGCAAATTCACAGCGGCACGTAGGTACGTATGCAAATATAATTTAACTTTTCTGATGCAAGTATCCGCCTCGAAGCCTTACGTACGGTCATGAATTTGATCCCGTGTGTGTGTAGAAGTATAAGTTTTTTTTTGTGTGCGAGGAATTCTGTGGGGCTATTCTCTAACTTAGTTACCAACTGAAAATAGTTGCCAACGAATTAGTTCGATATACATTGCTGATTTACTGTGTGAAATTATGAAAACACTTTATATTTCCCACAGTAAAGCAGCAATGTATATCAAACTAATTCGTTGGCAACTATTTTTAGTGGGTAACTAAGTTATAGAATAACCCTGCTGATAGGCGGAAGTTGTGATTTTGTTTACTTTTGTGATATGATCGTAACTGTTGCTATTCACTTAATTGAAATGGAATGCAGACTGCAACTTAATTTTTAAGCCAATTGTGAATGAGTGTCAGGCATTCGAAAATCAAAAGCTTCGATCGTTCGTTCGTTGTCAACCGATTGACGTCCACTGCTGGACATAGGTCTCTTGAAGGAACTTCCACATGCTACGGTCTTGTGCCGCTTGTATCCAGCGGCTCCCTGCGACTCGTTTGATGTCGTCGGTCCACCTAGTGGGGGGTCTACCAACACTGCGCTTCCCGTTGCGAGGTCGCCACTCCAGCACCTTGGGACCCCAACATCCATCGGTTCTCCGAACTATGTGCCCCGCCCATTGCCACTTCAGTTTTGCAACCCGTTGAGCTATGTCGGTGACTTTAGTTCTTCTACGGATCTCCTCATCTACTAACTCTAGACTGATCAAACTAGCTAGACTGAGTAAATGACAGAGGCCGGTGTCGGGCAGCAGCGACACCGGTGCGAACAGTCTAGCCCTGCGATGACCAACACGCCTGCCCAGCGTGGTCATTATTTGGGCAAATCCTTGAAATGAAAGCTTCGATACCAAAAGGAAATGGTGAAAGTTATCCGTTTCATTTTATACCACCAAAACTACACCCAATTCAAATACTACAGACGAAGATACAGAAGAAGATTTAAACAAGCTTTAGTATAAGAGAAATTAAACCGAATTCAATATATATACCGAAATGAAGAATAATTGAAGAGGGAAAAGTACTGAACCGATTTTGGTAAAACCTGCACTAAGTTGAAGTAAGCCAAATAAAAAAATTATCGTCACAATACGTTTATTATTAGTTTCGGAGAAATGCGTGGACAAACATGCATACATCTATAAAATTTTGTATATTTGTTTAGAAGCCATAATATATTAATATGTGTAGGTACTGTGTAATATACTGCTGCAGTTCTAATAACAATATTACACACATAGGTATCTACATGTCGAATTAATAACCTCGTTTTTTTGAAGTCTGTTAAAAATATGAGTAGCTCTTTAAAATAACATTTCATTTCAACGCAATATATTAATATGGAAAATCATAATTTGCGTAAAGTGAATATTAAAAATCAACTCGCACATTGACTTTGTAATATTTATTCGATATCGTTACGGTTTTAAACCTCCGAGCGAGCGCCTACGGCGAAATCTGGCACAGTGTAAATGTACATTATTTGCACGGAAAATTAATAATATGCACTCGTGTTTAAGTTTCATATAATACACACTATATTATTATCTATTCTATATACTTACATAATTAATAAAATCGTAGACTTGCCGTATCTGTACATTAAAGATTTTTGCAAAATAATAACTGGGGAATGTTAGGGATAAGAAATAGAAAGTAAAATAGCTATTTTTGACATTTTTGTCTGTATGTTTGTGCGCGTTACCTTTCTACGGCAAATCTGCTGAACCGACCTCCCAAAAACGAAATTCCTACTTGGTACTACTTAGCTAATATTTAATACCTGCATGATTCGATAACGGAAAAAAAAGTTCCGTGATCTTTTTTTTCGTGATTGAAGCCTGCATGTATATTATTGAATTTCATGCGTTAATTTCACTACGGTACTGCCATTAGGCAGCTGAGGGATCACATTCATATGAGAGAGGAAAATAAATAAACGCTACGCGCTTAACTGTGCCCATTAAGGTGCGTCCAGACTTGAACATTTCACCGAACCGAACAGCGAACATTTCGGCGAACTTGTTACGCTCAATGTGGACGGCGCGCTTGGAGCGCTTGAGATGGGTTACTGCGTAACAGTTCGGCGAAACTTTCGCCGAACTGTTACGCAGTAACCCATCTCAAGGGCTCCAAGCGCGCCGTCCACATTGAGCGTAACAAGTTCGCCGAAATGTTCGCTGTTCGGTTCGGTGAAATGTTCAAGTCTGGACGCACCTTTAGGATGCTCCGCGTCGTCGGGGCACGTCGGGGGCACGGAAACAGACGCGGGTCACGCGTATTATGTACAAAACGTGACACCTGTACCGCTAATGCAGAACGCTAACATTTATCTGCGGTTTTGATACGAGCGGTCGTAACCTAGCTCTACATGTTTACCCGACTACGGCCCAAAAGGAGGGTTATAAATTTGGCAATATATTGTGTATGTATATCTATATGAATGTACATGTATGTTTCGTCTTAGCTATTAAACTACTCATCAGATTTGGACAAATGAGGTGTTGTTGGATTCTATGTATAATCTAAGTAAAGATATATCCAACGGAAAAAGGAAAATAGTTACAAATATATCAAATTTTGAAATATTTAGCCCGCCAACTCGCATTGTACCAGCGTAGCGGGTTTAAGCTCTAAATCCCTCTCTCCTATGTGAGAGGAGGCCTGTGCTCAGCAGTGGGACGTTTAAAAAAAGGCTGTAGTGGTGGTGGTGGGTATTAATTAAATTTTGTTTAAATATGAAAATTCTGACTTAAAACTTAATGTAAACATCAAAATGTAAAATTTTCTCCTGTTATGGTCTCCATTAAGATTGGCCAAAATTCGGCCAAGAGAATGAAACAAACTTGTCATTTCACTACAATATCAGAAGTAGGTAGGTACCTAGCTGAAGTATTCATTCATCCGTGCGGATAAAGGTACAAAGGGTACATTACGCAATAACAATTACACGGAATGTACATTCAAAATCTTGGGTCGAACGAGGGTCATAAGCGCCGGTATTTTGTTTTCGACAACCCTAGCTTATGAGATAATTCCGAGCACATGTTATTAAAGATAATATCAGGACACGCGCAGAATACACGATCCTAATAGAATAAGATGCGGAACATTTCCCCGCCTCCGGATATATGTAACGAGATTCGATTACCATAATCTACTGTTAGACATAAAAGTTTTAAACACCAGCTCGCGAAAATTATTTCGCGTTTGCGGTTATGATTCACACCCCTATTGATAAAGGTGCGTTCAGATGATATACTTTTTTTTTTTTGCTTTCCACATTACATGAAATGTATCCTCACTTCCAAAAAGTTTTATAAACCCATTAGTCACTGTCACCAGTCGCGACTGTAAGTCGCGTCCAATAGGTTGTTTCTAGCTTAAGTTGAGTTATGAAACGATTCCTAGCATACTGCACTTGTTAGCTATGACATCAGTGTGGTAGACTAACATGACAAGTCATATCAAGAGAATATCAGGACATGCGCAGAATACTCGTCCTTATTAGAATTAGACGCGAAATGTTTCTCCGCCTTCGGATATGATTTAACAAGGCCCCATTACCATAATCTATTGTAGGCCATAAAAGTTTTAAGCACCACATCCTGAAAATTGGCGCCTCGTGTGCGTAATACTTTGTAATATAAAATTACATCAGTCGAAGGCGGCTTTATACTTTTCAGTGGTTTGGGCTTTAGCGATATAATCTTGTTAGGTACTGACGATCGACTACTGAGTGCTTAGTCTCAGTTTGGAGCGCTCCAAAACTTTATAGTAAACTATTGATCGAATCACAAATGACTTCAGAGCAAAATGAACCCAAACACTCTTACTTTAAAGTCGTAATTCAATAGTTCGAATATTTATTTTACAACATTTCTGCTTGGAGCGCTGGCTGTTTTCGAATGCTGAATGTATAGGCGAACTCAAACCTTAATATATGCCATTTTAGGTCAATTTTACTCTGAAGTCATTGTCATTCCATGAATAGTATATTATAAAGTTTTTGAGCGCTCTAAACTGAGACTAAGCACTCTGATGCGAGACTTTTAAAAAGTTTTTCAAGTATTTTCATCCTATGGTCGTTTTAGAATGCAAGTTATCTTTGGATCAGTCGAGGTTGTTTCTGCAGTGAGCCGCAGAAAAACAGCATGTTAAAAATATATAGGTACAATAAATACCTACTCGTAGTATGGCATGAAATTCACACATAAAAATTCTAAATAAGTTTCCTGTAATAAAAATTCTGTGTTTTATTTTATTTCAACTCCCTCGTATAAATATTAAAAGGAATGAAATTTGAATTTTCTATTTGTGTTTCTGTCGATTGCTTTTACTAACTTCTAGCTAATGCCCACGACTTTGTCCGCGTGGATTTACGTTTAATAAATCCTGAGGAACTCTGCAATTTTCCGATCCCCACTCCACACAAACATTTAAATAAACAAGTGTAAATTGAAAATTTAAAAAACCCCCGACATTCGCCATTCTGTGGCGGCGGCCATCTTGGATTTGCAATAGTGCTATTCTACTAGTCAAGCCCTTTCATTTGATACCCATATTAAAGGAGTTGTGAAAAAATATGTAATCCGTCATTTTGTAGCGGCGGCCATCTTGGACCGATTTTCATCAAACATAGCTAAGAACACTCTCGACTAAATCACCTTTCAAACAAAAAAAACCGCATTCAAATCGGTCCACCCGTTTGAGCGCCACAGGGGAACAGACAGACACACACACACACACACACACACACACACACACACACACACACACACACACACACACACACACACACACACACACACACACACAGACACGTCAAACTTATAACACCCCGTCGTTTTTGCGTCGGGGGTTAAAAACAAGAAGGCTAAATTGAATTTTAATCAAATAACAATGGAAGCGGTATAAAGTAGAACAAATTATATTGCGGAAAAAAGTTGAATCGTGCCCTGTCGTATCCAGTAATTACATTGTGTGATTGTACGGCTTGACGTCAATTTGTGAAACTGCACGGAAACCCGACGCTTAGGTAGCGGGGACTGGGGAGCGCACCCGATTAATTCAAGAATTCGAGGCCTCCTAAATTATTGGGTCAGGCGGCCTATTGTTGTGACATAGACAAGACGAATTCATGCCTATTGGGTTCCTGAAATAGCAGTCTAGTAACGAGTGTACGAATGTGAAAACATAGAATCGTTATACTTAATTATTATTAAAAAGTTGCAAGCTGAAAATTGAACTAGACGTGCTGAGAAGTCTCCTCAAACTACATTAAAAGTTGCGGGTTTTTGTTGACTGGTTTAAAGTTTATAAATGTAGACTGAAAGTAAGATTTCATGAAAATTATTTAATAGTTACGAGTATAAGGATTTTTGAAATCGTTTAAGTTACAATTTTAATTTTAATAAATTAATTTTGTTATTTACCTACCTATACCTACGTGTTGTCTTGCTGTTATATTCGATCAGTAGTAGTGTGTGCATTTCATAAATATATTGAATTGTTTTAATTTTTTTTTAATTAAATTGATAAAAAAATCTAAATAAGATTATTCCAAAAATTCTTCTAGTCCTCTCTAGAAGCGTTCTAGAGTTTCCGGTAATTACGTCATTAAAGTCCCATAGCTTGACGTTAATTTGTGAAACTGCATGGAAAGCCAAACCCTTACTCGTAGGGCAGGGCGTGAATCCGTTTAATTCAAGAACTTGAAACCCCGCAAATTAATGGATCAGGCGCTGCGTGCCCATCGATTGTGTTCCGACGCAATTGAGGAGACATTGGTATAACTACAATCGCTTCCAAATATTAAGAAATTAAGGGTCACATAAATAAATAATAGTTCATCTGATGTAATTGTCAAAAACCATCAATGCATGGACTAGCCGTATGGGGCTTTCTATTGGAGCTTTGAATACCTATTCTATTATCTAATAAGAATAACGTTAACAAAATACTATAACAAAAGGAGTATTTAGGAATCTACACAAGATATTTTTTATCATATTTTATGCTTTCTTCTCCCTTAAAAAGTACGAACGATTCTCTCCGATTCTCTCGAGAATCGGACGCCGAATATTTGTTCCACCTTTTACTCAATCTAAAACTTACGAAGTCCATGAATGTATTATTAGTTTTGTTGTTTTTATTGTATTGCTTTGCAAGGACTTTTGGCAGTTCGCTTGTTTATATTCCTATATCCTGATGCTATGTGGATTGAGATTTACCATTTACGATTAACATTAATTTTAATCAAATGTTTGTGCGCGCATCACGCAAAAACTACTGAATGGATTGAAATGAAACTTGGTATGATTTAAGTTCATACTACGGAGTAACATATAGGATACTTTTTATTCCGAAATTCAGCACGGTTCCCTTGGGAGAGGGGGTGAAAGTTAAAATGTGTACTTAGCTGTAATTCATTAACGCGTGGTCCGATTTCATTGATTCTTCTTTTGTTAGAAAGGATATACTTTAAAGATTACCGGGTAATTTCAAAAAGGCTGGATCGATTTTGATGGGACTTTTACTAGCGGATGTTTACATTTTGATCTACCTAAACATCTGCCAGTGAACTTTTAACAGATTTTAGCAAGCTATGAGCTCAAAGGAGCTTAGGAAAACAAAATGATTCACACGGGATTTTCAAAAACCAATATCCACGCGAACGAAGTCGCGGGTGTCCGCTTGTATTCAAATAAAAATCTTTCGTTTGTATGGGGACGCGCTCGAGACAAACACCCCTGAATTCTTGCTAGGTCGCCGAATCCTACTAATATTATAAATGTGAAAGTGTGGATGTTTGGATGTTTGGATGTTTAGATGTTTGTATGTTTGGATGTTTGTTACTCAATCACGCCGCAACTACTGAACCGATTTGGCTGAAATTTTGAATGGAGATAGCTTATGCCCTGACTTAAAACATAGGCTACTTTTTATCCCGGAAAAGTATTCCTGTGGGATTAAAATAGATATAATCTTCCAAAAACGTCATAGAGGGCGCTGACTGTTCTTAGGTAAATCACGTTCACATAACACATTATTGCAATAGTTTGCTGTGTTGCCAACACATAGGCTACTTTTTATCCTGGAAAAAATGCACAGTTCCCATGGGATTTTGAAAAACCCGAAGTCTATTATCTACAGCTATATGTAGATTATTATAGCGAACTTCCTTGATAGAAAGTATAAAGGTTGGAAAAGGGAGCGGGAACGGGAACCGGGAATCAACGATTCCCTCGGGATTTGTTCAAAACCGAAATTCACGCGAGCGAAGCTGCGGGCAGAAGCTATCACACATAATCACAATACCAATCCTACTAATCCTACTATCCTACTAATCCTACTAATATTATAAATGTGAAAGTGTGGATGTTTGGATGTTTAGATGTTTGTTACTCAATCACGCCGCAACTACTGAACTGATTTTGCTGAAATTTTGAATGGAGATAGCTTATGCCCTGACTTAAAACATAGGCTACCTTTTATCCCGGAAATAATAATATAAATGTGAAAGTGTCGATGTTTGGATGTTTAGATGTTTGGATGTTTGTTACTCTATCACGCCGCAACTACTGAACTGATTTGGCTGAAATTTTGAATGGAGATAGCTTATGCCCTGACTTAAAACATAGGCTTTTATCCCGGAAAAGTATTCCTGTGGGACTAAAATAGATATAGACTTCCAAAAACGCGATAGATGGCGTTGACTGTTTTTAGGTAAATCACGCTCACATAGCACATTATTACAATCGTTGCATGCATCTGTATGCGTATGCACTTTTTATCCTGGAAAAATGCACAGTTCCCACGGGATTTTGATAAAACCGAAATATATATCTACAGCTTTAGGTAGATTACTATAGCAAACTTCTTTGAAAGTGGGTATAAAGCTTGGAAAAGGGAGCGGGAACGGGAGTCGGAAATCCACGATTCCCTCGGGATTTGTGAAAAACCAAAATTCACGCGGGCGAAGCCGCGGGCAGAATCTAGTTTATAATAATAATTATTTACTATGCACACGAATGCTTATGATTATAGGACAAGGTAAATATTACACCCCATATTTTTTACACCAGTAAATTTTTTTCGCACTATAAAAGTAAAATAAGTAGATCTGTAATAGTAGATTGTTACACAAGGGACGTAAGTAAGCTATTACAGAACAAGATCCAATTTGGCGCCAGTGCGAGCGCAGCTCGCATAGGGCGCTAATGGATCGCGTGCACCCGAGATATTTAGTCACACGAGCGAGCGCAGCGAGCGAGGGTGAATATAGTTCGAGGGTGTAATAGCTACTTGCAACCGAGGTAAGCATTCTACTTTATATCATTCTTGCGAGGTAAATAAAACATTGGTAATGCAAAATGAAATTTTAATTAGAATAATTAGCAAATTTAGAGAAAAAATAGAAATTGCACGCCATTTGTTGATTTCTCGTAAGTTTTCACGTAGCGCTCTTTGGACTTATCCGGCAAAAGGTTTTGCATCATTAAGTTCTGCTTCAAGCAAACAAAAATCAGGCTCTCCTCCTTTTTCATCATCTGATGAAGTGCTTGACATTGTTGTAAATAACTTAAATCCCTTTACGAACAAACTTCACAAACTTTCAGATCAAATGAAATGCCGCCATTTCCATTTTTTTTTCGTAAATAGTTTTCCATTTTTTTTTTACGGCTCTGAGTTCCAAGGAGTTTTGCATAGTTTGAAATGTATGAAAATTAAATGCCGCCATGTTCAGTGTTTTTTTTTTTCAGTAAAAAAGTTTTCTTACCTAAGTTATAAGAAAAGAGATTGTTTACCAAGGAGTTTTGCATAGCTTGAACTGTAATGTGAACATTACAATTCAAGCATAGTGCGACGTAATGTTGCCTTGAATTGCAAACACCAACTTACAAGGAGACTTTCCACCATAGTAATCCCTAGTTACTGAGCAAGTATGATATAAATAATATATAAATGTAACTGATATGAGATAATTTTTATTGTTTCGGTAATGGGACGTGTTTTACGCCAATTTTCATAACGCGCTGTGCCCATAACTCGCGCATACGTAGCGTGAAATCGAAATTTATGCGATGAATATAAATACACGCGAAAAGCGCACGTCGGCTTTCTCGTATTTTCACGTTATAAATGTTATGTTATTTATGAAAAAATGTGCCTACACGTAGTTTTTACGTAAAGTCAACTACACTAAATTTTTACGTGCAATAAAGTAATAAATATGTACGTACAGTATAGATATAAGTATGTCATCGTCGCCGTAGTTTCAAGCGATAGACGTCCACAGTTGGACATACATAGATATCGTGGGCATATCTATGTATGTCCAGTTGTCTATGTAATATGTCCAATAGGGTATTTGACAACATTGAAAATATACTATTGATTGTGGTCATCTTATCAGATAATAGCCTAAAAAAGACATATTTCACTCAATCAAACTAAACTATGTAATTTTACGCGATATTTTGCACGAAATAAAACATAATAATTTTTGAAATTTTATCAGGAACGTGAACGCTCTGGGATTGTTTGTGATGTCACTTGATAGCACGTAACTTGGTTGATATAATTGAAGTTTATCAAGTCAACCGAAACTAAACTTTATACTTGAAAGAATAAGATTGATATTAAAATGAGTAGGTATAACAATTTAGAACATTACGATACAGCAGTCGCCTTGCGTAGCGTCTCTGTCGCACGCACCGAGTTCCGAAAAGGAGCGAGCGAGAGAAGTGACTTGCATAGCGATTTGTGACGTCACGCGTATCATGTGATCAGAAATGTCGTTTTTGGCGTGGTTTTCAAAACTTAAACTTTATCATTGATTTAATTCTTAATACTGTAGATATTGCGAAAAATATCATGTATGTAGTGTGTTTTAATAAGTAATCACTACATAGTATAAAACAAAGTCGCTTTTTCTGTCCCTATATCCCTATGTATGCTTAAATCTTTAAAACTACGCAACGGATTTTGATGCGGGTTTTTTTAATAGATAGAGTGATTCAAGAGGAAGGTTTATAAGTAGAAAAATTGGACCCGGTAGGTGGCGCTAATAGCGGGCAGGACGACGTCTGCCGGGTCCGCTAGTAAAGAATAATTTAAAACAATTTCCAAAAATTAGTCAAATACCCTATGCCAGCGACTTGTTTGGGATCGTCTTCCACCTAATGCAAGGTCTTCCAACGCTGCATTTGAAATTGCGGGGTCGTCATTCGAGTACCTGGGGACTCCAACATATATCGGTTTTTCAAGCTATGTGCTGCACCAATTCCCACTTTATTATCGCAACTCGAGCTACGTCGATAACTTTAGTTCTACTCATTTTTGATTTGATCCCGCAGGAATACTCCGAACATAGCCTATATATCTAAACATTTTTATTCAAGGAAAAGTTAGCCCTTATCTCATCATCATGAAACTTTTTTTTATTCAACTACGAGTTAGCCCTTGACTGCAATCTCACCTAATGGTAAGTGATGATGCAGTCTAAGATGGAAGCGGGCTAACTTGGAAGAGTGTACCGCTTGATCAGTTTCTACACAGCATCGTACCGGAGCGCTAAATCGCTTGGCGGCACGGCTTTGCAGATAGGGTGGTAACCAGCCAAATTGCCCCTGCCGGGAATCGAACCCGGGACCTCCCACAGCACTCACCACTGCGCCAGGGAGGTCGTCAACTTATTAGAGCGCAGCAATTAATACTGCGCTTCTGAAGAGCTTACCAAAAGCGTACATTAAATGCAGAATGAAAGTAAAAGAAAAGGACTCACAGATTATAATGGACATCGGCCATGTTTGGTCGATATTTGAGCGCCCTCTCGAACGCTATTTCTGCTTCGGGTAGTCTCCCCTGTGTTGTCAGCACACTACCTAGATTCCCGTACGCTGCAATAAAAATTTCAAAATTTAGTAATATGAACGATGACCAAAGGAAAAAAACCGTATTTGAGTTTTGGAGGTTTTTTCTGCTTTATAATGATTTAACAATCATTGTTAAGATAATTTTACGCTTAACAATATTGAAAAAAGCTTAAATGCTTAAAAGATGATAATTAATAATTTTATTGATAAAAAAATGTTGACCGCTTTATTTATTAACAAGCAAACAAGTCCCAAAGAGTCGACTATAGAAATCATCATACTGAATTTGCTATAAGTACCTATTATTAAGGTTTTAGAAACTTCAATTAGATATAACTTATGTTAAATTTATTCTTTATCAGCTAATTAGGTATTATCATAATTGAGCTTAATTTAACAATAAAACGTGGAATGCTATAAATAAAAAAATGTTGCCTCGAGCTTATTTTCGAGATTAGAGAACATAGAAAACATAGCACAACTTTTCCGTTTGGCCAAAGATAGGAAGTTATATGACGAGATGACGTCCAACCTGCAATAGTGGAGAGGCACGAGAAGAAGATGACATCGTCAATATGCGACTTCTAAAAAAGAGGAGATTCTTAATTCAGCGCGTATTTCTTTTATTATTAAGCAAAGTTTGTATAATTGTATATGTATATAAAGTAAATTTGGATATGTATATAAATTATCAGTTATGAATTGTGATAAACAGATATTTAAATATTGAGCCATTTTAAAATCAACCGGTAATAACGATCTACATTTAAGGCATATTTTTCAGATAAAGTGTAAGGTGTTTATCGCAGTAATGAGATATTGCCCTGAGGGGATCTCGCTATCCTATAACGTTATTTTATATTTCATTAAATTTGCAATGATCTCATTTCTGTGCAGAATAGTGTAGGTATATTATAATATTATTATGGGATATCGCGCATTACGCCACCATTAGCAAAACTTTTCGTTGATAAAATAGTCTTCCATAATTATTGTATTTCAAAGCAAAATTCTAAAGACCCAAAAACATATATTGAAATAAGAAATTCACTGTCCTGTTTTGAAGTTACGTTTTATCGAACACGATATGTCCCGTAAATAATAATTTTAAATGTGTCCCTTGAACAAACAATTCCATTTTCGCTTTTAGTGAAATGGAAACGTCACAGGAGCGATTAAACGGTTGACCGAAGCGCAAAGTTCGTTAATCAACATCAAAAAGAGGTGCCCTGGGTGTAACTGCGTGATGGAAAAGGATGAGTAACATAAAGTTCATCTCAGAACCCAATGTCACTTCAAGTTAGATTAAGTGCCTGTTTCACCACCTTCTGATATGTATTAGATAGCTATCTACAACTTTTGTCTTTGTCACTTGACATAAAGTAAGAAAGTGACAAAACTTACGTTTAGGCTATCCAACACTTATCAGAAGGTGGTGAAACAGGCCGTAAATGTCCAAACTCTGTAGTAAAAAAACTTTGTTTATATTAATTTAAGATTTAGTTCACAGGAAGTAGTTTTTAGGGTTCCGTAGCCAAATGGCAAAAAACGGAATCCTTATGGATTCGTCATGTCTGTCCGTCCGTATGTCACGGACGGACACTTTTTTCCGTAACTATAAGAACTATACTGTTGAAACTTGGTAAGTAGATGTATTCTGTGAACCGCATTAAGATTTTCATACAAAAATAGAAATTTAAAAACCTAAATCCACACGTACGAAGTCGCGGGTATCCTCTAGTCGTACAATAATTTTGATACTATCTGCTGAGATCTTTTTTAAAAAGGTATAAAATACCTGTAGCAGAAGGCCTAGCTACTCTTCTAATAGATTGTGCTTATTTTAACAACATGCATGTAAAAATGTAAGTCAATATGCATAATACAGAAGTTTTCGTTCGGGTTTTCGTTTTTGAACTTTTTGATCTTGTTTTAAAACGTCACGGGATTCGGGCACTCGGGATCGATTAACTGGTCGACCGACTAACACACTTGGTTAATCAACATCAAAAGGAAGTTTCGCCTCTAGATTGGCCGACGCAAAGGGATGAATATGGCATTTAGTACATGACCATGAAATAGGGATTAGTACCTGCATAATTAAGAGGTAAATTGATATCTGGCTTAGTTTTAGGTCTAGAACAAAACATAGAATAATAATCAGCGTAATATTAAAACCTGTAAAGGTCATTGTGTTGAAATAAAAGAAAATAACAATCCAGAATAGCTCTAATTAAGCTCATATGTTTATTTCATCGATAACATAACCCTGACACATGTTTTTAAAATGTTTTTCTGTCTGTCCGACTTTCTGTTTGTATGAACAAATCTTCGGAATGACTGAATCGATTTTGTTGTTGTACAGTGTATTCGTGTACAATGTATAATAAGTACCAAATGTTTCTCATGGATGGTAGAGGATTATATAACAAATGATCTATTTCTACGTTTGGCACAAAGATATCTTCCCATCCCGTAGATGGACATCCCGTAGATGGACATAGACTACCTATATTATTTTTACGTAGATTTATAGTTCCCATGTGATTTTTTAAAAACCTTATCTGCGCAAATGAAGTTGCAGGCATCATCGAGTAATAAATTTTTCGTTCAGATCTATTTAATATTACTTACTATTTATATCGTAATCAGGTTTTCTTGGAATATCTCCAATTGAGTAATTATATGAGAAACTCTTTTGTCAGAGAAATACAATTACAATATATTATATACATTATACATAAATAAGATTTATGTTCCAACTAAATGTTCCCGTTAAAGAAATTACTTTAGTAAATTAGACAAGAAACGAAATAAATTACTGAACATAAATTTCTCTGTGTCTAAACCCGATAAACTTTTCTAATCTTATAAAAAATATGCAAAAAAATAATTTAATTTATTATCTCTCCATCGTTACACTAATAAAAATACATTATCATGGCCGGTTTTTTTTTAATTCAATGTTTGGTTTTGGGTCAATGTTCTACACCAAATACCAAAATTTCAGGTTTGTAATAATGTCTGTTGTCTACGTAATGTACGTGTATGTAACGTGATGTAGTTCGTCTACGTGCTAGACACCTGTGACCGGCGGACAGACAGACAGACAGCAGAGTTACATTAATAGGACTCCGTTTTTACCCTTTGGGTTCGGCACCCTAAAAAGGGCCATCCCTAAGTTATTTCGAGGCGCGTAGTTCGGTATGATGTTTTTTCGTTATAACGTGCATTCGTTATTGCGTGATACGTTATCACATATTTTCGTTGTTACGATAAACGTTATAATGTGCTTTCGTCATCACGTTATAGGTTATTATAAACATTCGGTGTCGTATTATTCGGCGTAACATATTTCGAAGTCTTGATGCGGACTCGACTTTTGAATGTCATTCAATATGATTCAATATGACATTTAATATGATAGTATATTTATACTAGCCAGTGCCCAGTGTTAATCAGTCTAGCTAGGCTAGCTGCATATGATAATAATAGATTTATAACGGTTTTTTACCGACATATGCAAGTAGAATACAGGTATTAACAAGTGGTCTTTTTCATAATTAACCTTTAAGTACCGACGTGTGGTCTGACAGACACCTCGAGAGGTCGAAAAGTCTGATTACCTATGTTAGCGAAAAACTATCCTACTGTGCTTCTCTCTACCCCTCGGGAAGTCGCCCAGCAGCGTTCCTGCAGAGTGGCAGCGTCGACGCGTACGATTTCGGTAAGTTTTGATTTTTATAAGATCACGAGTGGTCTGTCAGACCACTCGTCGGTACTTATGTAACTTTTTTTGGATGCGACTTTTTTCAGATTATATTGTTTTCTCTTTTATTTTCAGTCAGTTATAACAATGGATTAGCCAGGTTCTTCAGACATGAAACGGGCAGCCATAATTAAAATTAAAAGTGTTCCTGTAGGTGAGAAAAGATATCAAACACTGCTTCAATATAAAGACTACCAAGAACATTTAGTGGAATAGCTAAATGAGAGTTCAGAGTCCGAATCTAAGGATATCTACCCAAATTTTACTGCTGGAGAGTGACCATAATTCAGCACCTGAACAGACTGTGATACTTGTATGAAACACGTGTGCCTACAATGCAGTAAGCCTATGCAAAGACTGTTTGTAAACTTTGATAGTTCCTGCAATTTGATACCCTGTGATTTTTGAGAAAACGGTTGGTTATTAAGGTTTTTTATTTTTTTATTATTTATGTAGCTATTAATCTTTAAGAAAAAATTGTGTTTAAGAAAAAATAATAGTATTACTGATACATATGAATTATTAAGATAAAAGTTAATTTTTTCAAACGAAGAATCTATGAATGCTATATTAATGCTTATAATCAGTAATAAATGTGAAAACTTCTACATTTTGTTTTACTTATACAATAAGTAGATATTTAACAATACATAGATACATTTTTTTTAGAAGAATAATAAGAAACACAAAAGTTTTCGATTGGAAAACTATGGTGGTCTGGCAGACCTCACGTCGGTACTTATGTGACTAAAATAGTACGTCGGTACTTAAAGGTTAATAACCAGGTAGGTACGAAAATGGAAATAAAAATCTTCTTTCGTAGCTGGTTACGAAACTTGGTTACGAAAACGACATATTAATTCTGTTTTCGTAGCTGGTTATCAAAGGAAGAAAAAAAAATCCATGTTCGTAGTTGGTTACGAAACTTGGTTACGAAAACGACATATTAATTCTGTTTTCGTAGCTGGTTACCATCGACGACATACCCATATAGACTGTGTGCTTAGTCTAAAGCGGAGCACTCGAAAACGAACTCGAAAACTATTGATCGATTTCAGAGTAAAATAAACCTAAAATGTCTTGTATTAAGGTTTGAGTTCGCCAATACATTCAGCATTGGAATGTATTGGCGAACTCAAACCTTAATACAAGACATTTTAGGTCTATTTTACTCTGAAATCGATCAATAGTTTTCGAGTTCGTTTTCGAGTGCTCCGCTTTAGACTAAGCACACTGAACAAAACAGGCACGTGGTGATGGTAATAGTTGAGTTTTCTTCGTATTATATAAGTGGCTGCTCGAAAATTCCGAATTAGTTTCGACCAGTTCTGAGCGCCGTAAACACGTCCGCTTTGGCGAATGAAATATAGTGACAAAAAATACAACGATGCCTTCCTGTTCTGTAAGATGTGTGGTAAAAGTACTCCAACATCGAGTTTAAACAAAGACGGCATAACATTTCATCGGTGAGTCAGTAAAACTAATTTTACCAAAATAATCATAAATTGAAATAATTTATATCGGGGTTCATCTTATGCTGGTCTAGTTCAAAGGAGGCGGAGCTCGCGCTCTACTCGAGTTATCATTGCATCTCTTTTATTCACATTCGTCTCGTAAGTATTTCTCTCGTTTTATTATTTAGTGTCTGAACGATAGTGATGTTCACCATTAATTCTATTCTATTGTCGATAATATGAACAAAACTTTATATGTATCAAAGCCATAGAGCGAATTTTTTTTTAGACGGAAAAATTAAGAGAAAAAGTTGTAACGACACTTTTTGCTATAGTTATATATATTTTGCTATAGTATAGTATAGAAAGCAAGCCAGTTATTTTCATTTAGTTAGGTAGAGGTAGGTAGACGTAGAAGTAGAGGTAGAGGTAGGGATAGTAGGTGTAAGGGTAGGGGTAGGGGTAGGGGTAGAGGTAGGGGTAACCCTAATCCTACGCCTACCCCTACCCCTAACCCTACCCCTACCTCTACCTCTACCTCTACCTCTAAAACTACCCCTAAATCTACCCCTACCTCTACCCCCATCTCTAACCCTACCCCTACACCTACCCTTACCCCTACCTCTACCTCTACCCCTACCTCTACCTACCTACCTCTACCTACCTACCACTACACCTAACCCTACCCCTACCTCTACCTACCTACCTCTTCCCCTACCACTACCTCTACCCCTACCTCTAACCCTACCCCTACACCTACCTCTACCCCTACCTCTACCTCTACCCCTACCTCTACCTACCTACCTCTACCTACCTACCACTACACCTACCCCTACCCCTACCGCTACCTCTACCTCTACCGCTACCCCTACCTCTACCTCTACCTCTACCTCTACCCCTACCTCTACCCCTACCTCTACCTAACTACCTCTACCTCTATCCTTACACCTCTACCACTACCCTTACCCCTACCACTACCCCTACTTCTACCTACCTACCTCTACCTCTGCCCCTACCCCTACCCCTACCTCTACCTAGGGTAGAGGTAGGCCTCTACCTACCTACCTCTACCTTTATCCCTCCTCTACCACTACCCCTACTCCTACCCCTACCTCTACCTACCTACCTCTACCTCTATCCCTACCTCTACCACTACCCCTACCCCTACCCCTACCACTACCCCTACCCCTACCCCTACTTCTACCTACCTACATCTACTTCTGCCCCTACCCCTACCTCTACCCCTACCCCTATCTCTACCCCTACCTCAACCTACCTCTACCCCTACCCCTACCTCTACCCCTACCTCTACCCCTACCCCTACCCCTACCCCTACTTCTACCTACCTACCTCTACCTCTGCCCCTACCCCTACCCCTACCTCTACCCCTACCTCTACCCCTACCTCTACCCCTACCCCTATCTCTACCCCTACCTCAACCTACCTCTACCTACCTACATCTACTTCTGCCCCTACCCCTACCCCTACCTCTACCCCTACCCCTATCTCTACCCCTACCTCAACCTACCTCTACCACAACCCCTACGCCTACCCCTACTTACCTACCTCTACCCCTACCCCTACCTCTACCCCTACCCCTACCTCTACCCCTACCTCTACCCCTACCCCTACCCCTACTTCTACCTACCTACCTCTACCTCTGCCCCTACCCCTACCTCTACCCCTACCTCTACCCCTACCTCTACCCCTACCCCTATCTCTACCCCTACCTCAACCTACCTCTACCACAACCCCTACGCCTACCCCTACCTACCTACCTTCACCCCTACCCCTACCTCTACCCCTACCTAATATAATAAAAAATAATAACTATACAATACAACCCGGATAGAACGAAGTTTCATCCGGGTGTCCCTTGACACCTCTAAAGTTTTTTAATATTTCTCTGTTTTTAAAATTTCATATTTTGTAATATAATATTGAAATCTATACATATAATATAATCGTAGACTTGCCGTATCTGTACATTGAAGATTTTTGCAAAATAATAACTGGGGGATGTTAGGGATAAGTAATAGAACGTAAAAAAGCTATTTTTGAAATTTTTGTCTGTTTGTCTGTTTATCTGTTTGTCTGTTTGTATGTTTGTCTGTTTATCTGTTTGTCTGTTTGTCTGTTTGTCTGTATGTTTGTGCGCGCATCACGCAAAAACTACTGAATGGATTGAAATGAAACTTGGTATCATTTAAGTTCATACTACGGAGTAACATATAGGATACTTTTTATCCCGAAATTCAGCACGGTTCCCTTGGGAGAGGGGATGAAAGTCAAAATGTGTACTTAGCTGTAATTCATTAACGCGTGGTCCGATTTCATTCATTCTTTTTTTGTTAGAAAGGAAATACTTTAAAGATTACTGGCTAATCTCTCAAAGGCTGGATCGATTTTGATGGGACTTTCACTGGTGGATGTTTACATTTTGATCTACCTAAACATCCACCAGTGGACTTTTGACAGTTTTTAGCAAGGTATGAGCTCAAAGGAGCTTAGGAAAGACAAAATGATTCCCACGGGATGTTTAAAAACCAATATCCACGCGAACGAAGTCGCGGGTTTTCGCTTGTTGGTAATAAGATAGACCTTACCTACTTAAGTACTTACCTACTTACCTACATAGGTAAATAAATAAATAAATAAGTTAATAAATAAATAATTATACACGGTTGCACTATTTATTTGTCTGTTTGAATCAACAGTATGTATGTTTGTTTAAATTTTTGTTTTGTTTTGTATTTCTATATTTTTATTTCTGTAATAATTATTATATTGTATAGTTATGTACTTAATTTTGTCAGCCCTAGCACAGACCACGGTCTATTTGGGCTGCAAATTGTCAACATCTTACAATATTTTCTGTTCAATAAATAAATAAATAAATAAAAATAAAAATAAATATGTATCTATGTAGAACTCTAAAATAATTATGTAGGTACTTAAAAAGTTTACAGGTAGGCTAGGTTTGGTTAGCAATCTGTAATACAAAATATAAAATAACATTCATACAATATGTTTGGTAGGTAATTATCTACTTATCGTGTTTTAATCAAACGTGTCCCATCCCTAGTCCGTGTACTTTTCGCAACCTAGGTAAGTACTGACCTTGGTCGGGCCAATCAGAACGCGATTCCCCGCGCCTTCATACTTCAGCTAGTTGCCAGAATTGTTTCAGTAGAATTAAAATAAACATGAGGTGTCTACAGGGTATGACGTCGATGCTGGTTACCAAAGGAAGAAAAAAATTCCATGTTCGTAACTGGTTACGAAAGTTCAGTTACGAACATGGATTAAAGGAAAAAATCATACATAAAAAATGTCATAATATGGTAAAGTAGAATGTAATGATATTATTGTAATAGTCATCGCAAGCTAGTGCCATCTATAAACTAAAGCTCTGAGTTGAGCCAGAGAAAACTGTTGTTTTGGCTGTTAGTGATGGAATCTGGATAGACAGTCTTGGACACGGCATATCAAATGTCTGCAACTTTCTAAACCCGGTATTTCTTTAATATCCATGTTTTACATATCTAAGCCTCCATGTATTTGTATTCGTAAAGAGATGTCAATATAACATGACAAATAGTTTTGTGAAGAATGTGGTGATCTAAGTATATTAATGGCTACCAGAAATGATACATGAAACAAGAAAGAAATTAATAAAATAAATGATTGTACAAATGGACATCAGAGTTTTACTGCACATATATATAAAAGAAGGTGACCTGACTTAATAATATGTTAACATAATAATTAACAATTCCATATTGAGTGGCATTCAAAATTGTAATTTACCTTGGCAGCAATATTCAAATAGATTAAATACAGGATCGAATCCATCGACGGCACATTGCAGCGAAGTTGGTGTAATGCCGATGGAAATTAATAACACAACATCCGGTGTAGCGAACCTAGATAATCTGATGGTGTTCGCGATGCTCGAAGCTAACCGATATCCGGCTTTATTTGCATGAACTTCCGTGATATTTATGTTTCATTCTTTGACGATATAATATGATAGAGTGGATCTACTCATACCAAATATCAAATACCGAACATATAAAAGCGAAATACCATTAACTTAACACTTATTACGAAGGCAGATAAATTCCTTATAGGGTTTTAACATTCGATAACCTGAATTTTGTGAAAGTTCAACACTGTCAAATGGGAATTTAAAGTTGCTAGAAAATCCCATGTTTTTGAACTTAGCTGATTCCCATGATTTCGTCCGCTTATTATGTCAGGTATTTTTTCACGGTTCAAGATCATGGGATTTTATTACAATTTTCAATCTAAATTTACTTTTAATTTACATGCGAATGTTTGAGCCCGTGGAAGTACGGTAGTAATACTAAGTTTGTCTTGTAACTTTGAACCAACATAATTATTTTTAGGGATATCTGACAAACTACAAACAGATAAATTAGTATCTAGAGCGTATCTACACACTAACTTTGATTGGTTAATATTAATATAAGGTTCAAAACTTCGTATTGGATCGCGCTAGATAGAAATTTCTCTTGAGAAAAAGTTTGATTCAAAAGAAAACCCATTCACATTTACTTAACTCTAAACTTTAATACGTACATGGTTACCTGTACCTGTGGAGTAGCAAGGTGGGTCTAAGCTCTAAATCCCTCTCTCTTATGAGAGAGGAGGCCTGTTCCCAGCAGCGGAACGTTAAAAAGGCTGTAGTGGTGGTGGTAACACTCTGCGAAGATGAATTTACTATGAATCAGAACTCTGATCGCTTGCTCTAATCTTATCTCTTATATATAAAAGAACAAAGTCGTGTTAGTTCGAACACTTATAACTCGAGAACGGCTGTACTGATTTTCATGGTTTTTGATTTGTTATATTTGGGACATAAAATAAAAGAAAAAATATTTTCCCATACAAAATGTTCATTGGTTTGGCAACTGTGAAACTTTTAATGTTCATCCCGTCGATACAGTAAACTCTCTCACCCTCTCAACCGTACCCATAATTATAATTTTTCTGTACGTGTGTTTGTCACCTAACTCCTCCTAAACGGCTGGACAGATTTTTATGAAATTTTGTGTGAATATCTCAATGGGTTCCTGGATAGTTTGAAAATACAATTACCGGGTAGGTACAGGTAACCTACCGGGCCTCAGTAGGTGGCGCCGATGTCGGTATGTCACCGGGTAGGACGAAGTCTGCCGGGTCCACTAGTAAAATATAATTTTCTAATTTATTTAATGCAAACACAAGAGGCGATTGGAGTTTAATCTGTTGTAACGATGTCAATGGTCTTTATGTTCCAATGGCTGACATGAATGGAGGCCGCTTTATTGAAGCGCGCATTTCACACTAATCGGACGTAGCATTTGGCCAACTAACGAGCTTAACCCAGAAAAACTTGTGTGAATAGGCCGTCCCATTAGATAACAAAATAAGATTAGTTCTAGCTAAAGGCGCCTCTACACGTTGGCCAACATGATGGCGGATATGTTGGAAGGTGTTGGGCGAGGAGTTTGTGTTCGCGTCCACACGTTGGAAGGTCGTACAGTATGCTCCGGGCCAACTTGCGGGCCAACTTGCGGGCCATCGTTCCAATACCTTCCAACTCCCGCTCTACACGGTGGGCCAACATATTGGGCCATAAGATGGGCCAGCATGTTGGCGAACGTGTGGATGAGCAGTTAGGAGTAGTTGGTGGCAATTTTGGTATAGGTATGATTAGTTCGTCAATAAGATCCATAAGTCGATGAGTACTGAAGCCTGTAAACAAGGTTAACAAGGTGAAGTGAAGGTGAAGAATTTCAGATAAATGATATGAATGATAGAATGATAGAAGTATACAATTAAAAAACTAAAAACACGTTTCTGCTTCTTGTAATTCAGAAATTTAAAAGTTGGCAGCCTGTGTCAAAGATTTTTCATTCGAAAAACCTAACTACTGGAGGGATTTGTGTTTTGTACTGTGTATGTTTAATGTTTGTTCTCTCATAATTTCCGTACCTACTACCTACTTATATTTCATACATGAGGTGCTGTGAAAAACAAAAACTGGCCAAGTGCGAGTCGGGATTCGGTCTTTTAAGGTTCCGTACATAATTATGAACAACATAATATTTTAATGGTCTAAAACTGACAACTTTGACGGCCCACATTTCCTTATTTTTTAAGAAAAAAATTAAAATAAATATATTTGTACTCTAATCAATAACTTCTAAACAATGATACCCCATATGCTAGGGTAAGAAATAAAAAAAATTCCCAGCTCCTTTTTCATGTATGAGAGCCCCCTGAAAAATATTTTAATTTAATTTCTAATTACATATTTGGTTTAGGGTCAACGTTCAAAACCAAACACCAAAATTTCAGGTTTGTAACTCATTTCATCTACGAGCTAGAGACCTGTGACCGGGCGGACAGATAGATAGACAGCAGAGTGACATTAATAGAGCTCCATTTTTACTTTTTGGGTACGGTACCCTAAAAATTAATCAGGAAATATGAATCACTACTTTATTGAAATAATAGAAGCGCCACAACTATGCTTAATAATAATAGCTCGTACCTACGAAGTACCTACGATGTTTACAATTTCATAGGGAACACTAATTGGAAAGCATATTATGTTGGCTGTACCGGTTTAATTTATCATTCATTCACCCTTATTGTATAAGATTGGAGAGGCAATGGATTGGCAATTACTACACCAATCAGTCGCTCCCATCAAATTGTATACGACGAATGAATATAAAATGTTATACGGATAATTGCGTGGCAAGGAAACGTTAAAGTACCTATATATAAGCTATAATACCTTCTTATAAGCTTTGACACTTACATAAATATAAACCTACATAAATTATTTTATTTCAATACTAATTTCTAGCTTATTAACAACTGACTGTACTCGTTGTGATTGCGTATATCAGTATTGATCTTGCTTATTTAGATATTTAGTTACCCTAGATCCCCAGCGCTTCCTATACTCTATATTAATACTCAAATACTCAAAATGAATGAAATATTGGAGTTACTCTTTAGAAAGCAATATCTCAGTAGTGACTGAAAAAAAAGTGTTTCTAAAATGCTTCTCAATCTCGTCAATTGGCCTTGATCGGTAATCGCAATCGATAAAATATATAAATAAATCGATCGAAAATTTTGATGGTGTCGCACCATACTGCTACACCCATTTAATCGAGTTCAATCTGTGTGTCGTTACGGTTCCCGCAATGACGTCTGGTTCCAACGATCAAGACCGATCGAGTAAGTGGAGAAGCAGTTTAGAGGCCGATCGGAGCCAATCGATTGAATTAATAGATATTAAACAAAATTTAAATCGATCGAATACGCATTGCTACACTAAATTACCATGACGTGATCGGCCTCGATCAGACATAGCTAAATAGCCATAGGCCGATCGCATAGTTGAAGTAGCAGCTTAAAATAATCCGTACGTAGATAGCCTCGAGCGGGATCCTGCATAATGATTCACATATTTCAACATAACACAAACAAGGCTTTGATATTCTCATTTCATCGCATCATCGAAGCGAATAATATAAATTGCTTCGGGTTTCTACTTTCGAGACCAGCGAACATTTTGTATCGAAAATATGTTATAAAGAAATAATTAATAGTCTCCTACAAAAAATTGATATTTACAAAAATTATACAGAGTGCTTAGTCTAAGATCGGAGCACTCGAAAACGAACTCGAAAACTATTGATCGATTTCAGAGTAAAATAGACCTAAAATGGGGTTTGAGTTCGCCAATACATTCAGCATTCGAACACAACGAGCGCCCCAAGCAGAAATGTTGTAAAATACATATTCGAACTATGGAATTACGACTTTAAAATACGAGTATTTGAGTTCATTTTGCTCTGAATTCACTTGTGATTCGATCAATAGTTTTCGAGTTCGTTTTCGAGTGCTCCGATCTTAGACTAAGCACACAGTTCAGCTCCGCAAAAACAATCGCATGAATGATCGGCGTAGAATAATAATGACCAGAGAGACGCGAATTCAATAATTCAAATTCCGTCAATTATGCAATTTTTTAAATGAGAGACATATCTAAGTTTTATACATATTAGTCTCATGGATCAAACTCAAGTCGTGCTTCTACACTTAATTAATTATATCTGCTTTTACTATTTAATGAAATAGCCAATAACCAAAGAAGAAGATTAGGAATTTCAAAAGACAAAAGGCAAAAAGTCATCCTAATTATTCAATTAGAAACGAGTTACCTTTAAAAGGTAAAAAAATATTTAATAACTAAATAAAATTAATTAAGTAGTGAATAAAGTTGATATATGCAAGAGCATCTCGGTCTGAAAACAAGCTTTAGTTAGCAAGTAGGTAGCAGTTCTGTAAGGATAAGATCTATGTAGTGAAAACCCTGTCGTAATCTTTAAAAGCTGGTGTAATCCAAAAAGCTTATATCCAACTGATTACATCACCAGTTCTGTTCTAGCGTAGCGTGATAGGAGGGTGCCAGTGATTGGCTTGTTTCAAATACATGCCGAGACAAATTGGATTTGAGTCAGCCTTTAGTGGAAGGTAAAAAGATTTTTCCGCAATGCTAGTTGAGCAACAAAGAGTTTTGAGCGGATAATTGACAGTGAATTGAGCGGGTTCTATTTTGCAAGTGAAATTTTTGTATTACGTAAAGAGAAAAGTACCTTTATAAATTTATAGGCATGAAATAGTGAACGAAGCAAACAACGGGAGCGGGTTTTATACAAAAAAAGAAATAAAACAAATACAATTAAACAATACATCTCGTGAAAATATACAACGGAGATATAAATCGCATGTTGAAACTCGCGTCCATTTAATGCGGTGAAAACAAAAAAAAAATCAATATTCAATGCCCACTGGGATGTTGAGAAAAATTTATGTCGTTACGAGTCAAGTGACATCTACATTCACAATAGCACTTTCGTGCATTGAAATTACACTAGCTGACTCCCCTGACTTCATACGTAATTTTATTACCTATTTATTATTCTACAGATTAAACCCCAATGTGGTTTACATGCTAAGTTTTTTCATGTCTGGATTACACAAACGCAGATTGCGACTTTCTTTTATCGTATTTACTGAAAAGTATCTTTTCATTTTCTTTCAAACCAAATTTTATCGCGATTGACAACGGGAAAAACAACGTGAAGGGAATTGAAAGGTCTAATCAGAAAATTATACATTCTTCGGAAACGTGCTCCCATCCAATTTTCATATAAAGCAATTTCAATATTCAGGTAATTCAATATTACGGGCTGAAGGTAACATTTTGAGAATGGCGCGAGTATAAATGAAGCCCATGGACCCAAACTTTTCTCTTTATAGGGAAGTTGTAACGCGACCAGAACACCGGGTGTTTTCCTCAGGGAACCTCAGCGGTGTACATGCATACACGGATGTTTAATGGCGTTTCAATACACACGTAGTGGATACAATGCAAACTTAACTATACTTCCATAAGCTGATGATACTTCCATAACATTTTAAGTTTGTTTCACTTTCTCTTTCTACTACTCTACTGCCATACTTCTATTGTAATCCATATCCATATCAAATGAATACGTCATAATTACTTAATATTATAAATGTGAAAAAGGCACTGTGAAAGAGGCAATGTGAAAAGCACTGCAGAAGAATTGTAGATGAGAAGACATCTTAAAACTTCTGGAACACTACCCATCTGAGGCATTTATTTAATTCTATGATAATAACAATATATGTTTCTCTTATAAAAATAATATCTTATTTGTCTCTATCTATTTTGTAATATTGTAATTACATTTGAAGTGAGTCAGGAAAACGGCGAGTGAATACCACAAAGCGGAAGCAAATGCGAGTGGCTTTTACCATCTCGCTTATGGAAAATCTAATAATGTGGTAGTGTTTTTACATTAGCCGTATTTTCTTCTGGAAGCGCACAGTCACTAGAATATGCTAGAGCCTTTCCGAGATGTTTATTATTGCAATGTATACTTACGTAAGCTGTATTTACTACAGCCGTTGTAAAAATATTACAGTCTTCTTGTTTTTTCATGTTGTTCATTCATGGTATTTTTTTCAGGAATTTGTTTAATAAGTAGTAGTGATATTTGCCACCACCAAATATACTACGCAGTGCTGTTATTTCGGCAGTCAACAAATTTAAACATTTAGGCCACCGCGTATTACCCACATCAGATTTAGACCAAATAGTAAAAATAAAATGTAAAATAGGACAGGCTAAGGCAGCATTTTACAAAATGTCCAAGGTATTGTGTGACCCCAAAATCCCATTTCCAATAAGATATCGTGTGCTAAAATGCTATGTTTGGTCTACTCTGATATATGGATGCGAAAACATGGGTATTAAAAAAGGAAAGCTGTAGACGGTTGCAAGCGTTTGAGATGCATGGGCACTACGTCGAATGTTTAAAATATCACGGCGAGACTTCGTTTCCAACGCCCGAGTGCTACAAAGAGCTAACTGTAAGCAAATACTCATGACAACCGTCGTACGGAGGAAGGTTCTTTGGTCACCTACAACAAGGATCCCTGTACGAGTTTCCAAGGTTGATCCTCGAGGGCAAGATACCAGGAAAAAGCGCGCCTGGGCGGTAAAGAAGAAAGTGGTTCGACGATATAAGGGAGTGGACCCGGTATAGATACTGTGAAATAAAGAGGGCGGCGCAAGACCGCAACCGTTTTCTCCGGCTGACCGCCGAGCTTCATTTTGAAGTCATGATGATGATGATATAGTGGATTAAAAATATTACCACGGCGGAATGCTTAATTGAGTGTTCTATAATTAAAGAAGTCCAAAATCTACACATAATATTATAGAAACTTTTGTCACATTCGTCCCAACTTTTTAGATTTCAAGTGGTCGAAAATCGAAAGGTCGCCGGTTCAAATCTTGTTGTACCAAATCCTAGCACTTAATTGAGGGAGAAAGGGTAATTTTATTTAAAAAAATTGACAAGATGTTTTTAGAATAAAATAAAATAGAAAAGTTTTTTATTCAAATAAACTTTTACAAAGTACTTTTGAATCGTCAATTGAATCTACCACTGGTTCGGAATGTCGTTCCTACCGAAATGTTTGTTCATCCATAACTATTTATATAAGTTTATCACGTCGCCATATTGAAATTTTATGAGTTTAATATTATGCCTTGTACCAACTCTCGGAACACAACGTAGCCAACGTAACCTCATTATTATTATAAAAATATGAGCAGTTTGGAAGATAAAAAGGAACGTAAATACAATGTACATATGTACATATTTACAAACAGACTTGCTTAATTTTTTTGAATTTTTCTCAGTCAAGTAAAGCATTCTTAATAAAAAAAGTTGCCTTATAAACAACGAAAATGCCATTACATGCAATAAATTTATAAAAAGCTGCCCGGTCCACCAGTTTTCATGTTTAGAGTAGAGTAGAGTAGTTTCACTCGTACCTATAGGTACAATAATTTTAAAGAGGAAGCTTTTTAAGATGTTTTCTTTATTTTATCCAGTGAATTCCGAGACAAGATAACATTATATTAAGTTTAATATCGAACAAGCTCCGATAATCTAGTAGAAATATTGTTTTGTCTCGTGGAGCTCGCTCTGTTATCATTTTTATTGGTGGCTTGTGTTTTTTCCGCGGAAACATCAGTGTATCGATATGTTTACACAAAGCTGTTGATATGTGGATTTTGTTGTTACAGTTTACTATGAACAAGTTAGATAATATTTCATACTGCGTGTTCGTTGTGTGGTATAAAAAATTAACTCGCGCTATTATTAGGCTATTTTAGCCTCAATAGCGCAACGGAAGTCGGGCGTCGATCGGGGACCGTAGGGTCGACGGTTCAAACCCCACCCGTTACACTATTCTCGTACCCACTTCTAGCACAAGTTTTCACTTTTTGGAGGAATTGGAGGGGAAAGGGGAACATTTGTCATGTTCATCATAGCCATAGATAAATGAATAAGAGATCATAGCTAATATTCTTTAATAAAAAGGTATATAAGTTTATATTTAACAAGCGGATACCCGCGACTTCGTTCGCGTGGATATTGGTTTTTAAAAATCCCTCTCTTTGAGAACTCATTGTTTTTCCCACAGGTTTTTCCTAAGCTCCTTTGAGCTCATACCTTGCTAAAAACTGTTAAAAGTTCACTGGCGGATGTTTAGGTACATCAAAATATAAATATCCGCCAGTGAAAGTACTATCAAAATCGATCCAGCCTTTCAGAGATTAACCGATAATCTTTAAAGTATTTCCTTTCTAACAAAAAAAAATAATGAATGAAATCGGATCACGCGTTAATGAATTACAACTAAATTTCGGAATAAAAAGTATCCTATATGTTATTCCATTAGTATGAACTTAAATCGTGCCAAGATTCATTTCAATCCAATCAGTAGTTTTTGCGTGATGCGCGCACAAACATACAGACAAACAGATAAACAGACAAAAAAATAATTTAGCTTTTTTATGTTCCATTACTTATCCCTAACACCCCACAGTTATTATTTTGCAAAAATCTTTAATGACATATAGGGCAATTCTACGATTTTATTATATGAATAGATATACATTTAGTCGCCCTAGATCCCCAGCGCTTCCTGAGATTGAGTGACTCGTCCAATTTTCGCATGTGTAGGATAGATTATAGAAACCTTCATAATATTTTGCCTGAGGCTATACGGGGCGAGTCAACTAAAATATTGAATAAGTTTAATATTAAAAGAGACCGGTGAATTTCTCTTACGTCGTTTTCCCAAACTACTTATTTCCAAATCTTTGCCAAATTGACATTAAACTAATAGAGAGATATTGTATAATCAGTTCAGAGGAAAAGTTTTATAAAGCCACTTACATGTGCCCTTTCTATTTTATCTCACGAACCGAAACGAAGTTAAATAGTTTTACGTCGGATACCCTTCGATAGTGTCATAATTTAGTTAAAATATTGTTTTTCTGTTCATGGGGCGTAATATTTTGTGATAGGTTCTGGTTTGTGAACTACAGATTTTATAATTATATTGAAAATTTTATTTTCATACAAGGTAGCATCAATCATCATTATTATAGTAGGGGAGCCCAAGAGGGGATTTTTGATTTACTAGAGCGCGTCAGATTAAAAAGGAGGCATCTTCTTGTATCCTGTTGAGTATCCTTTCCCTTTATACATATAGCTGCGCGAAAAATATATATATAAGAAATACTCAGAAACGTCAGATTAAGTATAACCTTATAAACATTATTTATAACTAATTAGCATTATTTTGCTTGCGTTGAATTTAAATGTGACACATAGGTACTTAGGAAAATGTTCTAAATTATGGTGCATTTGAAACCACCAAAAAGTTTTGAAGTTATAAGTACGCAATTATACTCGTACGCTGATCGCGACATTGTTTGAAGCTATTTAGAGATATTACTCTTGTATTTATTTAGGAATTATCCTTGTTTTTCCAAGATCCAACAATATCCCATTAAAAGCTTTAAGCAACGTACTTAATCTGAGACTGAGCTCTCACCGCAAGTGAGTATTTAATATCACAAAAATATAACTACCTAAAAAGCTTTTTTGGCACATTACGGATGAATCTATGAATAATAAAATAATCCTGACAACTTTATAATAAAAATAATTGGTTATTTGGGATCGAAGTTCAAATTAAATTAATTAATTATAATTATACTTGCGGACCCGGCAGACATCGTCCTGCCCGGTGACATACCGACATCAGCGCCACCTACCGAGACCCGGTAGTATACCTGTACCTACCCGGTAATTGTGTTTTCAAACCATCCAGGAACCCATTGAATATACACACTACATGCATTCTACACTGCTATTGCACTACATACACACGAAATTTCCAAATCGGTCCAGCCGTTTAGGAGGAGTTAGGTGACAAATACACTTACAGATAAGTTATATAGGTACCTACGGGTGAGAGAGTAACATTTTATATGGGAAAATGTTTTTTTTATTTTATTATTTCCTCAATTTTCCAATGTTTTTAATAGTTATTCTGCTATTCGGGACGGCAACAAACACAACAAATCAAAAACTATGAAAATCGGTCTAGCCGTTCTCGAGTTATAAGTGTACGAACTAACACGACTTTGTTTTATATATTAAAGATATTATAGTATTGCAGCAAGTAAGTAGATATTTATATTATAGGAATCCTTTAACTTTATAAATTGTCCATGTCCCTTTACAATTAATGTTTTTGCCAAAACTTGAAATCGATGGAGTAGAGTAGATAGAGTAAGTAGAGTTAGTAATAAGAATAAGTATGAAAGTACGGTTAAGACAGATTCCGAACACAACGATTTCTTTTGGACGTTAAGTAATTGAAATCCTAGGTAAATAATTGGGTACTACGATGAATATTTTTTACGTTATACCTACTACGGCTTATGCATAACAATTTATGAATAATATTGTGTTTGAATAAAATCCCGTGACCCAAACTGTTTATTTACATGAAAGTTGTGACGGGTAGAGATGGCTGTGTAGGTATATGTATCCCGAGGGGCTGCGTACATACACATTTAGAAAGAAATGTTCTAGAAAAGTCGGACTGCGAGAATACGCAGTAAATACATTATAAGCTTCCAAGTGGTACTCGGCAGACAACTCTTGACAGTTGGCAGCCTCTTCTCTAACTCTGAAGAAGTGACGCGCCCTGGACAGATACTTTGTAGCTGCCCCTCAAACAAATTAATCGTGTCTCAGTAGTTTTGAAAACTTTCTTAGTTTATTAAACTAAACTTAGTTTATGGCAACGATTTTGGGGTATTAACTCAGTATCATAGACGAGGATATGAAAGTTGTTACAAGTAGATATAAATTAAAAATTTAAAAAATCCCCGACATTCACCATTTTGTGGTGGTGACCATCTTGGATTTGCATAGTGCTATTCTACTAGTCAAGCCCTTTCATTTGATACCCTATATATTGAGAAAATATGTAATCCGCCATTTTGTGGCGGTGGCGATCTTGGACCGATTTTCATCAAACATAGCTAACAACACTCCTGACTAATTCACCTTTCAAACAAAAAAAACTGCATTCAAATCGGTTCACCCGTTTTAGCGCTACGGTAGAACAGACAGACAGACACACACACGCACGCCCGTCGTTTTTGCGTCGGGGGTTAAAAATAGCACATTGCACGTAAGCGATAACTTTAGATCATCTGCATTACTTATTCCAAAATTAACTTTATCATAACCACCAGCGTTTTTCAAAGTAACAGATGGATTTCAAATTCGGAATTTCAATTACAAATCTACGTTTAGCGTAGCACTAATCTGCAAGTAACTTGTTCGATAGATCGGTTATCACAGCAAAAGGTGTATTCGATAAACTGATTAGATTGCCAGTTCGGTTCTGGCGAATCGTAATGGAGGGTACGCCAGTGATTGGCTTGTTTCGAATACACACCGAGACAAATTGGATTGAGTCAGCCTTTAGTGGAAGGTGGACGAAGTTTTGTTCTATTCAAACATAGAGTTTTAACAGTATGCCTACGTATTTACTGAATTTTATTTTTCTGATGTGAGGGGTGAAAGGCAGTATCAGAATTATACTAAATTGTTTCACACGAGTTCACATCAAATTTTCGTATAAAGCAACTTCTATATTAGGGTAATTCAATACTATGGAGCAAGAGTTACATTTTGCGAATGAAGTGAGTTTAAATGAGAGCCATTGAGCCAAACTTTTCTCTTTGCACAAAAGTTGTGAAATGTGAAACAGGAGGCCGGGCGTATCCCTGCGGGAAACAGAACATGCATGTTTAATGGTATCCTAGAAAGGTCAACAGTCGGACTACGAGAACAGACAGTGAATACATTACAAGATTCTAAGGAACATTCGGTAAGAGGATTGCGACAGCCGCTTTCCAAACTTTGAAAAACCTAAAACAACGGGGACAGGTTCTATGTAGCCGGTTCGCAAACAAATTAATTATGTCCTGAGTTTTGAATGTACAAAGTGTACTTCAAACAAACTTTGAAGAAACAACCTACGGTTGTGTTGGCTCTACCGAACTCTAATTTGACTAGAACTTGAAAAACTGGGTCAATCATGCATACATATTTCAGACACAATATTTACGGCCTGTTTCACCACCTTCTGATAAGTGTTGGATAGCCTAAACGTAGGTTTTGTCACTTTCTTACTTTATGTCAAATGACAAAGACAAAAGTTGTAGATAGCTATCTAATACATATCAGAAGGTGGTGAAACAGGCACTTAAAGTCTCAAACTGTTTGAAACTTGCAAGCTATTATTTTCTATCGGCGGTTTATCATCTATAACGAAATTATTATTTTTAATCTTACCTTTAGGTGGGTTAATGTGTAGAGCACTCCTGAAGAGACTTTCTTCGTCACGCCAGTCTAGATTGCGTCGCAAAGTCGCACAACTCATAGCGAGTAGCGTCGTCAATAGAGCCAGCATAAATATACGACTGCGCGTTTCATAGCGCCTCCAATTCCTCGTGAGAGTACCCGCGCCCAAGCCGAGTAAGAAGCAAAATCCGACACTAGGTATATACAGCACACGCTCCGCCACCACGAAGCCCACGTAAAAGAGAATATTACTAGCTGGCACGAAAGGTAACACCGTAAACGCCGTGAATAACAACATCGCAACTTGAGGGCTACGGTTCACGTGCTGCGGCGCATTTTGTGTTTTGGATTTCCCGTGCGCCACAGGACACACGCAGCTAGAGTGATGCATCACTGTGTTGTTATTATTAATAGCTCTGCACAAGTTTGTGTGCTCTTCTGTGAGCGTGTGTTTACAGCCGTTGCACGGACACATCGTTCTCTTGGTCGAAGCGTTTTCTTTATGCGGTATAATACTTTTTCTCTCGCTGCAATCCTGTCTCCTGTTGTAGTGTTTACAATTATAGTTCCATTTCTGTTTTATTTTATTGTTTTGTTTCTTGTAATATTTTTCTTTTCTCTCTTGCTGTATCCTCAGTTCGTGCGATAAGGCTTTCCACGTTACTTTTGATATTACAGCGTAGAAAACTAGCGAGTATATATTTCTTACATCGAATATTGTCGTTATTCGTGGTATGGAATCCATGGACCAGTCGAAGCTTAATTGAAAAGGGTATACTAGGAGAAAAAAATTGAAAACTGGGAGGTAGGTGAAGGTATAAAATCTCGTAAGTAAGGATGGGTCCCGGGAAGCGGGATTATCTGCTGAAGCAAAGGCAGCAGGCGTTCCAGCTAGTCTCAGTCTCCAGTACAGAAGTACGAAACCTCCTGAACTCAGCGCACAGATGCTTCGCCAGCGATACTGTAACAAAGGAAAAACAATATTGTAGGATTGTTTGATTTCTACAAACGTGTTTATTTTTAACCCCCGACACAAAAACGACGCGCGGGGTGTTATATGTGTGACGTGTTTCTCTCTCTCTCTGTGTGTGTGTGTGTGTGTGTGTGTGTGTGTGTGTGTGTGTGTGTGTGTGTGTGTGTGTGTGTGTGTGTGTGTGTGTGTGTGTGTGTGTGCGTGTGCGTGTGTGTGCGTGCGCGTGTGTGTGTGTGTGTGTGTGTGATATTTTTTCACAACTCCCTTAATATGGGTATCAAATGAAAGGGCTTGACTAGTAGAATAGCACTATTGCAAATCCAAAATGGCCGCCGCCTCAAAATGGCGAATGTCAGGGGTTTTTTAAATTGAAATTCTTAATTGCTACAAACGCAACTGAACATTTGCTCAGTGCTTACATAATACACACGAGTAGGTTCTACCCGCATTTAATTTCTATACTAGCATGAGCCAAGAAAATCATTTTTGGTTTCCTTTTCTATGTATCAAAATATTATTTTAAAATCGACGCTTTTTAAGTAGGTATCCGTTAGGGAGTGATAGGGTTTTTAACTTTAGCTTATCGTAGACAGAGAGTACGTAGTTTCCGGAGCGTCTAAGATGGATGAATGAATAATAGGCCGATCAGTGTTTCCCTGAACCGTCTAACCTCAATAACCCTCCGTATCTACTGTGTTTCGCTTTCATCAAAAAGGCAATAAAAATGTCTTTATCCGCAAATAGGTTTCTGCGTGGAAAGCGTTCTGAATAATTACGTCGTATGAAAAATGAATATAAATGTAGCAATTGCTTAATGGATGTTGCATATCGTAGTAATCCAAGTTTTTTGTGTCGCTAACCAATACTAGACTAATAACCAATAGCTGGACATAGTAGGACTTTAAGGGAGGTCCACACGTCACTGCCTTGCTCCGCTTGTATCCAGTCTCGTTATGACGCGTCTGATGTCGTTGGTCCACGTAATGGACCAGTGAGAGCCAACACTGCGATTTCTAATGTGAGGTCTCACACATTTGAGTTCACTCACTGTCTATCGGTTCTTTAGATTATGTGTCCCGCCCATTCGTGCTTCCTTCGTAGCCCGTTGAGCTATGTAGGTGATTCCAGCTGTTCTTCTATACTCTGGTTCTGGTTACTGTGTAATTTTGTTAAAAAGTTACCTACTTTAGTCAGAACGCCCGAAAGTAGACCTTAGTTTCGACAATCTGCCTGGCGCAGTGGTTAACACTATTGTCTTTAACGTGAGATTAAGCAAGAGGTTTCGAGTTTGTTTCCAAGCGAGATTAACTTGAAAATGTTTAATTGGCTCTTGTATCCCCAAAAATTTGGGATTCTGATGGGATGTCGCGTATTAGCCATTGAGATATTATAAACTGCCATTGAGCCCTTCCAAGTTAACCTGCTTCCGTCTTAGATTGCTTACTCACTTGCCACCAGGTAAAATCGCAGTCAAGGCTTATTTTGCCAATACTCTCTACTCAATACTCTATACTCGTGTAACAATATAATGCTACCTTTTTTCGAAAAGATCACGTTAAAAAAGGCAGCATTATATTGTTACACGAGTACGACATCATTTTGTACTTATACTTAGACGTTTTAAAAATTGAAAGTTACCGAATATCGTATAATAGGGTAACTTTTATTCTTAAATAGTCGATCTTAATGCAAAAACTTTCCCAACTTTGATTGATCACCACTCTGAAAGCATTCGTTAATATCTGTCAAAATTTGCCGCAACTTGTCATAAAATCGTATTTTTTGCAATATTTCCGAAGAAAAATCGAAACAAAAAGTTTCCATAATCAAGCTTTTATCAAACCCCGCCTCAAAATTGCCTATGGGCTCTCGGGACACAAATAAGTACCTAATTGACAAAGTAGCAATCTACGTCTGTTTATGTATTTTCCAATATTATCACGGCTGCTTTCACCACCCTTTCCCTTTAGAACGTATGATACATATATAATGTGTATCATACGTTCTCTAAGTTGAGAAATAAAATATATCGACATTTCGTAATCAAGTCGTAAAAAATCTACTTTCAGGGCGCCTACATGGCTTTCCCTAGTCTATATATAAAAGCCTACAGAATGTTCTCAGGAGTAAAATTTTGTTTATTTTTAACTCTCAGTAATCATTGTTGTATTTCGAAATTCTTTTTGAAATAACTTATTCAACTTATTCTTCCACGTACAAAACCAAGGCGATAGCTTTTTTCAATGTAAAAAATAAGTATGTACATAATATACATACCTATATGTACTTCTCTCCTTTATTGAGGTGGGTTTGGCAGCGTCAAAAAGTTTTAGCGGATATTTAGTGGCGCAAGGTTCAGCAGGAGGCGTAGTAACCCGTTGGCTTGTTAGTTGTGGGGAGCCGACAAAAAAGATTTATGAAGGTAACTACCGCGTCCCTCCCAACTTGGCCCCCAGGAAACCTCTGCGGAACAAACGACGCCGTGTAAGATTTCCAAGGCAATTTACACGAGGTGAAAGTACGGACGAAGAAAATCCTCAGTAAATTAATGTGTCTAATAAATTAATCGTAAAGGATTGCGATGTTGTTACCTGGCCTGGATACTAATGATAATTTTCATTTGGTTTCAATTTTCATAATGATGAGATCATTTCGATAGACAACGTGCAGTGATTGATACGTTCACTTTAATTTAAATTGTGGTAATTGTAGTTATTTGAGCAAAATTTACAGAACAACGTGTTGTTTCTAAATGAGAACGTAACGTAACGTTTAAATTATATTCAAATATATTCAAATATATTCACTCAGAATTGAAACATATTAGTTACTAACATGTTTGTTTACTTAAAAAGATTAAATATTTTACCCATTCAGAGGTGCAATGATATCAGCATCTTGGGCACTATACCTAGCTGATAGTAGATTTAATTTATATTAGTTAATTTTGTAATTTAATTGTGTATTAAAAATATTGAAATTACAAATTATACTAAAATTTTGTTTCATAGTATTGTAATAATATAGATGAGATCAGTTCATGATAAATTAATTTTTTGTAGCATTTCGAAAGCAAAACCACACTATAAAAATATATAATATCTTTAATATATAACACGCAAGACTATTCAGTAAAATAGGAACAGAACAAGCTGCGAGAATACTTGTAGTGTGTTTGAAATTGCTTGACATTGTCGAGCGGAATTCCGATAGATTGAAAACTTTATCGACTGTTAACCTACATCGCGTAACTCGATCAAGATGAGATATAAGCTCTCGTAGTATTGATCAACGTAGAATTCATGAAATGTTCTATACGATATGTGACGACATCGACATTTATGAAGAACCGAATGTTATGAAACTATCAATAATGGGATTAGTTGGACATAATATGTAGTGCATGGACGATACAAGAGCCAGGAAAAAGTTGCTGGACGGCAAACCGGATGCTTGTAGGGATCGAAAAAAATCTAGAGGAAGATAAGAGTTGATGGAGTAGTAAAGGACATTAGAGTTTGGGGGTTCGGAGCTGGATAGAAGCTAATTCTGACCGCCTCCACTGGAAAAATCTATTGGACAAAGCCAAGGTTCACACGGAGCTGTAGAGCTGTGATAATTCTGATGATTGTACTGATATCTCAAGCCGATCTCTTAATTGAAATCATCCCGCGACATTTCAAATACTTACTACAAAACTCTTACCCTAAAAGATTAAAACAGATTAACCGGAGCTAAAATTTACGCTTTGTTAACAAATTATAGTGTATAACGCAAAAGCTAAATATTTACATACAAAAAACCGTTGGAATAAAATCAAATTATACTGATAGGTCGTTTGAATAATGGTTTTCAATATTGAACGCAGAAATAGTTCGACAACTGGCGCCACTTGACCTGTATTTTATTCAAACAAACCGTTTTTTACTCTCAATCAAAAATTCATTCAGAGAGTCTTAATATTTTTTCCAACGTTTTTTCCAAACCATATTTTTTAATCGACTTTGCTTTGCGTTCCCAAACATGCATCCTTTATCAGACATGACGTGTTAAAATACAATGTTTTAATATAAGGACCTTATCTATGAAATTATCGTTCTAGACACGATTAATGTTCATATTGGAAACACTAAAGCCTTAAGTAAAGTAGCAATATTGTAATGCATTTAATATTTCTATTAAAAAATGGTCACACCAGAGGACATTAAAGTGTCTTCACGTTACCGTACTAAAATGTTCACGTTTTTCGTATATAAGCAAAAAGCTTAAAATAAAATAAAGCACAGGTAGGTAGGTAGGTATAGCTCCTCTACCGCGGACACATAAAGTTTCACACAGCGGAGGCTCCATTAACTTTAATGCCCTTATAACTATAATATGACAGAATCTCTACAGCAAAAAGCTTTTTTAATTTCGCCACCCAACCTGTAAAGTTGTCAGATTTCCCTCCCAAAAGACTTCGTTAATATTTTTACCGGTATTTTTTATACTTACTTAAGGGCGAATGAAAATTGGGGTTACATTTTGTATATTTTCATATACCTAGTTAGTTTATATTATTTACTACCGCGTCAGTTAAGATAAAAAAGTAAAATTTATGTACACATATATTAGATATGCACACTTAGGTTAACCTTTAGATTAATAATTAATTGGTCTTGAATATAATATTTCGAACATAAATATTAACGAACTGGCAGCTCTATTGTAATGAAAATTCATAGGGTAGTATGATAACGGTCAAAGTTTCGATAATATTATCTCCCAATCTGCCACTTCATAATCAGTTATCTGCCTCACCACTTAAACCACGTGAAATGCGGCCCCGCGCTCGGAGCTAATAGTTTTAATCCACAGCGATGGCTGCTCGATAAAATTGATTAGATGCAAAGTGGAGAATCTCGGTGGACACTTTAATTATATTATGAAAGTAGCTTTAGTCCATGGTTTGCCTGTGTCGATATAATATATATTCGAGCCTCAATGTCTCGACTGGAACCCGTGGTAGTCCACTGATTTTAATTAAAGTTAAAGCAGTCATCATCATCTTCATCAAACAATTCTGAAACATTTCTGAAATTTCGGCCTTCAGCTATTCCGTCGGGGCTCTTCCGATCTAGGAAATGGCGTCAAAATGCTTTCCTTTTTATTTTTTGGGAGAGCTAGAAATTGTGGTTGCTAAATCCGGTGCTAAATCTGAAGAGTAAGGTGAATGTGAACAAACAGCTCAACGGTTTTGTAGCCAAAAACTCAAGAATTAGAAGCGTAGTGATTTCAATAAATAGAAACATAAGATTAATAGAAAATTGTTTTTGTGTAGACAGATATCATTGAACCGCGACTCGACCTCGATGTTTGATTGAACCAGTTTATTTGCTCTCAATAAACCATAATGTGTTCAAAGAAAACTGGAAGGCTTCTTGGATTTCTAATTGGCAATAATTACTACGATTACCTACAGTTTCTGCAAATCAATTCATCGAACCAATATTAGCCAAGCGTGGTCACCAGCAGCCCAGCAGTTAAGAAATCTTCATTTATGAAAAGTAATAAAAATATACAAAAATGTTACATAAATGTCTAGCGATTATGAGCACGAAGAAAGAACCCAATATTATGTATAAAAAACTTTGTTATTAAATAAATAAATTTAAAAAAATCCACTTCTTCAACTGTGTTCAAGTCAAAACACAACTAATGCAATAAGCTTGTGTGCTTGTACCCGGACGTTAGAGGGTTGCTTATCTAGGAAATTTACTGGATGGCTGACATAACCATCGTCGCCTCGCAAGTGCTCCTCATTTGCCAGTCCGTTTGAAAAACCAACAACATTAAATAGTAATGAATGTATGTACAGTGTATATACGTTTATAATGCCCTTTTACTATAGGAATTTCAACTGGAGAACATTTATTTGTGCAAAAACATTATATACATTACAAAATAGGCAGATATTTTGAATAAAATAAGGTACCTAATGTATAGATACTTCTACAAAAATAGTTTTAGTCACCTTAATTGATATTAAAGCGCTGTTAAGACTACGCTATATACCTACTATTCTGCTACACAATGTAGCCATACTACGTTATAAGCCTGTAAAATCATTACTATACATTAAACTATACTGTCTACAGCTCAGCGTAAACATGTCCATACAATGCTTACAATATTTATAACTAGCGGACCCGGCAGACGTCGTCCTGCCCGCTATTAGCGCCACCTACCGGGTCCAATTTTTCTACTTATAAACCTTCCTCTTGAATCACTCTATCTATTAAAAAACCGCATCAAAATCCGTTGCGTAGTTTTAAAAATTTAAGCATACTTAGGGACATAGGGACATAGGGACATAGAGACATAGGGACATAGGGACATAGAGACATAGGGACATAGGGACATAGGGACATAGGGACATAGGGATATAGGGACAGAGAAAGCGACTTTGTTTTATACTATGTAGTGATATGTATTATGCTACGAAGAGTAAATTTAAAAATAGTGACAACGTTCAATTACAGATAACTTCTATACATAATTCTGAATAACTTTTGTTGAATGACTTTAAAAAAATTAAACATATTCACCAAAAAAATTTAAGTTCATGTTGTAGTGTCTGACACTTTTTAGCTCAGTAGGTATTTAATTTAATGCGTCTGTGGCTTACCTCCTGTTTCCTTGAATCACGCGGCACGTCGCACAGAATTTATGGCTTTTTAGAACAGGCAATTTAAATATTTTTATTTTTGTATAAAATTTTATTTTAGGTCCGAATAAGAATTTTAAAAATCCTTGAATATAAATTGTTAAGTACCTATAATGTATAAGTAGCAATGATCTTCTATACCTACATATAATAAAATTGTAGACTTGCCGTATCCTGTACATTGAAGATTTTTGCAAAATAATAACTGGGGGATGTTAGGAATAAGTAATAGAACGTAAAAAAGCTATTTTTGAAATTTTTGTCTGTTTGTCTGTTTATCTGTTTGTCTGTGTGTCTGAATATTTGTGCGAGCATCACGCAAAAACTACTGAATGGATTGAAACGAAACTTGGTACGAGTTAAGTTCATACTACGGAGTAACATATAGGATACTTTTTATCCCGAAATTCAGCACGGTTCCCTAGGGAGAGGGGATGAAAGTTAAAATGTGTATTTAGCTGTAATTCAATAACGCGTGGTCCGATTTCATTCATTCTTTTTTGTTAGAAAGTAGATACTTTAAAGATTACTGGCTTCACTGGACTTTCACTGGCGGATGTTTACATTTTGATCTACCTAAACATCCGCCAGTGAACTTTTAACGTTTTTTAGCATGGTTTGAGCTTAAAGGAGCTTAGGAAAACAAAATGATTCCTAAGGGATTTTTAAAAACCAGTATATATCCACGCGAACGAAGTCGCGGGTGTCCGCTTGTATTATAATATAAGAAACCGGCCAAGTGCGAGTCGGGCCTCGCTCTTTTAGCGCTCCGTACATAATTATGAACAACATAATATTTTGGCTGTAAGAATTATTTAATTTCCGAGCTAGACAACAAACCGTGAAAGAAAAACCTAAAAAATTTTCGTTTGTTTTGGTCACAGCTTACAAACTACTTTCGTTGTTTTCAGTATTTGTTGTTCAAATACAACATATGCTATCATTATACCGAAATTTTGTATTCCTAACTTTTACAAAAATGGTCTAAAACTCACAACTTTGATGGCCCTACATTTCCTTATTTTTTAAGCAAAAAATTAAAAAAATACACATTTGTACTCTACTCAATGAGCTTTACCCACTTTAGAGATACCCCACAAGCTGGGGTAAGAAAAAAAAATTCAGACTCCCTTTTTATGTATGGGAGCCCCCCCTGAATAATAATTTAAATCACTTTCTAATTCAATATTTGATTTTGGGTCAACGTTCTACATCAAATACCATTTCAGGTTTGTAACTTATTTCGTCTGTGAGTTAGAGACCTGTGACCGGTGGACGGACAGACAGACAGACAGACAGCAGAGTGACCTTAATAGGGCTCCGTTTTTACCCTTTGGGTACGGAACCCTAAAAAGGATAATAAATAGAGGTTGCCTAAAGGGAGATATTTGTACAGCCTATTTAAATGGTGACCCCGTATGTTGATTGTTGAAGCATATGAATCCATATGAACGCATATGAACACGTTTAGTACACAATGTAAACGTCACATAATCCGACTGATTAGAACCTGTCAAATACAAACGTTTGTCATATTATACGAAGGATTAAGTGAAATCTGGTACATCTTAAAATGTCCGACGTTTTAATGCTTTTGCAGATGATCATGATTAGGTTTATATGATTATCGATTATATTTATTTATGAACTTCTGGAGTAGGTGCCTCGGCACAACCACGGTGTTATTAGACTCTTTGAAAACATCAAGTTAGTATTTTTTTTATTAAATAATTGCGAAAAGGATGCACTTTCAGTCTTGTCAACTAAGTTCACTTTAGAGATTGTGTACAATCAAATTAACACTTGCTGCCAAACACCTAACTATTCGAAGAATGTGCGTATCTGTCTTAAAAATAACTACTATAACTCAATATTTATGTAAACCTACTTAGAGCTAAAAAAATTACTAATTTTGTCTTTGGGCACTCACTTCTTTTTAGATAGGTTAGAATCTCCTTTGTATAGGTAATAATAGGTATTTAACAATTTAATTTATAGATTTTCCATTAAGGATCTCATAATATTTAGAACATTCATCGAATTCCGCCGAAGGGCCCAATCGAGATGAAGTATACCCCCTCGAAATTTATCAGTGCCTGAGATCAAAGTTACCTTCGTTTGTACACACTTCGTGAAAAAAATATTGAACCAATTTACGAGAGTAGGTATCTTCTTCATATAAAAAGACGATTTAAGCTTTTGTTCTAAATCTTTCACTCTTTATTTTAATAAGGTTCAATTATAATCTCTCAAACTTAACAGTTTTAGTATTATTTAGCGTAGGTTAATTAGCGTAGGTATTTAGCGTAGATTCGTAGACTATTTATTGCTTTTTAAATCGTTTGACAAGTGTAACTTATTTCAAATCTATATATATGTAGGTATATATAAAACAAAGTCGTGTTAGTTCGAACACTTATAACTCGAGAACGGCTGGACCAATATTCATGGTTTTTGATTTCCTGTATTTGTCTTCATCCAGAATAGCATAATAAATATTAAAAAAATTAGAAAATTGAGGAAAAATTAAAATACGAGAAAAACATTTTCCCATACAAAATGTTCACGGGTTTCGTAGCTGTCAAACAATGTCATCCCGTCGATACGGTAAACTCTCACCCGTACCTACATACTATTTCATTATTCTTCTGTACATGTTTGTCACCTAACTCCTCCTAAACGTTTGGACCGATTCAATGGGTTCCTGGATGGTTTGAAAACACAATTACCGGGTAGGTACAGGTAACCTACCGGGTCTCAGTAGGTGGCGCCGATGTCGGTATGTCACCGGGCAGGACGAAGTCTACCGCGTCCACTAGTTCAAGATAAATTCCATCACGACTGGGGCCTACGCAATGTAAAATAGCAAAGTGAACGCCACCGAAACAACAATACGTAGCGTACGTACGTGAAAGCATGCACATTGAACTTGAAAATACTTTTATAAAGGAAATTCACTTTCCAAATAACGTAGTAAATAACATACCACGTACATTTTTTATTTTTCTTTTCAAGAAATAATTCCTACTTTTAGGGCCTGTTTCACCACCTTCCGATAAGTGTCAGAAAGCCTAAACGTAAGTATTGTCACTTTCTTGAGTGACAAACACAAAAGTTGTGAATATCTGACACTTATCATAAAGTTACGAAACAGGCCCGAGTTAGTTTTATTCATCGACAGCTCTTTCAACACCCAATATGAGGGGGATTCCCCGCAATCGGTATAACGACTAATAAAAAATCAGCCAAGTGCGAGTCGGGCCTCGCTCTTTCAGGGTTCCGTACATAATTATGAACAATATAATATTTTGGGTCTAAGAAATATTTAATTTCCGAGCTAGACATCGCAACAAACCGTGAAAGAAAAACCCAAAAAAATGTTCGTTTATTTTGGTCACAGCTTATAAACTATTTAATAAATCGTTGTTTTCAGTATTTGTTGTTTAAATAGAGCATATAGTACATAATATACTGAAATATCATATTCCCAACTAGTTTAGTTTTTGAGATAGCCCCCGTCACAAAAATGGTCTAAAACTGACAACTTTGATGGCCTCCCATTCCCTTATTTTTTGAGATAAAAATTAAAAAAATATATATTTGTACTCTACTTAATGAGCTCTAAACAATGATACCCCACAAGCTAGGGTAAAGAAAAAAAATTTTTTTCCGGCTCCTTTTTCATGTATGGGAGCCCCCTGAAAAATAATTTAATTCAATTTCTAATTCAATATTTGATTTTGGGTTAACGTTTTACACTAAATACCAAAATTTCAGGTTTGTAACTCATTTCGTCTGCGAGCTAGAGACCTGTGACCGGCGGACAGACGGACAGACAGACAGACAGACAGACAGACAGACAGACAGACAGACAGACAGCCGAGTGACATTAATAGGGCTCCGTTTTTACCCTTCGGGTACGGAACCCTAAAAAACGGCATGCGGGTACACCTCATAGGTGGGTTAGCCACCAATGAAATGCACGAGTTTATACTTGATAGAAATCTCCCGCGCTCTGAATGCGTTCGATATTGGCAATGAAAATGGTTACCCGTGTAGTGCATAATTTGGTAAGTTCGGTTAGAATTTTAGTTGTGAACTTATTTTGTTTCCATTTTTTGCAATTAAATTGAAATTAAAGTTTCAATTTGAAACTTTCAATACTGAAACTTATAGACGAAATAGAACCAGTGAAAAATTCTTTAACGATTGGAAGCATCTTTTATATTTTGCATATTCGAATACCTACACAACAGAGAAGTAAAAGTATTAATACATCCAGATTTTATTTCGAGATATTTTACGAACTAACAAATTAACAGTCTCTAAGCACGAAACTTTTGTTTAATTTAATTGACTTTTGTCAGATATTAATGCCGCGATAAGAACGAAGTCATGTTTGAGTAAGGAACTTTGTTTTAATATAGGGTTGCCAAAATAAAAATTAATAGAGAAATCAAATGTGCTTGAAAATGTTTAGGGCATTGGAAATAGAAATGCTAGAGTCTTGTTTTATCTTACAAGCATCAAGTTGGCTGACATGAAATAAATAATAATTTTTAATTTCCTAAATTAAACTGTTTAATGTTTTTATGTTAATTTACCTAGGTACTTTTTGTACATGAGAAAACTTTTTACTACTAAAAAAAACCAACGTTTATTTTTAGACCGAATGCTGACAATATTTAGGTAAAATTCCGTTCGGTTGTTAATTAATCCAGCGAGTTTACAGTGAGGTAGCGTATGAAGCTGTTGTGGGAGGATGGATTACGTGTCTTAGAACTTATCCCGCGACGAACCTACCAAACATTTTGTGAGTAAGTAACAACATAGTATTATGTGCGAGTAAGTACTGCGTCAGAACTGCAGGCAATATAACACGCAATTCGACACAAAAAAACAATTGATTGATTGAAACCCTCAAGAGCTTTTTCCAATCAAAGGCGTTTCATTTATACCTAAATAAAACAGTCAACCCAGAAGTCTAATTTTTATGTTATTCACAATCTTACCAATTTCTGTTGCGTCATGTTCAGCAAAAAATATTGTGTCGAAACAGAGATATTCGCCACTGTTGAAAACTTAACGCGAAGAAAGCTACGAAAGTTTTGCGACGAAATTATTTAAACTTTTCAACACACGTCGCTTTTTACTTATGTGGACGTACGTGTGGTTTTATGTTTACAAATGTCAATAATATTGTATGAAAACGATTGGGTGTATATTTTTATTTCAGCAAAATAGATGCGTGGAACCATTAAGTTAGTAATAATACGTTAATGACGTGAACGGATAGCATTTCTCTCCATTCGTCTGGCTTTGAAATCGCTTGTCAATGGCCCGGAAAGTCAATTATTATGTTATGAGCTCATTGGTTTGAGGTTATGAGATAATCGGATAATGTGATTTATGCAACTGCCATACTGATTAATTGTATCGGCCGAGAACAAATACATGTTACGCTTTGAATATTTAAGCACAACCTGACGTCTGTCATCGAGATTAATGAGATTACTGTCTTTTGCTCACAACCACTAATAGCATACAGCAAATAATAATTAATTTATAGCACAATAATAACACATTCATCAGCATTTAATTGTATGGAACCCTTCCAACAAAGCTCGAAGCTAAAGATTTAGCTCGAAGAACCACTAGACGTTGGGATCCCAATGTGCTTGTGTAGTGATCCCACACTGGAAAATGCAGTATTGGAAGACTCTTCAGCTAGACAGAAAATTTCAAGCGAGCGAGTAAGTGAAATAACTTTTACAACAATAATGCCATTATCAAAATTACTTAATAAAGAAAAGTAAAAAAGCATAAGGTTTTTAGCGTATTTTTTACAAAAAATAGGGCGTTAGGAGCCAACTCTTAGTATTACTAAAGATCGTTTAGGTTTCTATGTATTAAACGTGAAACAATGATTAATTTAATATCACTGATAACAGAGAAATAGTATGTGTATTTATTTGTCCGTAAACAGTAATTTCCGTATAGAATGAAGCTTAATACGTCCGCTCTGTAAATAACAGTACACCAAGTATTTGCCGTGACAGCCAACGTCAATAGTCTGTTCGCTTTGAACCAACTCCGAGATCAAACAAAGGTAATCCGAGGAACTGAGTGAGTCTGCGACGATAGATACTCAGAGGATATTGGTGGTTGTTTGTTACCCTACAATTTCAATTCCACTTATTACTCACTAGCTTTCGCCCACCACTTCGTCTGCGTGGAGTTATATTTTTGAAAATCTCGTAAGAATTCCTCGTTTTCCCGAGATAAAATGTATCCTATGTCAATTGCTATTTCTTTAACTCTATGGTCATGCGAAAAATCATGTCGATCCTGTGTCTCCGTTGTGACCTGATTGAAGGACAAATGTAAGAAAAATAACATTCGCTCCCACAGGAACTGTTTGTTTTCACGAGATAAAAGGTAGCCTATGTCTGCACTCTCCAAGTCTTCAACTGTAGCCAAGCAAAATATCACGTTGATCCGTAGCTCTGTTGCGGCGTGATTGAAGGACAAACCAACAAACAAACAAACTTTCGCATTTATAATATTACTAGGCAATTAGGGATGACATTTTGAAGATTTGCAATCTTGGAAGATCTTTTCTTATGTGGTTTCAACAGAAATGACTAATGGCGGGAACTGGTGTCTATGTTATAGACTCGTATAATATTGTTCAAACAGGGGATGTTGTACACTGCCACGTAGCAAGTCCACGAAAAATCTTATTAACGTCTTCTCTACACGCGACTTTTATATTAAAAACTGCGCTTTGATTACAAGTGAACTCAGTCCACGGTCACGACAGTTATGTTAAAATTTATTACCTAACAAACTTAAAAATATAATGAATATATTCATAAATATTATTACGACTCACGATCACCTCACTATAAAGTATGCATTTTAATGTTTTTAACAATTTTTATTTGCCAGTATACTACTAATGTTTGCTTGTATTACTGTAAAATAAACTTTTTGACTTTGACATAATATACGTGCGGTGGTAATACACTAATATATTTCGGCCTAATATTATAATATAATGCTTAAAATTATTTTTAATAAAAAATAATTAATTTTTCACTTTTTCTTCAATTACAATTTGTACGAGACTGCATATCTAGTACATTATTGATCGAAGGCCATACATTATTCGGTAAATACAGGTAGGTACAGCGAGTGTTTGCTGTGACAGTCGACGTCTATAGACTAGCCGCTTTGCACCAACTCGGAGACCAAACAAAGGAATCCCTGAACGTAACAAAATGGTTGGGGGATATCGACTCGCTTGGAATGGGGTTTAATGAAATAACAGTATTACTGCCCCTGATACTGTCGAATTAAGGTTTATCTCTCTTACCTGTACACTTCGTTAAGATGACGTTCTCTTGCTGATGTTCATTGCTGAGGGTTGTGATCCCTTTAATTTATAACATTATTATTATATTATCTATCTGTCTATCTATCTATCTATATCTATTCTATCTATAATCTATACACATAATAAAATCGTAGACTTGCCGTATCTGTACATTGAAGATTTTTGCAAAATAATAACTGGGGGATGTTAGAGATAAGTAATAGAACGTAAAAAAGCTATTTTTGAAATTTTTGTCTGTTTGTCTGTTTATCTGTTTGTCTCTTTATCTGTTTGTTTGTTTATCTGTTTGTCTGTTTATCTGTTTGTCTGTTTATCTGTTTGTCTGTTTGTCTGTATGTTTGTGCGCGCATCACGCAAAAACTACTGAATGGATTGAAATGAAACTTGATACGATTTAAGTTCATACTACGGAGTAACATATAGGATACTTTTTATCCCGAAATTCAGCACGGTTCCCTAGGGAGAGGGGATGCAAGTCAAAACATGTATTTAGCTGTAATTCAATAACGCGTGGTCCGATTTCATTCCTTCTTTTTTGTTAGAAAGTAGATACTTTAAAGATTATCGACTAATCTCTAAAAGGCTGGATCGATTTTGATGGGACTTTCACTGGCGGATGTTTACATTTTGATCTACCTAAACATCCGCCAGTGAACTTTTAACAGTTTTTAGCATGGTATGAACTCAAAAGAGCTTAGGAAAAACAAAATGATTCCTACGGCATTTTAAAAACCAACATATATCCACGCGAACGAAGTCGCGGGTGTCCACTTGTTATTATAATAATGCCCCAGATGTTTCCACATATGGCTAAATTGCATTAAACTACTAGTAAGATTTAAGTGTAACATACACTTACCTAGTAATACCGATATCCGAAGCAGTGAGGAAAAATCAAGGGGCCCCCAAAGTCAGTCACCGATCTAGTTACCAACGTTGCTTACCCAGCGCAATCGAGTGATATGCGCTATTGTAACCAGGACACTCGTCCCTTGGATCAGGCCCACCCGTGGGCTTTTCCTCGCACTGAACTCTATTTCGTTTAAAATTTGTGTATTTTAACTTTGGCTACACGTAAATATGTATATCACATTATTTCATTTCATTACTTTGTTCCCGCAACATTTCTTCAAAGTCCAAAACTTGTGAGAAACAAGTTGTAGCAATTATTCACTATTAGTAGAATATTACGATAATTATACGAGTATCACCCATCGAACTCATTTCAAGGTGGGATTACGCAGTAAACAACTGATTTATTAGGCCGAACGTCGACCATGAAATGAGGTTAAAGGGATGTCGACTCGGCAAATCCTCGGAGAATAAATGCGTAGATATATCTAAATAAAGAACACACGTAAGCGATATGACAAGTTTATAACGTTTTTCAACTAAAAATCTTTATCATTCTAATGCATTTTTGTCATTTAAAATTTAAGTATAGGTAGGTACTTATAAAAGGAAAAGGTAACTGACTGACTGACTGACCTATCAATGCACAGCCCAAGTCACTGGATGGATCGGGCTGAAATTTGGCATAGCTATCATGACGTAGGCAAGTGATAAGAAAGGATTTTTGAAAATTCATCACCCAAGGGAGTAAAATAGGGTTTAAAATTTGTATGAAGCGTGAGCGAAGTCGCAGGCAAAAGCTAGTGTTTCAATAAAATTTATAGCTACCCTAATATAAAATCTTTTACCTACACCGTAAAAATTATGCACACGTTGAATGGTGCCGAAAATACTAGTTATTTTTAAAATGACAAGTTAAGAACATGACTAGCAATCTTGCAATGAGATGAGCTGTAACATAAATAGAAGCACACTAACAAAAAATAGGTTTATTAAATACACACCCCTTATCATACCGAAACGCTAAATCACATAGCGCGCGACGTTATCGCAACCGAAATGTAATTTTTTCTTGTCCTATCTCAACAGATACATTCTTGCCATTCATATAAAAGCTTTATATTAAAATAGATAACCTGGAAGGGATCTTGATTCCTGTACTTCTAAGTTAGTATACAACGTTAGTTTTACTTTGCGCAAAAACCAAAACACGTGTCAAATATTTTTACATTTGGAATATTTGTACAAAATTTTAAAAACATATAATGTTTTACGAAGTTATAAGCTTTTTGTGTTGCGTCTAAGTCCTCAAAAAAAAAATGGTCACCCCAACTCGCAAGCTCGACTCGCGAGTTAAATGACCGCGTGCTGTATGCCGATCGTCAGTTGATGCGCGTTTCGACCACTGTGCCTAAGCTTGTAGGATTTTAAAATATTTTTGGACAAAATTATAACACAATATAAAAATAGTTGATACGATTTTGTTACTGATTCTGAGCAAACTACTTTCAGGTTTTGCTTAAAGTAAAACTAACGTTGTATATGTATACGCAAAACTTTGAAAAACCTACTACTTCATACTCAAACTACAATAAAAACCCTATTTACATAAGCAAGTTGTCCGGGACCGATAGTATTAATCACTATGACAATCGCATAAAGCATATTAACGGATTATCTCATGACGGAGTAATTGACTTTCCGGATCGCGGCATTGACGAGGGCCTGCACACAGCTACGTCTGATGTGATTCCAAAACTGAGCTATGTGTTTAAAGGAATAAAGTTCAAAATTAACGCAGGTAACAACTGAAGCTATGTTCAGGCCCTCAGGGTATATATAATAGACAAACTTAATAACTGTCGATGATCTAATAGCACTACGGTTCAAAAATTGTAGAGACAAAATTGTTTGAAAGTTGTTAATGAATTTGGGTCAAAGGAAACTAACGTACGACATTATTTTTTAAATTTAATATACCTAAGTTAGTAGGAAAATAAATAAATAATCTCACATTTTAATTTATTTTACGAGCGTAGTTTAACTTACACAAAATGCGTGCACGGGCTGATTTACCTATTTCGATATACTATAATTTTCCTTGCTGCCGTTTTAGCGAGGTTTAATTTTATCATTTCGTATCAAAGATATAATAAGTATCCGTTATTAATGTTTTTAAAATAACACTTAGGACTCTCATGAAATTCCTAGTGATAGGGCTTAGTGCATTATCAACGAGAAATCATAATGTCCAGATAGTTTCAAAAAATATATTCAATAACTAACTGACGCCCGCGACTTCGTCCGCGTGGGTTTAAAAATGTGATAAATGAAGAACCGCTCGACCGATTTTGTGCAAACTTCACATAAACCATCTACTAAATAGTCCGAACAAAGCCTAAACATTTGGTTTGGATAGGTGAGCCCGTTCTTGAGTTATAAAATTACAACGAAAAGTGGCATTAATTTTTATATAGGTATATATAATAGATACCTACCGACGACAAGTATTGAGGCTGGGATACACACAACGCGCGACGGCAGCGACGTGCGACGTAAATGCGCGTAAACGCGACTTTTAGAAGTTACATGGAACAGTATGAAAGCATTCGCACTGCGCAGGGCGGTGCTGCGTTGCTGGAATTATAACATTACGTAGTAATAGTTAGTATTCCTTGGTAACGTGCTTGTAGTATAAATCATACACAACCAACATTCTAAGTAAGATCATTTAGAGCTGTCGCGGTCGCTGTCGTCGAGCTTTCTAGTCCAAGATCCCAGGGCCGCCAGACGTCACGTATTTTCTGATGGATGAAATGTGGACGATTGAGTAGTGTTAGTATGTACTATGATCGTATGCCTACCTGCTAGCTTGGTCAAACGGCCAATTTCCAGGTATCAGGTAATCAAGGTACATAAAAACATTACTTACTTCACTTAAATTCTCATGGCTGATTTTTATATATGTTGTCGAGTGTATAGTTAAAAATAAATTGTCAATACTCCCAGACACTTTCCGTCGGCCATATTGCTTGACAGACGCTTTAAGGGTCTCAAAATAAATAATTAGTCAACTTCACGTAAATTCTGACGCTCCATTTTTATATATGTTCATCCGACAACTATTTTAAAAGCTTTGACAAGAAGACAGACCGATCCAAGGGGCCAATCATCCCCTAAACTAAATTTGAATATCTCTGTGAGTGGGAGCGCGAGAGCATTATCTACGCGCATGAGACTGAGTGAGACCGACTGCGCTGTTAAGGCCATGAAAATTACTTGAACAGATATTTTATAATTTTTAGAACTTTTCATTTGTAAAAAATTTGAAAAACTATAAGTGTTATTTTTAAAAAATATTTTTTAGTTTTAATTAATAAATTGAAAAAAAAAATTAAAAATGTCGGCTAACTTTAGTATTATTTATTATATGTCAATTTTTTTTTTCTTATTTTTGTTGCTATAATTTACTTGTCAACAAAAGTTCTAAAAATTATAAGATATCTGTTCAAGTAATTTTCATGGCCTTAACAGCGCAGTCGGTCTCACTCAGTCTCATGCGCGTAGATAATGCTCTCGCGCTCCCACTCACAGAGATATTCAAATTTAGTTTAGGGGATGATTGGCCCCTTGGATCGGTCTGTCTTCTTGTCAAAGCTTTTAAAATAGTTGTCGGATGAACATATATAAAAATGGAGCGTCAGAATTTACGTGAAGTTGACTAATTATTTATTTTGAGACCCTTAAAGCGTCTGTCAAGCAATATGGCCGACGGAAAGTGTCTGGGAGTATTGACAATTTATTTTTAACTATACACTCGACAACATATATAAAAATCAGCCATGAGAATTTAAGTAAGTAATGTTTTTATGTACCTTGATTACCTGATACCTGGAAATTGGCCGTTTGACCAAGCTAGCAGGTAGGCATACGATCATAGTACATACTAACACTACTCAATCGTCCAAATTTCATCCATCAGAAAATACGTGACGTCTGGCGGCCCTGGGATCTTGCTCTATTCTGAATGTCCAAAGCTTTATAATATCCATACATGTCTTCGCGGCCCTAGCACGCTTAACAAAATATAAGTAATCCTTCTAACTTTCACAAAAGCCACTTATCATTGAAAAGTAAATGATCGAGTAGGAATTTATAATGCATGAACGTGACCCAATAAAGCTTAAACTTTCGTGCACAAAGCCCATAAAATTATCACGTAGTTACCTGAAATATGTTACCTACTATTATTTAAATTTATACCAAGTACAGGAAAAACATTTAAAAGTGAAATAGTACATTTTAGTAGCACTTGAAACGTTACTGAATTATAACTTATTTTAGTTTATTAGATTAATTATTACGCTATGTAGGCATAACATTATATTAATAACTTATTACTTTCATAGGCAGGTAGTGAATTATATAAGGATTGATCTAAGGTAGATACTTTTTAGGGTTCCGTAGTAAACAAGGAATCCTTATAGTTTCGCCATGTCCGTCCGTCTGTCTGTCCGTCCGTCCGACCTCGGTTAATCTCAGAGACTATTAGTGCTAGAAATCTGTAATTTGGCGTGGGTATAAATATTAATCACGCCGACAAAGTGGTGAAATAAAATTTTGATAAATATTTTTTTATATAAAGTGGGGATGAATATTTTTTTCTCGTCTACCCCATAGTGTGGGGTATCGATTTCGATTCGATTCGATTTCTAGATCCGTTTGTAAAATATGATGTTTTAAAGTGCTAATTTTTATTAGAGTCAAGTGTCCCCCCCCCCTATCAGCCAAATAGGAACTTGAAAAAATTCACAGCAGTAGTATATTATAATCAATTTTAAAGGAAAAGTATCATGGCTAAGTAGGGTTCACAGGTTAAGGAGTTATATCTGTTTTTCGAGGATTGTGACTACGGAACCCTACACTGCGCGTGGCCCGCCACGCACTTGGACGGTTTTTTTTATCCTTAAAATATATGGACTCCTGCGTAAAAAAATATTTTTTTTAATATTTAGGACAGTTTAAATTAACGTCATTATCACGACCTAACAACTGAACCGATCTTTTTATCTTAGAAAAAAATCAAGGAGTTCACGTGGGATATTTAAAAACCTAAATACACGTAGACGAAGTTGCGGGCACTAGCTAGTATTATATAATAGTAGGTTGAAGGTACGAGGGCAAGGCACAATATGAAAACAGTAATTATTTCACTTTATAGAATAACACAAGAACAACAAGAGTACAACAAAACTTCTGAAACAAATATAATTATTACTAAAGCAAGAAATAACCATTAGGAAACTTCGGCTTTTACTAAGAAATCAGTGAATTTGTTATTATTCTCGAAATAAGATCGTTCGCGCCGGCACGTAATAAAAGCAAATGGGGGAGCTATGTTAATCCCGCTGGAAATGGCCGTTAATGGAAACAAATATCAATAAAAACACAACATCTTCTATACCTACGGAAAACTGTTAAGAAACAACGTAGAAGTGTTATATACGGAATGATGTTATATAATTTCTATAATGAATAGGAAAGTTGAAAAATCCGCTGAATTCAACTCGGCTGGGCAGCGCGGCGCGACGACGTTCCGAAAGTTTTAAGATGTCTTCTCGTTTAAAATTCCTCAGTGCTTTAAGGTTTAAATTCCTTGATCAGTACATGGTGCCAATGATGATATATGGCTCAGAAACTTGGTCGTTAACTATGGGCTCCTTATGAAAGCTCAAAGTCACTCAACTGGTGATGAAGAGACCTATCTATGCTCAGAGTTTTTCTACGTGATCAAATCATCAATTACGAGATCCTAAAAGAACCATTATTTTTGTCGTAGCTCAACGGGTTGCGAAGCTGAAGTAGCAATGTAATTCCAAAGAATTTGAAGGTAAATAAACAACGTAACGAAACCACTGCCGATAGATTAGCATATTTGGCATCGAAAAGTTACTATCTTTATCCTGTGAACTCAGAATCAGCCATTTTGGTGATCATTGCCGAATTTTTTACAACTTCTTATAAAAGTATTTTTGTGAATACCTATTGGTGAAAAATAAATTGCCTCATTTCAATATTAAATTTGTCATAACTGGATGCCGCAAGCAAAATTCGATTACCGTAAAAGCCTGACGTATCGTAAATCAAGATTGAGTGTCTCGTGTATTAGCATCGCTACTGATTTGTATAAATGAATTCATATTCGGTCCGCTTTCACTCGCAACTATATTTTATAAACCGCCCAATTTTTCTCCCAATTATAGTTTTTAATACTAGTGTTTTCAGGATTCCGCAGCTAATAATGGCAATTAAACCTAAAAAAAAGTTGTCTAACTCTATACCGTTTTACATAGGAACGGATTGAGGCATCAAGTTGAAATTAAAGTGGTAAGTATAGTGTTGAAAAAAAATAAAAAAACCATTTTTATCTATAAAAGATACGGCCTTTTACACACTTTTATATTTAAGACTTTGACATTATAAGTTCCAAATACTGACGGTACTTTCCGGTGGTCTAGTATTTTTAAATGCACGAAGAGATTCGATCGGCACAAGTAAAGGAATAACTCCGAAGTCATTAATTTCAAATGTTGTATAAAATTATTAAAAGACGAATTTATAAAGGTAAGTAATTTAATTTCTTACAGTTGAATACACGAACGCCTCCAATTAAGAATTAGTCACTCACGTATCTGGGGGCACTTAATGGCGCCGAGCGCTCTCAGGGCATCTCGCACTTATTTAACATTATGAAATGAAGGTTGATCAATGGACAAGTTTCCATAATTTTTGTTTTAAAAATCTTAAAGAATCTAATTAAATTATCTCAAATGAAACTGAAAAAGTTATGGAACTTTAAATTAAAAAAAAAAATCTTTTTTTCGAAAAAATCTATGGGACCATTTAGCAAACATCTTCAGCTATGGATTAAAAAAAATCACGCAAATCGGTTCAGAAATCTCGGAGAAATTGGTAAAACAAGAAAAACATGGAAAAAATACCTCCGAATAGACGCGATGACGTCATACTCGAGTAAGAAGTTGCCAATCATTTTGCGTTAAAATACATAAACTTAAATAATTAATTTCTCCGTCATTTACCTATTGATGAATTTCAAAAATTTTTTCAATGATTTATAAGTTTTGATCTATATTTTAATTCATTATATTAATGATATTTTCAACATCAGGAAACTTCCTCATTTTATTTTTTCCTACAACTATTTTTAAATATACTGGTCATTGGTACAAAACTTTATAGCAGGTCTTATAGCAAAGTCTGCCAAACTTACCTTACTTACCTTGTTACGAATTAGGATCGCATTTGGCATTGCCAATGTTATCGTAATGTCGAAGTTAGTGCAGGGAATGTTATCGGCATCTGCCAAAAGGTAGCGTCGAATGTTTATTCAAAAAGTTGCATAACATTCCTTTAAGAGGAGGAAGGTATTAAATTAGCATTAAAGCTAAGAGCTTTTTTATGAGTATTAACTACCTACTGGGAAAACCAATACTCATGGAACCACTATAAAAAGACAATGTTGCATTTTCTAGCTTACTCATATGTGTACTATTTGCTCTTTAACGCTTTTTATTCCTGCACGTAAACAGTTCATGTCTTAAGATAAAATAACGTCGGTCCACCTAGTGGGGGGTCTACCAGCACTGCGCTTCCCGGTGCGAGGTCGACACTCCACCACCTTGGGACCCCAACGTCCATCGGTTCTCCGAACTATGTGCCCCGCCCATTGCCACTTCAGTTTCGCAACTCGCTGAGCTATGTCGGTGACGGTTCTTCTACGGATCTCTTCATTTCTGATTTGATCGCGTAGAGAAACTAGAGACTCTAAACGCGTAGAGCATAGCTCTCTCCATCGCTCTCTGAGTGACTCTGAGCTTTCCTATGAGGCGCATAGTTAGCAACCAAGTCTCAGATCCGTATGTCATCACTGGCAACACGCACTGCTCAAAGACTTTTGTCTTTAGGCATTGAGAAATTTTGGACGAGAAGACATCGCGAAGCTTCCCGAGTTGGATTTGGCGGTTGACCTCTTTCTCGAAATTTGATCTACCTAGCTGGACTGTGTGTCCCAGGTCTCATCATATATACTCGTCTACAGTTTCGAGAGCCGAGTTCTCAACGATTACCGGGTGAAGCGGGACATGAGTATTTAACATGATTTTCGTCTTACTCATATTCATTTTTAGGCCCACCTGTTGAGAAATCCTGCTGAGGTCGTTGAGCATTGTATTAAGATCTTCCAGAGACTCTGCCATCACGACTAAGTATATCATCAGCAAACCGCAGGTGAGTGATGTACTCGCCGTTGATCTTGATGCCAAGTTCGTTGCAATTCAGAAGCTTAAAGACGTCCTCCAATGCTAAGGTAAAGAGCGTCGGGGAGATGACAATTCACCCACGCTTTAATAAATTCTTGATCATTGATCTAATAGTGGTGATAGCCTAGCGGCTAAGACTTCAGCCTCCCTTTTGGGGGGACTACGTAAGTTAGATCCCCGGCACCCACCTCTAACTTTTAGGAATTATGATGCGTTTTAAGCATTTAAATATCACTTGCTTTAACGGTGATGGAAAACAACGTGAGAAAACCTGCATGCTTAAAGAGTTCTCCATAATGTTTTCAAAGGCGTGTGTCTACCAATCCGCGCTTGGCCAGCGTGGTGGACAACGGCTTAAGCCCTTCTAACGGCCCAAAGCCAATGGCTTGTCCATTTTATTAAAGAAAATTTTTTTCGGTCTACTCTTCATATTTATAATCCATTTTGGACTGCTCAGTAACTTAAGGGTATATAGTATCTCGGGCATGCGTCATACAAACGAAGTTTCATTCACATTTTAATATTAACCAAACGAAATCAATGATTTTTTTTAAACACGCTCCTTATTTAGTAGTCTGTTCATAAAATTTACACGGGCTCAAATATTTGTGTAAATCTTTGAGCCCGTGTAACTTTGAAACTATGTAGTAGCACTCGTGTGCTACTACATAGTTTCAAAGTTACACTCACACATATGCGCACGTTTGTCACCCAACTGAACCGGTTGGGGGACAGAGCGGTCGTCCGTGAACCGTTGGTGAGTGTGTTTGTGTGAGTGTACCTACAGCGGGCTGCTTGTAGAAGTTTCCCTCTGTACTTATCTACTCGTGTGCTAGTAGTGATGGCTTGAGGTGTTCAATATAATATTTGTTGTAAAGAGCTCAGCTCTTCACCACTTTCTCACGGTTCTGTGCCGGAGTAATTCCGTCTAAAATACGAGGTCATTGTCGGTGGCCTGGAGACAGTGGGGAAGGGAGGAGCCTGGGCGGGACCGGCACAACGTCTGGTGGAGAGAGGGGAACAGAAAACCTATTACCGTAAGCGCGAATGAAATAGGACGCTCGTGTCGAGAACTGTTTAAGTAATTGTGTTCCATCTATTCTTTTCTGTTTCAAACTTAAATGAAAATTATTATTGACTAGCTTCTGCCCGCGGCTTTGCCCGCGTGACTTTTGATTTTCACAAATCCCGAGGGAATCGTGGATTTCCGGTACTCGTTCCCGCTTCCTTTTCCAACCTTTATACTTACTTTCAAGGGAGTGTGTTATAGTAGGTAATCTACCTATAGCTGTAAATTTCGGTTTTTTCAAAATCCCGCGGGAACTATGGATTTTTCAGGATAAAGGTAGCCTATGTGTTAAGTCTGGGCATAATTTATCTCTATTCCAAATTTCAGACAAATTATTTCAGTAGTTATAGAGTAACAAACATCCAGACATCCAAACATCCACACTTTCACATTGATAATATCAAATAGGATAAAAGTCACATTCTTACTTTTTTTGTTTATTTTCGGTTTTTTTTTACAAAGCTTATTATTTTATTAACTTCCCAGTGAAAAGTTTTTGTAATGGGGGTTGATTTTGTGAATCTCAAACTTTGACGTCATATTTCCACGTTTTAAGGTTTCTAGAATTAAATGCAGTTTTTGAGTAGATGTCTTTGTGTGCATAATTATGTACGAAATAATCTCGATTATCCCGCGAACGCGAAATATTATAATACTACTTACTGTTACTTATTTATTACTGTTACTTTATTACTGTTCCCGGCGGCTTTATTTTCAGGATAAATTTATCCTATATATACACGGTACGTATCTGTGTCAAGTTTCAGTTTAATTTTCGAGAAAACTCTTTTCTACGATGAAAATGTATCCTGTCTTAACTAAAAGCCAAATACAAATTTATGATAATGACGTGGAAAATGACAATATTTTATGCAAAGTTTCATCCCCTATTTTTATTTTTATTTATGTTGTGTTATTTTTCAGGATTACTAACAAATTATTCTTTATTTATAACTGAAAGCCCAAATAATGATTTTCATGGATGTAACTTAAAAAATGACGGACGTTCAAACAAACTTTGATCCCCTATTTCAACCCTTTTGCGCCTTTTTTGGGAACAAAATGTAGCATATATCCGTCTCCAAGGTCTAATCTACCTCAATATAGTATCAAATTTCATCAAAGTCGATTCAAAGGTTTAAGCGTAAAATCGTAACAGACAGACAGACAGATAGAATTAGTTACTTTCACATAAATTATAATATTAGTAATGGATTGACATGGGACAAAGTTCATTCGACGCATAATTACGTAACTGAAACTGATAAGATTTTCAGCTAAATTGGTCCAGCCATTTTTTCCCGCTTGGAAGTTAGTCGTATGGATATCGAGGTTCACACCTAAACATTTTATTTCAATTTACTTACTTAAAATTGAAAAGGTAAAACAGTGGAAACATTTTTTTATGCAAAAATTCCTTATTTTTTTTTTTCATACCCGAGAAGTTTATTTGATCTGGCACAATAATATCGCATTACATACGAGTAGGTATATACATGTACCTCCAAATAGACAGTTGCCCATTAGCGATTTAGCAGAGAGCACTTTTGTAAGTCTTCTTCGGTAATTAAATCCTTTGGCTCATTATAAACATTTCATTTGTTATGAGGTATATTAGGTTTGTTGCCTTTGTAAATGTAACCCTTTACCGAAGTAAAAGCTTTTTGTCTGGCCTAAAATTAATATAACGTTTTGTGCGCCGCATTTACGAAATGTCTTTGTTGTAATTTGTATAAAAACGCTGTTAACTTTTATGTATTTAGCTACTAGCTCTTACCTGCGACTTTGTCCGATTTTCAAAAATTACGTGGAAACTCTGTTTTCCTGGGATAAAAGTATACTTTGTCACTCTCCAGGTCCTCAACTACATCCAGGCAAACAAGTATAAATTAAAAACTTTAAAAACCCCTGACATTCGTCATTTTGTGGTGGTAAGCCATTTTGGATTTGCATAATGCTATTCTACTAGTCAGACCCTTTCATTTGATACCCATATTGAGGGAGTTGTGAAAAAATATGTACTTAATCCGCCAATCTTCTTCCATCTTGCACGATTTCCCGACTAATTCACCTTTCAAACATAAAAAACGCATTCAAATCTGTTCACCCGTTTGAGAGCTACGATAGAACAAACAGACACACACACACACACATACACATACACACACACACATACACACAAACACGTCAAACTTATAACACCCCGTCGTTTTTGCGCCGGTGGTTAAAAACCACGTCGATCCGTTGCGGCTGTGGCCGATATGTTGCGGCGTGCTTGAAGGGCAAATCAACAAACAAGCACACTTTTGCATTTATAATATTAGTACAGACATTATAGTAGGAATAAATGCACTATAAAGGATATAAATGCTATATATTGTATGGTTCACATAAGGTTGACGTAGACGTAGATTAGGAAAACATAAGTGCAGCCAAAAGTTACCTAAGCTCAGCGTAATCGTTCCCGCAAGAAATACACAAACTAAAATTTATCGCATAAATGAGTCACAAGAGCCGCACTAAGAATTTTCAGTAAAAAATTGCGAATGACATCAGAGTCGTCAAATAAATTCCACTGATAACATCACACATCCGCGTTTCTTTGACAGTTCTATTCACTCGCGGCCAAGATACTAGTAGGTACCTCGTACGCCTCAGCGAAGGTCCTTTTTTTGTTAACGACGGGGAATCGTCTCATGGTGGAGAGATTAGATTACGTGGGATTTTAACCCACTTCAAATAATAATGAGAGGTTCCCGGAAGTTTTACGAAAGTGCGCTGACGTGACGCACCGAAGGCCCTGGGAACTTTGACATATCTTAATATAACTTCAATTCACATTAGTTCTCTGGACATTCACTATATCACTTCTGTTAGCAAATAACGCCAAAAAGGCGATATTGAAGTTACTTCATTTTGGTCACATACGCCTTTGCAGAGCTCTTGAGGTAGTATACGAAAAACTTTACTTCGGATTTAAAGTGTTAGAATATTTTTTATCCCACGTTTAAAGTAACGTGGAAACTCGAGAGGTGGGGACAACAAAAGAGTTCACGCTTTGCTCTCAATGAGGGCATTGGTAGCGGCGCGCTGGTGTGACGTCTATTGAATAACTGGATGCTATTCCGCGGACTGTAGAACAAAAAGCGCCGAAAACGCTGTTAGTTGCACAATGAACTAGACTTTACAATAAATGGGCCCACTATAACTAACTCTATCAATTAACATTAGTTAAGTAAGTGAATGAACCATCACACTAATATTATAAAGGCGAAAGTTTGTGTATGTGTGTATGTATGTATGTTTGTTACTCTATAACGCCCCAACTACTGAACCGATTTTGCTGAAAATTTGAATGGAGGTATATTATGCCCTGACATAGCCATACTTTTTGTTCTGGAAAAATCCACAGTTCCCACGGGATTTTGAAAACTACAGCTATAAGAAGATGATTATAGCAAAATCCGGAAATCTTGTAAATCTTTCCGTAAATAATTATCACCATTGCCTGTACCTAAATTGACGTTCAAAAAGTGTACAGTGTACCAATTTTGAATAAAGTTTATTTGATTTGATTTGATTTGATTTAAGCCGCGACTTCGTTCGCGTGAATGTTGGTTTTTAACAATCCCGCGGGAATCATTTTGTTTTTCCTAAGCTCCTTTGAGCTCCTTAGAACCTTGCTAAAACCTTAAAAGTTCACTGACGGATGTTAAGGTAGATCAACATCTAAACATCCGCCAGTGAAAGTCCCATCAAAATCGATCCAGCCTTTCATACATTAGCCAGTAATCTTTAAAGTATCTCCTTTCTAACAAAAAAAGAATAAATGAAATCGGACCACGCGTTAATGAATTACAGCTAAGTACACATTTTAACTTTCATCCCCTCTCCCAAGGGAACCGTGATGAATTTCGGGATAAAAAGTATCCTATATGTTACTCCATAGTATAAACTTAAATCATGCCAAGTTTCATTTCATTCCATTCTGTAGTTTTTGTGTGATGCGCGCACAAACATACAGACAAACACACAAACAGACAAACAGACAAAATTTCAAAAATAGCTTTTTTACACTTATACCTAACATCTCCCAGTTATTATTTTGCAAAAATCTTTAATGTACAGTACCCTTAGTCTAAAATATGATAGTATACTTCTTCGAGTCATCGAGTGCGAGCTTCTCCATACATCTACAGCCAGCGCTCCAAGCGGCCAATAGCAAAATTAAAATCATGCGAACGCTTGCGAACGCGTGCTCAAGAAAACGTATACGAACTACGTCATCATCGAGAAATTTACTCGATGATGACGTAGTTCGTATGCGTATACGAAAATTATAGCTACTTCGCAGTCTAATACACCACTTTGACACCTCAAAACTCGAAAATGACGTCATTTTCGTATTCATACACGATTCGATACTCGTATTGAAACTCACCGAAAAAATTCCGTGAGAGCTCGGTGATATTATGTTGTTTTGCCCACGGAGGTATGGAAAATAATCACAGAAGCTGTGAAAGCTAACCACTGCGATGAGGGAAAGCCTCAGCGGCGCGCGTTGTTGTTTGTGTTGTGTTTCTCGGATGAACCACTTGTGTAGTGTAAGAGTAACCCACCCTGGGATCACCAGCCTCAATTCAAGAAGTTCTCGGCAACTTGGGTGGCCTGCTAGGCTTCTAGAGTGACTTTGGGTAGCTGAAGTAACAACTTTGCCGACGACCGCCGCCACGCATAACACACCTTCGCGGTTTACGTGTGGATGCAGTTTGAAGAGTGACCCACCCCTCTAGAAAGAGTGGCTCTAAAAGAGAGTTTTCTCAATGTGAAAGAAGAATTTAACAAAGTCGAGAGAGGTAAGACAGTCAAATCATTTGGTATGAGTACCTTAGATACATTAAGACATAATATGACTATGAGTATAGCTACAATATACTTAACCTATATTATTTTGACTCTGCTTATTACATAAGTAGATAGCACTTTCGTTTGTTAAAATTTCTATCTTTACTTTAATGATTCGCTATTTCGCTGATTCATGTACAAAGACAAAAACCTAGATACATTTCTCTCCCCAAAATTGTATGAAAAAGTCAGTTTCAATATTCTTAACTTTTTAAGTAGGTAGGTAGGTACCTAGGTATCTAACCCAAGACTTTGTCTACGTGGATTAATATTTGTATTAATCGACGTAGACAAAGTCTTGGGTCTTTATACTCCTCATACAACCGGTGAACTTTATATCACCTACAATTTATCACCCATAATGTGTAAAACTGGATTGACGTTCTTCCATTCTATGCTTGGTATCTACAATAGGTATGAATTAATTCCCAAATCCCCCTAGTTTAGTAGTGTCCCTGCAACATCAGGATTAAAGAGCTGGGACATGTAGTTCAATGAGACTATATGCTTTGTACTTACCATATGAATTCATTATAATAGATAATTCCCAAATCCCTATAATTCCCAAATCCCTATAAATAGTGTAGGTGTTAAAGTGTAGGTGTGAAAGACTTGCAAATTAAATTGACAGCAGCGCGACCTACCGGGTCCAATTGTATTTTCTAAACATCCAGGAACCCATTGAAATATACACACAAAATTTCATCTAAAACGGTCCAGCCATTAAGGAGGAGTTAGGTGAAAAGCACATGTACAAAATAATTATATTATGTACCTATAATAGTAAAGTTTACCTTTCTTGGGGTGAAATTTTTAATAATAATTATATATCACTTAAGTCTTTATTTTTAACCCTAACCAACCAATTTTTATGGATATTACTAATTGAAAAATGACGGACTTTTCATATAAACTTCCATCCCTGATTTAACCCTTTTAGGGATGGAATTTTCAATAATCCTTTCTTAGTGTGTGCCGGGCAGTCATACAAGGAATCTACTGTCAAAATTTCTAGTTTCTAACTTCAGTGGTTTAGGCTTTGCGTTGACAAGTCAGTCAGTCAGGACAAGCTTTTTTATATTAAAAAAGTATATAGATAGGTACATAGAAGTTATTTCAATGATATTTTGACTAAGTATCATTTGCATACTTTGCCATTTACCTATGTACATGCAACTTGCCTACCTATTTTCAATATCCTAAACACAATTACATTTAACCTCATGTATCTAAACCTACCTAAATAATTAATTAATTAGGATTCTTCAACCTCAGAAATACCTACTACTCATTGAAATTGTTTTTGAAGCTAAAATTAAACTTAAACTATTAATATTTACAGGTAGCACATCACTAGAGCATCAGCTAGAGCTGTCGCCTGTCTTCAGTGTCCAAGTCTTTGAAAAATAGTCAGAGTCCTCAATATCTGCAGCTGGCGGGTGTAAATCAGACTTTAAGATAATATATTATGTAACAAATTAAATACCTAATAAAATTAAGTAACTAAATATCTAGTCAAGTAAATACCTATAAATACATAAAACTATCTTTATTGTTTTATTTTACTTTGTCATGATATATTGACATAACTACAAATAATGGTATTTAATAAGTCATTCCGGGGACAAATAAAGTACAAACCTTTTATTTATTTATTTATTACTATTAATACTTAAAACTTACAGACATACAAACTTATAGAATTATATAATTTTATTTATCAAGCAACCAAAACAAATTATACCTAATTTTTTTTGGTTGCTTAATATATTGTATGTATGCATAATATATTGTAGTATGTATCTTAATTTTAATATATTATTAATTATATATTTTACAATTATAATATTCATTTGAGGTTAACAAAAGTAAAAATAACAAAATAAATAAAATGTTAATTTAAATAATATGATATACTACAACAACAGTAAAAATATTATATAAAGTTCTCAAAAACAGAATCTTCAGTATGATTTTTAATTGATTTTATGCAACTTTGTAAATGTTGTTTTATTAACTTCATTTTTATGTTTAATAAAATAAATAAATCTTTAACTTGACATGTCATCTTTAAGCAACAAAAAATATCTAGATCCACCTATAGAATTAGACTCTATATGCCCACATAAGCCAGCATGTATCAACTCACCGGGGTATTGAATAGGTAATTATGTGCTTTTTGCCTTGTAAACAGGATTTACAAGAATAAACTTTTGAATTTTCATACGAAGGGCCTATTTCACCACCTTATGATAAGTATTGGATAGCTTAGTCACAACTTTTGTCTTAGTCACTTGACACAAAGTAAGAAAGTGACAAAACTTATGTTTAGGCTGTCCGACACTTACCAGAAGGTGGTGAAACAGGCCCTTATTGTTGTAAAGATCAAGATACTTTTTAACATATTGATAATTTTGATGACAAAACTTTTCATGCCACTCAGTTAAACTAGAAATATAATTAGCAGGAGGTAATTCCATTCTAAAAATTAATTTATATAATTTAGTACTAATAAGTAACCTCTTAGCAAATGCTCATACACTGTTATGAAACAAAAATTTTACAATAATTTTGATCACTTTTCATGAAATATAAAGGATATTTCATGAATCTAAACATTAACCAACAGAAAAAAGATTTGTTTTTAATGAAAGAACATACATTACCTACGTCTTGACAGTTTTGTTTCAATCCACTTTTTACCATTCCAGACTTCATAATATTATATGGTACCGACCCCTAACAAATCCAAAGCACTTGAGAAGTGAGAACACGCTGAATAAGTACGTTCATTAAACTCTGAGATCACAACACATAATATGTTCACTAGCATTGGAGTCTTAAAGTCCACTCGCTGGATGAAGACACTGTGACCGCAGACTCCTCGTTAAAAGATGAATGCATTGTTATCCTTGCACGCCGTTCTTTGGATTCCCTTGCCTGAACCAGCAGTTTTGTGTGGTTACATTTTTTAGTTTTGGGCGGAAGGTTTTGTAAACTCCTTCACACACAGCAGGGTGAGTTCTGGGCGATGGACGGTGGCCGCCCTTGCTTGTTGGTCATCATGAAGCCTGGCTTCATTGTTAGGTGCCTATCGAGGATGATCCCCAGATGAGATGGGGTGTTAATTGATACAAATCAAAAGTTTCATTTTTGTTTTGTTTTGTTCTACACAAATCACAGATAACATTGACATAAATCCACCATAACTACTCATACTCAATTTTTTTAATAACTAGTTTAAAGTTTGACTCTGGGTTCTAGCATTTTTGATACCTCATAGAATCTACAAAAATATCAATTAACATAAATTAATAATTTTGTTATCAATACAATATATTATACAAAAACTTTATTTAAGTAGGGATGTGAAAATAATCGATTTTTATAATAATCGTTTTTTTTTTTAATTTTTTCTTAATACTTATTTTACTAAAACTTATAATCTTACTTATTGCCAACAAAACCGATCACTCGGTTTGACAATAATCGATTTTTTAAAATTGATTTTTTAATGATATTCGATTTAAAAAAAATCAATTATCATTCGATAGAATCGATTTAAAAAATTAGGTTAATTTCAAGTTTTAATTGATACTTGTGGAAACAATTTTTTTTCTTGTTTAGACTTAAAGTTTAAAAAGATTTGTTTTGTAGATACTTTATTTTGAAGTCAAAAGGTTGCTATTTTATTTCTTGTACTAAACTTATAGTTTCATTTTATTTTGAATCTAATAAAATGTTACATGGCAAATATGATTTGTGGCAAATATTATTTTTAGTTTTTTTTTATTGTTTAAAGTTAATAAAATGTTTTTGGTTATTTTTATACTTATAATTGTATTTAATTTTTGTTTTGATAAATCCTACTAATATTATCCTACTAATATTATAAATGTGAAAGTGTGGATGTTTGGATGTTTGTTACTCTATAACGTCGCAACTACTGAACCAATTTGACTGAAATTTTGAATAGAGATGGATTATGCTCTGACTTAAAACATAGGCTATTTTTGTCCTGAAAAAATCCACAGTTCCCGTGAGATTTTCAAAAACCCGAAATCTATATCTACAGCTGTAGGTAGATTACTATAGCAAATTTCCTTGAAAGTAGGTATAAAGGTTGGAAAACGGAGCGAAAACGAAATTCACGCGGGCAAAAGCTAGTTGATAATATAATATTATTACTATTTATAGAAAAGCAGGCATTTTTAACCAACATCAAAAATTTTTCAACGGCGATGGAACCAGAAAAATTACGTGCAACGCGATAATTTGCGTCGGTATTGAAAACTGATCTTACAACTTCTCTTACTTACTCGACAAATCTTACGATCTTCCATCTTTCCGTGTGAGTACCTTTATAGGCTTGCAGTTGGACTATTTGCATAGTTCCTTGTCGTCACTCCAAATTCATAAATACCTACTCATATCTATTATGAATGTGAATGTAAGTCTGTCTGTTGGTCAGTTATCTTTTCACGGCACAGCCACTGAATGAATCTTGACGAAAGACGTAGAGATCGGCCACGGTGGCCAATCCCAAAGGAGGCTAGTCAACGATGTAGGAGATGTTATAGTGCGCAAAAGTGCGCGCAAACACAACTGACAAAACCTTGTTTTGTCCAATCTGGGACTTGAACTTCCAATCTCGGGGCTGCTATTGATAATTTCTTGACAAAAACCAACAATATTTCAAAAAACAATGAACCGATTCTGATGATTTTTTCACTATCGTAATCTACATACATTCAAAAAGGTTTTAGTATATAACACCTGCAGTTATCATTCTTATGTACGAAGTTACATGCATAAATGTACAAATATGCCATTAATATTTTTGATTGGTAGGTAGGTACACCGATTGAGATTGCTGGACTGAAGTCTGTTTAATTTTTCTTAAAATATAGCTTGTTCGGATAATATAAATAATCAAATTTTTCACAAAAACGATTATTTCTTTTAAGAAAAATCGATTTTTCCTATATCGATTAATATTGAAAAGTGAATACTCGATTTTTAATTAATCGATTTTTTTACTCAAATTCACTACTCACATCCCTATAATTAAAATATTTTTTACGATTAATCATTAAAGGTAAACATTTTCACGTAGCTTTCGAATAATATTGGCACTTTAAAGATTTTAAGCTTGTCCCTTAAGGACACAAAATTGCCGTTATTAAAAGTTATTATGGCAACAGTAAAATAAACATAAATTAGCATATAAACATAAAAACGTTAAAAAGATTTACTTAACGCAAAAAGAAGCAAAAATACCGCTAAATATTGAATACCGTTTTTATATTATCGTTAATTGTTGTTGAGTTAACGTTACAAATTTTAACGGTATGCCCTGTTTTAGAAATAAGTTTTTAGTTGTCTATAACAAATTACCATAGAGTTACATAACATAGTCTGCGTAATGAACTGTTTCTATGACTCTGTCAAATATACGTCAAAAAACGAAGAAACTAATGTCAAATTTGATAAAACGCCAGTGTATATCTGTCGCACTTTTTTGCGAATGAGAGAAGAGAGAGAATAACTGCCCCAAAACTATCATTTTCCGATCGAGTCATGTTTACACGTCTAGATTTTCATACATGATTTTCACTGTTTAGACTACCACTTGAGTTTTAAAAACTATTCGTTTAGCAAAACGCGTGACCAAACGATACGCAAAACTTTTTGAGAGTATAAAATGCTAGACTAAGGGTACAGATACGGCAAGTATACGATTTTATTATAGGTATGTATAGATAGAAGATAAAGCCTTCAATTTAATCCTAGAATCCATCTCAGATTGATATCATAATATTCGAATAGTAGTTGTGATTCCAAGTTCACTTGCTACGATCCTCGTAGCATAACCTAGTTTTGGCGTTCAAAAGTTCGTAGCTACGGGCAAAATAAAATTGTACTTCTACAAATGGTTTGATAAAAATTGATGCATAATATATCTATTTGATTCATTCTAAAAACTATTTTACCACTCAATATATATGTAGAATGATAAATATCTAATGCAGAAACATACAGATGTTCGCACAGACTGAAATCCTAATAAAGTATAAAGTATTTCTGTGGATGTTCGTGATGCGTGGTTGAATTATATTTCAAACCTGTAGTGGACTACGGGACGGTAGTGTCACCTGTCGGGTCTTCGTAGTGTGTTCTGTTTTAAAAAAATACTCACTGAAATAATATGATTTTAACAAGCTACGAACACAGTAAACAGAACGAATGTCATCGGACGGGTCAAGTGATCTCAGTATGTATCGCCTACGAGTATAAGCAATTGAGATACGTAACTCACTTATCATAACTCTGAGTGCTCTAGATGGAGTTGCCTTTGAGCGTTTGACGTATTATTGCACGAGAAATAATTTCTGCCAAATTTTGAGTTCCCCCGGGGCGCATAGACGTGGAAACATTATGTCTCACTACGCCGAAACACAAAAAATTCACACGCACTGAAATAAATTAATCTATACTAATAAATAAAATTGAAGTGTATGTCTGTAATATCGAAATAACTACCTCATATTAAGCTCATATGGTTATTTGAACGCTACCATAACCGAATCACACGTTTTTAAAATTTTTGTCTGTCTGTCTGTCTGTCTGTCTGTCTGTCTGTCTGTTTGAACGGGCTAATCTTCGGAACGGCTGAACCGATTTTGACGGGACCTTCACATACAAGTAGAGAATTAACCAGGGAGTAACATAGGCTACTTTTTTAACCGACTTTCAAAAAAGGAGGAGTTGTGTTTTTCTACCTATGTACACCGATATCTCCGAGATTTCTGAACCGATTTGCGTAATTTTTTTTTTAATCGATAGAGAAACATTGCGACCCTGTTCTATAAAAAATTTGGATTCCAACTCCTCAATCCTGATGCTGTAGGGGACCTAATCCCCAAAACTAATGGGTTTTAGAAACTTTCGGTTATTTAAATTGATATTGGGGGTACCAATTAAAGACTTTATCGTTGAATGAACTTGAGTAGGTACATATCCAAGTCCTCAACCCTGATGCTGTAAGGAATTGTATTCCGAAATCGTGGGGATCCCACGGGATTTTTCCGTTTTGGGGACGGGTTTCTACAGATTAGCTACTTTTTGTTCTGGAAAATCAAACGTTCCCACAGGATTTTTAAAAACCTAAATCCACACGGGCGAAGCCGTGGGCATCATCTAGTATCTAATAATCATTGATCATGAATTTGCGCGCCCGACATTTCCTTTGCCAAAGGCAAGTCGATTCTATAAGAGAATTTTTTTCGGTCTACGTATCCTATAACCATTTCTAGCAAAAACAAGTACACAGACAGACACACACACACCACACACATACACACGCACGCACAGACACGTCAAACTTATAACACCCCGTCGTTTTTGCGTCGGGGGTTCAAAAATGGTGGTCTGTAAAGGCGGTTTACGGACGATAATACGTGATAACGTCATAAGAAAATAAAGAGGGATAGATGCGTCACAAGCCGAATGCTTAGGCCGATCGTGCCTCTCTATCGCTTGTTTCACGCTCTCACTTGCACGCTCAGCTCAGGCGGAATGTGACAATGAGTCATAATATTCCGTGCGTGCAGCCGGCGTTCATCGATTTATAATGATATAGGTATATGTAACGACTAGCTGATGCTCGCGACTTGGCCCGCGTGGATTCTTATAAATCTCACTTGGGGGTAGAATTTCCAAAATTCCTGAAACACGTAATTCTTTATTTTTAACGGAAAATACAAATACCGATTTTCATTGATATAACTTTAAAAATGACGGACTTTCATACAAACTTTCATCCCCCATTTAACCCACTTGGGGGTAGTTTTTCCAAAATTCCTTAAACTTGTAACTCTTTATTTTTAACCGAAAACCTAATTACCAATTTTCATGGATATAACTTGAAAAATGACGGACTTTCATACAAACTTTTATCCCCTATTTAACCCCCTTAGGGGTGGAATTCGCAATAATCCTTTCTTAGTGTGCGCCTACGTCACAAAAGGAAGCTACTGTGAAAATTTCAAGTTTCTAGCTTCAGTAGTTTAGGCTGTGCGTTGATTGTCAGTCAGTCAGGACAAGCTACTTTATATTATTATAGATATAGATATATATGTTATCTATCTATATAAAATAAACCAGACTGAGTTTATTGTGGGCTCTTCTCAGACCAGGGCGCATTTGGAACCCTCGTAGTTTTAGTTTTAAGTTTCCGTAAGTAATTATCTCCATTGCATATTCCTAAATTGACGTTCAAAAAGTGTACAGTGTAGGTACCAATTTTGAATAAAGTTTATTTGATTTGATTATCCCGTCAAAAATTTTTGCTAATCAAAAGCAAAATTAACTTAGTAGACCTTTCATAAGAATCTTATCACGGAACATAAATATACCTAACACACGACACTAACGCACTGCGCACACAGCAAACTTCCTTTTAACCAGTTTAACCCGCTTCATCTACAACTTGTTAGAAACTTTGACCGTTTCTAACCAGCGAAATGGACCACCAAAATAACTTACCAAACTTACCAAAGTCTCTCTACAATAAACAGGTACGCACGTAGCTAATAGGTATACGAGTACATAATCACGACTTTGTACACCTAAAGTAAGGTCGGCTCATCTTTTCGCATCTGTCTATTAGAAAGCAATAATCTCAAAAGAACTAAGTAGTCTGATTTTGTTTTTATCAATAGTAATTATAGTTTATTTACTCTATTGTAGGTAGAATATTGGTAATTACAATTTCCTAATTTTAATTTACCAAACAAAATATTTTACCGCGGCTATAACTACAAATTAATGTTTTAGAAGTTTGTCATAATTATATGTAATTTGTAATAAAAATATTTGGTTGGCTGTAAGTCGGTTTTTGACAATAATTTTACGTGATAACGTCATAAGAAAACAAAGAGAGATAGATGCGTCACGAGCCGAACACTTAGGCCAACCGTGCTTCCTCTATCGCTTGTTCCGCGCTCTCGCTTGCACGTGCGTACGTGATAATGAGTCATGCTTATTCGTGCGTGTAGCCGACGTTCATCGATTTATAAGACGTTATCACGTCAAAAGATTATAATATGAGGAGGCAGTTTAACTATGTTGTGCGTTTTATTAATTTCTTTAATTCGAAAGAAAAACCGCGTCTTCTTGGTATAGAAGATATACTATATACTTATCTTGGTATAAAAAGTTATCACAATAGCAGCTCTACCAATATTATTTTATAACTAGAACCTCATTATAAAAAAAAAATTATGATTTATTGCATTATCTTAGGATTTTATGGTAACGTACATATAATAATACGTCACGTAACTTGAAAAATTACACTTGGACCCACGGAGTAGTGACATAGCCCTACGAGACCAACGTAGTCACTTTATTAGTGACTTTCGCTCTATAAATGAGAATAAAAAAAAAGCATGACATGACTAGAGTATTATTGAACCACTGCCGAACTATTATAATTTAGAACATAGAGATATTATATATATATTATCTATATACCTATATATATATATATATATATATATATATATATATATATATATATATATTATATATATTATTATTATATTATTATATATAAAATATAGCATAGTATAATATAGTATAGAATAGAAATGTATTCATAGGTAGTACGTAAACAAATACAACATTTGCAAACCATTTGTAAGCAAATTCAAAAGCTATCAGATATTATTATACAAAGTTTTTGTGCACGGTTCTATTTAAAAAAAATACAGTAAAATAGATGTGAAAAAAAATCTCTTTTGTCAGAAATCGAAAAGTGAAAAGGGTTGATTCATATATTTGATATAAAAGGACAATAAATCTTTGTTTCGGGCAAAAACATTGAATGGGAAAGTATTCAAAAAGGATGCCATTTGTTCTCTGCTAGTATAAATGGATTAAAACAGAAATTCAATAGAATTAATTTTATGAGATGTAACTAAATTCCATGGATTTCGTCAGAACAAAAAAATTACACTCAAATTATACTCATTTAAATCGGCATTTAACTACGAATCCTTTTGATTTACAGTTTAATTCTGTGCCTCCTGTGACAGGTGATACAAGTCAAAAATCACCATTTTACAGGAGAGCAAAAACAAGATTTAAAAAATTCTAGTTCGCGATCTAATTGGGTTAGGTTAAACTTGAGTGTTTTCTTTTGTAGATAAAAACATTCACTTTCACTGTGTATTTAAATTTTTGCGGTAAATATTATAGTTTTAAAGTAATTCTTGAAAAACCTGTGAGTTGTACCTTTTTTAATTTCTAATCGATGCTAAAATTACGTGATAAATGATACAAGTACAGTTAAATTACGTTACACCTATATATTGCTTGCAATTGCTGCAATTCGATGCTTTAATCATGGGTAGCCTAAGTATGTCACGCTCTCTTTAAACATTTCTGTGGTGGTGTCGTGTGGTGCGGGTTGTTACGTTCCCTCAAATATGGTTGAGCGAAGCAATGGCTGGATCATGCGTCATGCTCGTGAACGGGTGCCGCCGTCGGAAATGGGGCTACTTTTGTCTGCCCTTCTTAACGTGTGGAATTGTAAGCACCATTCTGAACCAGTGGTAGATTCATTTGTCGATTCAAAAGCACTTGTAAAAGTTTATCCGAATAAAAAATATGTCTTAGACTTGCCTTTACACAAGTTTAAGAACTTTCTTAAAAGTATGCTCATAAAAAAAGCTTATTATACAACTGAAGATTATATAAACGATAAAAAAGCTTGGATTTAACTCGTTCCAGCAATGCGCGAGACGGCATTTCAATCATGTACATTAATAATAATAATTGTTATAATGTTATTTTTAAAAAGAGCAACCGCCGAGTTTCTTACAGGTTCTTCTCGGCTGGAACTGCATTCCGAACCTGTGGTAGACTCAATCGACGATTCAAAAGCACTTGTAAAAGTTTATTTGAATAAAAAACTTTTCTATTCTATTCTATTCTATTCTATTGTCTTCGTGTAAATTGATATACATAAAGTAAAAATATCTAATAACTCATTAGAATATATTCCCAACCCAATGGTGCTCAAACAAAGGATAAATGTAATATCTCAAAGATGAGATTTTTTTACTTATCAGTCCCCTATTTTAACAATTTAGCTGAATTGTATCAGTTTGCTAAAATTTTGGTCTTCTGAAAAATGTGTTAAATAATACAACTCATGTTATACCCTCACTAAAATGCATTTTTATGGTGCAAATAAATACAAGTTTTACAAAAATAAATCAACGTTTGTGAAACTTCTTCTAAACCAATAATTCACTATTAAAATACTAGCTGATGCCCACAACATCATTTCGGGTGTATTCTTAGAAGTATCTTATATCGATTTCCAGGATGTAAACTGCAAAAATATAAAGGTTTTTATCTTCAATATGATGGACTCCCACACAAAGATTGAACCCCTATTTCAACCCCTTCAAGCCTTTATTTCGCAACAAATGATAACTTATGTTGGTCTCCAAAGTCTAATTTATCTCTGTTCCAAATTTCATCAAAATCGGTTTTGCGGTTTAGGCGTAAAAGCATAATATACAGAGTTACATTCGCATTTATAATATTAGTATTGATTAAGTCCTTACATATTATGAAACTGGCGTTTTATTGAACTGGCTACTATGATCTCATATATCTTGGCGTATTCCAAATTTAAATTTATTTCACAATTTGTTTTTTGAATCTAGTGATTCATTTGTTTTCGCTCAATTTGATTTTTCTTTGACATCGATCTGTTAAAAAAATTGAAAACTTATCGCATTATTTACGAATACGAGTTCCACAGTGGCACCAGTACTGCAAAAACAATTCGAAGGATTAATGATGAGTATGGGGAAACCCTTACTGTAAAAGAAAGCATGGTACGATTTTTGTTCCAACGTTTTTGTTCTGGAAATTTTGACCTAAAAACAAACCACGTGGACGGCTGGAAACCCTAGTTGACAATGAAGAAATAAAGATGATTGTGGTAGCGGATCTATCGCAAACTATGTTAGAGTTAGTGGCAGGCTTCGGTGTGTGTGATATAATAATATTAATTCACTTAAAACAAATTTGAAAAGTGAAAAACTCGAGAAATAGGTACCTACCGCATGAATTGAGTGGAGCACACTAACAAACACGCATTAAATGCTGCGTTACATTACTCAATTGTCACAATAACGACGGAATTTTGAATCGTATTGTTATCAGTGAGGATAATGGTGTACGACAGTCGGAAATGCTCATCACAGTGGTTGAATCCAAGAGAACTGGCGAAACCCAACTGGTGAAACTGTCCCAAACGAAAGTTGACTCAGAAAAAACTACTGGTGTGTGTTTGGTGGACCAGTGCTGGTATCATACACTATGGCTTCCTAAGATCTGGCCAGACAATAAAGATAGATCAACAATTTCAAACCATGATGGAAACGTCACCAGTTAAACAACCGAAACTGGTCATTTCTCTTGCCCAATGCTGTTAACTTAGACCAACGCTAGACCTCATACTTCACAACAGACAGTCTCTAAATTAAAGGTGCTGCGATTGAAATATCTCCAACACCCATCACTCTCCCCGGGAGTTTGCTTCAACAGATTACTACTTTTTTCGGAATTTAGTCAATTTCTTGCAAGGAAAACAATTCAATAACAAAGTCCTAATATTTTAAAACTCTGTAAAACTCATGATCGCGCTCCTGAATAAAGCATAGCAAAACAGATATTACTTCTTATCGGTTGAAACAGTAATCTTGAAGTGGTAGGCTATTGGTACTGTCTTTATTGTAATCCTAATAGCGTAAGCTTTACCTCGTTTCAAACAATCCATAGTCTTGTATTCATCATCCTTGAATTCATTTTGTGTAAGAAAAACAGGGAATATTTTCTTTGGTATGCAAAACAGATCGAACATCACACCACATCGACTTTCCAATGTAAGAGTAAGAAATTGCTTGAAAACATTTTGAATCACAAGTCATTTAGATAACAGTACCTACCTAAACTTTGCTGTTTTGTTTGAAGCTGTACGCACTAGTTGGTACCAATCTCTTTGCAAATGAATAACCATACTCATGTGCTTCTTCTTACGCTCAATTAACGCATGGTTGGTGTCAATCTCCATAAGAGTATGACTTGACGATTTCACTTGTATCATTTACCACGTCTCCTTCTTCATACATTTTTTCTAGATTTGGTTTGAGTTTTAGATACAATTCAATTTATATTCGTTTACACAGATAATGTTGATTTGTACACAATGATGCAAGTCGAGATGTATCACTGATCACAAATTAGGCATAAATTTAGATTGTGATTATTAGGTATATGTATAATTGTACCTTAATCAGTTTTGAAAAAAATCTGTTCAAAGTGATATAACTCTAATTATATCAATATTCACGATAAATATACTAAAAATAAAATGTGAAAATTAATATAATCGCACTTATACCACGAAGCACGAAAAATAATGCATGCAGAAAATTACTTATTGAGGTTACAACTTGAAATATATCTATATGCACGATATTTTTGCAAAAATGCTGCCACTTATATCACTTTGCACAAAATTATCTCCGAAACTATAATAGTTAGAAGAACGTGGGTTAGACCAAAAAAAAGCTAATTTTTTTCTGATCATTTCTATGTAAAAATCTCAAAAAGGGTACAACTCGACTTAGATCACTCATCACAGGAGGCACAGAATTATTTTATTTCATTAACAAAATATTAAATTAAAGCACATACTTATATTTTTGGCATCGGCTGATTATTTTGATTACGTTGAATATTTCAATTTCAAATAAAACCATTAGTAAATAAATTTAATCCTGAAATAATGAATTATTTAATCGTTACATAATATAATATCGTCTGTTCACTAAATGATAAAAAAACTATATTGTATTATGTAGGTAATAGTATATATTAAGTAACTTGTATTATTAATATAATATTGAACGTGACTATCTTTATATCATCCAGCATCGGACGAACGTTGAACAGACAGACAATCATTTTTTTTATAAGATATTTTGCTAATAAGACCATCATCATACCTCATCGCTCTTTATGAAATTGTTGTTATAAAAAAAGCGTCTAATGAGGGTTGGACGTATGAAGTTATTGTACCTACTACCTATGTCCATTTTAGTCATACCTGCTTCGTCATATTATTAGGTATAGAGAATAAATATTATTCATCATGATCAACCCATTACCGGCTCACTACAGAGCACGGGTCTCCTCTCAGAGTGAGAAGGGTTTTGGCCATAGTCTACCACGCTGGCCAAGCGGATTGGCAGACTTCACACACCTTTGAGAACGTTATGGAGAACTCTCAGGCATGCAGGTTTCCTCACGATGTTTTCCTTCACCGTTTATTATTATAAGTTTAGTAATTGAAAATTCATTCCAGTTAGTCCAAACAATTTCTATGAACAGAACTAAAATATAATTGGCACAAATCTATGTCCATGAAAGTTAGTAAAGTCCTATCGGAAAACTCAGGCAATAAATTACCAAGAAAATGTTGGTTTTATCTCATTCGTTGGGTGGAGGCACTACCGGCGTTATCAACCGACCGTATCGTTACACAGGTGTTGAACGAAAGGACCGACTTTCCTTTCTTGACTTAAGGTACTATTCGAAAGTTGGTTCTACCTCGTCCCTATCGATTTTAGATTAAGAAACTTCGAACGCCTCTAAAAACATACCATAATAAATCTAGCTTCATTTATGTGGAGCACTTATTTTTCGTTCGTATTCAAATTTTGAATTACTCTACTCGATTTACAATAATTGACTGTGAAATATAGAAACAGCTTTCGAAAATTTTGCATTTTAAAGAGAAAAATACCTGTATTTCTGATAACTATGTACCTAATAGATTATGTTAGAAACTTTTCACTATAGTACTCGTACAAAAGAGACCATGTAGCACCCTGCTGATAAGTTACTATAAGATCTAGAGAGTTATCGGAAACGTATTTCAACAATAACTACGGTATATTATTTATGCAGATGTTACGTAATGCGGACACGAAACACCTTCAGTCCCGGTTTTTATTCACAAATCCAATACACACAGGAAAGCTTTTGTATATTTGCGAGCACCGTCGACATTTCAACTTACCTATTCATTTTTTATTCGGCTTCGGCACAACAATTGTTCAGACTTGTCGATGAGATGTACGAGTTCGCTTGTGCATATTTGATGGTGCTCAGTACCCGTGCATCCAATTACTTGTACCACTAAAACAGCGGGGATAGGATGAAAAAACCTGTATCAAAAATTGGTTGTGAGTGAAAATTGGTTTCATCATCATCATCATGATCAACCCATTACCGGCTCACTACAGAGCACGGGTCTCCTCTCAGAGTGAGAAGGGTTTTGGCCATAGTCTACCACGCTGGCCAAGCGGATTGGCAGACTACCTTTGAGAACGTTATGGAGAACTCCCAGGCATGCAGGTTTCCTCACGATGTTTTCCTTCACCGTTAAAGCAAGTGATATTTAAATACTTAAAACGCACTTAACTCCGAAAAGTTAGAGGTGCGTGCCCGGGATCGAACCCACGACCTCCGATTAGCAGACGGTCGTCCTAACCACTAGGCTATCACAGCTTTTTTTGAAAATTGGTTTATACTATAGAAAAGTGATTTGGACCTCCACACTTTTTATATCTCTTCTACCTCGGCATATTTTATTAATAACTGTTTGAAAAAAAAAAATGTAACGCGGCGATTAAACTTGGAGTGTCAAGCTGTTATACTAAATCCCTCAACACTACGAAAAAGCGTTCGTTTAGCCATTAGTCGTCGTCGTCGTCGTAATCAACCAATTGACGTCCACTGCTGGACATAGGTCTCTTGAAGGGACTTCCACATGCCACGGTTTTGTGCGGTTTTAGTAGTAATAGAAAAAAAGTTACTTATAACTGTACCATAAGTACTTATTTCACGAGAAAAGTTCCCAGCGTTCACCTTTTACCATTTCGAATTGTTCGTATTGACAAGTTTGGAACGAACAAAGTTCACCTGTTATTGTTAAAAATGTAACGCGGCGATTAAACTTGGAGTGTCAAGCTGTTATACTAAATCCCTCAACACTACGAAAAAGCGTTCGTTTAGCCATTAGTCGTCGTCGTCGTCGTAATCAACCAATTGACGTCCACTGCTGGACATAGGTCTCTTGAAGGGACTTCCACATGCCACGGTTTTGTGCGGTTTTAGTAGTAATAGAAAAAAAGTTACTTATAACTGTACCATAAGTACTTATTTCACGAGAAAAGTTCCCAGCGTTCACCTTTTACCATTTCGAATTGTTCGTATTGACAAGTTTGGAACGAACAAAGTTCACCTGTTCTCTCTTGTGAATTCACTGAAGACATACCTAGTTGAATTCTTCGCTTTTGAAAGACTGTGTTTGTAATTCCGGTAACTTATTGCTGGGTACACACAGCTGCCAGGCACCTAATGGAATGTCACATGCCGGGTAAAGTTTCGGTATTACGCCGACGGAAGACCGAACATTTTCACTCCACTTCGTAGGTGTACGATGTATTAAAACGGAAGGAGTCTCCTCCGTGTTTTGTTTTCATTTAATACCAATTTCAACCTTACGCCAAAGTTAATAAAGCTGAGTTTTAAGTGGTTAACAAAAAGACGCTGTGCTTCTAGCTCCTGCTTTCTAGCTTTGTGATGCATCAAAACGAAGCGCAGCACTTTCAGGGTGCAGTATCCAAAGCAAATAAAGCTAACTTTAAATTGTTGTCAAAAAAAACGTTGCTTGGATCCACGCGTGGACGTTGGACTTTTTGTGCTTATTCAGTTGGATTATTAGTGTCAAGATTGTCAAGTGTAAGTAGTTTTAAATAACGTGTATAATACCGAATTATCATCAATACATAGACCAGTCACCAAGACAAAATGTAGATAAAGTCGATACAAAGTTCAACTACTGACGCTGTACTGAAATAATAATGCGTTAGAAACGTAATTTGAACAAAGACAATAAATTCCTAACTGCCGCGCGCATACTGTTGTATAAAGTTCTCGAATTGCGCCAATTATGGGTAGATGTATTTTGTACAGCTCTAATGGGAGAATTATAATTTATAGCCGTATATTTATTTCACAAGAAAAGTTTCCAGCAGCAGCTGGCGTACATTTGAGCGGCTTCTTGTATTGACAAGTTAGCAGCGAGCACGGTTCACCCGATGCCGTAGCTCGCTTGTGAATTCACCGAGGACACTCTTTCACTCCTCGCTTTTGAAAGAGTTTGTTTGGAATACCCCTAACTTATTGTTGGGTACACACAGCTGTCTCCCTTAATGGAATGTCAAACCGCGCACGTAATATACTGAGTGGAGATAGGGTCTCTCGTCTTACCAACTTTTTTGTAGAAAAAAATAACTTTATTTGTATAGCACATAATTACAATCGTCATTGCAAGTTTTAAATATTATGGTTACTGAAAACCAATTGTGTGATTGCCGATGGGTGGTTAAATAAATTGATATTGATTCTACGTTTTCCGTTGGGTATAATTTCTGCTATTGTTAATGATGATGGAGCTCACACCTTGACCGATTTTCCAGCTATGGCTAACAATTATAAACAGATTTCGAGGGATTTTCTCATATTTTATTTAAACTAGGCCGATGACGTTTCAACGAGCTCTTCGTGGTTCGAAGAATAAGCAATGACCCCATTTAGTGTCACTAATGAAAGTTCACTGTTGAAAGTCAAGTTTTATTCATACAAACAAAGTTTAAGGTGCATTTGAGTAAGATTTTCGGAAAACGGGTAAGATCCAAGTTCAAAGAGTTTTCTTTGTTTGTAATAATGTGTGGGCGAATTTTTTGACTTACCTCTGTCTGTGAGGTCTGTGTATGAGGTCTGTTGCTCCATAGTCTGATTCAATGACCTAGTATCACTTAGAAGTACAATCCTAAATGGATAGAAAAAAAACCCGGCTGAGTTTGTTGTGGGCTCTTCTAAGACCAGCAGGGTTATTCTGTAACTTAGTTACCAACTGAAAATGGTTCCCAACGAATTAGTTCGATATACATTGCTGCTTTATTGTGTGAAAAATATAAACAGTTATTTAATTTCACACATTAAACCAGCAATGTATATTGAACTAATTCGTTGGCAACTATTTACAGTTGGTAACTAAGTTACAGAATAACCCTGCAGGTGGGTTATTCTGTAACTTAGTTACCAACTGAAAATGTTTGCCAACGAATTAGTTCAATATACATTGCTGTTTTACTGTGTGAAATATAAACAATGATTTCATTTCATTAAAACAAACAATATATATCGAACTATTAATTCGTTGGCAACTATTTTTAGTTGGTAACTAAGTTAGAGAATAGCCCCACAGGTCGCGTTTGGAATCCTCGTAGTTTTAGTTTTAAGTTTTCGTAATAATCACGTGTACTTCATATAATGACGTTCAAAAAGTGTACAGTGTACCAACATTGTATAAATGAATTTTGAATTTGAATTTAAATTATAGGGTGGTAATACTGTGGTAATAAAGCCTGTCACCCTATATGGATAAGGTGGTAATACTCCAATACCAACTAGAAATTGCCTAAACTAAATCGGGTCTTTAATATATACCTAGAATAATCTAAAGGGTGAGTTTGTCGCTAACTAGAAATCTATATCTATCTATCTATCTATATCTATCTTCTATTCTATCTATTCTATATCTATCTATATCTATACATCTATATCTATCTAAACATATAATAAAATCGTAGACTTGCCGTATCTGTACATTAAAGATTTTTGCAAAATAATAACTGGGGGATGTTAGGGATAAGCAATAGAACGTAAAAAAGCTAATTTTGAAATTTTTGTCTGTTTGTCTGTTTATCTGTTTGTCTGTTTGTCTGTATGTTTGTGCGCGCATCACGCAAAAACTACTGAATGGATTGAAATGAAACTTGGTATGATTTAAGTTCACACTACGGAGTAACATATAGGATACTTTTTATCCCGAAATTCAGCATGGTTCCCTTGGGAGAGGGGATGAAAGTTAAAATGTGTACTTAGCTGTAATTCATTAACGCGTGGTCTGATTCCATTCATTCTTTTTTTGTTAGAAAGGATATACTTTAAAGATTACCGGGTAATCTCAAAAAGGCTGGATTGATTTTGATGGGACTTTTACTGGCGGATGTTTACATTTTGATCTACCTAAACATTCGCCAGTGAACTTTTAACAGATTTTAGCAAGCTATGAGCTCAAAGGAGCTTAGGAAAACAAAATGATTCACACGGTATTTTCAAAAACCAATATCCACGCGAACGAAGTCGCGGGTGTCCGCTTGTTTTAAAATAAATGACCTAATAATATTCATCATCATCATCATCATGATCAACCCATTACCGGCTCACTACAGAGCACGGGTCTCCTCTCAGAGTGAGAAGGGTTTTGGCCATAGTCTACCACGCTGGCCAAGCGGATTGGCAGACTTCACACACCTTTGAGAACGTTATGGAGAACTCTCAGGCATGCAGGTTTCCTCACGATGTTTTCCTTCACCGTTAAAGCAAGTGATATTTAAATACTTAAAACGCACATAACTCCGAAAAGTTAGAGGTGCGTGCCCGGGATCGAACCCACGACCTCCGATTAGAAGTCGGTCGTCCTAACCACTAGGCTATCACAGCTTTTTTAATAATATTATGAACTGTTAACTGCATGACACAGTTACCTACTGAAAGCTTACAGAATGTGATGCTTACTACTCAGAAAAGCTTGATGTTTGAATGAAAGAACAATGTCTCTTTGAAATGTCAATGGTGCACGTACGACATCGGGAAGGGCCTTTGATAACGGCTGTGTTTCTGTGCCACTTGTTTCCGCTCTTGTATGATTGCTACGCTCGTACGTGAATAGGCGTATATGTTTTACAAGTTTTATAAAAATCCTTTTTTAACCCCCGACGCAAAAACGACGGGGTGTTATAAGTTTGACGTGTCTGTGTGTGTGTGTGTGTGTGTGTGTGTGAGTGTGTGTCTGTCTGTTCCCCTGTGGCGCTCAAACGGGTGGACCGATTTGAATGCGGTTTGTTTTGTTGGAAAGGTGAATTAGTCGAGAGTGTTGTTAGCTATGTTTGATGAAAATCGGTCCAAGATGGCCGCCTACATATTTTTTCACAACTCCCTTAATATGGGTATCAAATGAAAGGGCTTGACTAGTAGAATACTGAATAGCATTATTGCAAATCCAAGATGGCCGTCGCCACAAAATAGCGAATTTCGGGTTTTTTTTTTTAATTTTTAATTTATACTTGTTAGACTGGATCAATAATTTCGGGTTAAATTCAATTCAAATCGATTTCTTATGACATCCACTTACCCCAGGTAATATTCAGTGTAATAATGAACGTATGGGTACGACTGTTATTGTAGTTTCTATCATCTCAACCGACAGATGTCCACTGCTGGTCTCTTGCAAGTCGCCACAGAACACGATCTTGTGCTGCTAGTGTCCAGCGGCTGCCAGCGACTATCTTGAGATCTTCCGTCCACTTAGTGGGGAGTCTTCCAATGCTGCGCTTTCCGGTGTGGGGTCTCTATACGAGCATCTTGGGACCCCAACACACCAGTCCTTGGAGATAAAGATCTTCGAACAATGCGTGATAACTTATACATAGATCCGAATGATGGTTGCTAATAATAATAATGGTCGGAGGCTTATTAGGCCTCACAAGAAAATTCAGGTTCACTCAGCAGGTAACGAAGAGAACTATGTTCAGAGTAATCCTACGGGATCAAATCAGAAATGAGAAAAGTCATAGGAGCATCAGAGTTAGTGACATAACTAATCGAGTCGCGGAACACGAGGGCACATAGCCCGGTGAACCGACTAACGTTTATGCCTACATAATTATCTACATGGTTCATCTTTATCGCTTAACCTTTCTACTTTGGAAAAACTCAACACCGTAATCCATGGAACCTCATAGAAAAGGTAAGCCTATAGAAAAAATTCCTTAACAAATATATATGTCTACTAGCGGACCCGGCAGACGTCGTCCTGCCCAATATTAGCGCCACCTACCGGGTCCAATTTTTCTACTTACAACCTTCCTCTTGAATCACTCTATCTATTAAAAAAAACCGCATCAAAATCCGTTGCGTAGTTTTAAAGATTTAAGCATACATATAGGGACAGAGAAAGCAACTTTGTTTTATACTATGTAGTGATTCAGATCCCCAAAATGCATGACACACTTTCGCGTGCCAGAAAAAGCTTAAATGTGTTACGCGAGTGAGCAAGTGACACGGAACTTGATATTTTGAATGAAACGAAAATGTCTCTTTGAAAACTCGATGGCGTACGACATCGGGGAAGGACGTTTATTAACGGCTGTGTTTCTGCGCTGCTCGTTTCCGCTCTTTTGTGATTGCTCCGGCCTCCGCCGGTCGCGCGGCCCTGTGAATAGGCGTATACGTGAGTGAACAACTTTTCAAAGTATTAAGGCGTTTTTGTGGCACTCGGATCTGCACACACCGCGTTCATTTGCTTAAAATGTCTTTGTTGTTAACTCCGCATTTTTCATACGCTAATTCAAGAATCGCGTGTTTATTTGTAATACATCTGATTGACCTTCCTTGTAAACTTTTTATCTATTTTATAAAGCGGTAAATACTTAACTATTAATCCCCGACGCAAAAACGACGGGGTGTTATAAGTTTGACGTGTCTGTGTGTGTGTGTTTGTGTGTGTGTATATGTGTCTGTGTCTGTCTGTTCCCCTGTAGCGCTCAAACGGGTAGACGATTTGAATGCGGTTTTTTTTTGTTTGAAAGGTGAATTAGTCGAGAGTGTTATTAGCTATGTTTGATGAAAATCGATCCAAGATGGCCGCCGCTACAAAATGGCAGATTATATTTTTTTCACAACTCCCATAATATGGGTATCAAATGAAAGGGCTTGACTAGTAAAATAGCACTATGCAAATCCAAGATGGCCACGACCACAAAATGGCGAATGTCGGGGGTGTTTTAATTTGCAATTTATTTAAAACAACCTCGGTCAGCATATTAGTTTGGCCATTCAACGAGGTAACGCAGCCAGCGTTCTGGCCCTCTGGGCACCTTGCCCCGTTACAGTGGTTTGAATGTTTTATTTGATTTGTAATTTTTATTTTTAAGTATTTATAGTTTTTGTAAAAAAAAGTGTTGTTTTATAAAGTAAGAATTACAATTTTTTTTAATTAGTAGATATGTATAATCGCTTTTAGTAGATATCGACAAGCGTGTTTGTCGCTAGCTAGTTTTACAATGAATGACCTAATATTAAGTACGATCGCTTATGGCCGCTCTCTTCACGCGCTTCTCCATACAAACGTATTACGCCTATTATTCCAATATTTGTCGCAATAGGTCTAAAGTTAAGCCAGATATCAATTTATGTCTCCATTATCTATGCCATAAAATAAAAATATTAGTAAAATTATATTTATTTTGAAAGTTATGATGCTTGAAAAATCACTATTTTTGGGCAAATTTTGGGGCAACTTCGTGCGTAAATAAACTATATAAGAAACTAGAAAATTGAAAAACGACCGAAGTCTCATCATAGGTTACTTAATAATAATTACAAATGTCTTTAGTTCATGTAAAAAATTGCCAAATATTTGCTAAAATAGGCGAAATACCAAACCTAGATTTGCATCTTTTTACTTTGCCGTTTTTCACTAAAAATCATGATATCTCAAGCAAAATTTATTTATTTAATTAATTTACTATTTATTTATGTATATATTTTTAGTACTCTTCTTTACTGAAGACGTCTCGCTCTCTAAATGCAGAAATCACTGTTTTAGACTCCACTCACCAACGATTTGTCGATGCCATGGAGAGGGCTCTTAAAAATCTATAGAGGCAGAATAAAATGTAAAAGCGAAAAATGTTATACCTAATATATTTGGAGCCGTCACTTAAGAATTCGAAGCACATTTTTACCTATAATATGGAGCCAATCTTAGCGGAACATAAAGATGGAAATATGACATGAAAGTCTATAAATTTGGTCAATAGCCATTAAACGACATTGTGGGGTGCGAAAATATGGAAGAGTGGAGGGAACTTCACGGCACTTTGATTTAAGACATCTTACAATAGTAAAAAATGGAATAGGCTGACGATATTATTATCCTTCTTTAAACATTTTAATATTAATATTAAGGACTTGATAAATATAAAACAAATTATAGTTAATTGAAAATGATATATTCTAATAATACCTATTTCATGTAGATCAACTATAAATGGTGCTTATGACAAAAGACGACATGTTACAATAACTATACCTATCATTCTCCGTAAATAACAAAATTAAGAAATATAAGTTACATACTAATCAATTTTAGGAGACGTAAACAAATAAAGAGTTAAAAGAATCGCTGCATAATTCAAACACCACTTTACTACCGATGGACATAAGATAAACTGTAAATATTTATTCTTTCGTCGGGTCTAGCGTGAGCGCTTCTTTCCTGTGTTCAAAGTGCCACTTGAAACGTGACAAGACGAGTGAGGGGGACATAAATTGTGGACGTTTCCAGCAACACTTAACTTTAGATCTTGGCCGGACGGGACATCGGCGCAGCTGGCAACCGTCCGAGCGGACGTCGCGTCGCTACACATAGCCAGCCTAACGAAATAGAAAATACCATTATTCTTTTCCCAAGACAAGGAGGCGTTCGAGCACTATTATTTACAACCAGATTTGTTTATCTGGCACCGTAAAGTAAATCAAGTAAAGGGCTTCGAAACACGGAACCGGCTTCGGGAAAAATTTAAACGACGGTTTTATAAGCAAACAAATGTAAATATTTTAAAGTAGTTAGCGGATATTTCAGTGATTTTGATATAAAAAATTTGTTGTTTAGTTTAATCGTTTTTTACTTTACCATTTATTAACTTTAAAATTCTTTCTAACCTTATTTTAGTCCCAATTTAAAGATTTTAGTCGAAAACAACATAGAACAACAGAAAAAGAGGTTCTAATAAAGAATCCAATTTATTGGGAAAGGAAAAATAAAAAAGTGTATAAGTGAGACATTTGTGATCCAGATGCTCGCTTCGTTCGTCCGCAGTGATCTTGGGACATTCAAATTGATGGAAAGGGTGCGTTGCGCCATTACGGGGGGGTCTTATTAATTCTCCTTTCGACAGGCCGACCGAGGAGGCCATAAATTCACCTCAACCAAAGGGATGACCAATTTCAGAACATTTACGAGCCACAAATTACGCGACCGCTGAAATATACCGGCCCGGGGACGGCAAAGAACGGGGGGCGAGCGGGAGCTGAAAAAGCCTAAATGTTAATTTAATGTTGAAAGCTACACAAAATTGCTTCAGTCCTCAAGATAGGAGAAATATTGGCCGCCATCCGCGAAAAGGTCCAGATACTAATTTTATGCGGGGTAAATGAGCCGAGGGCAAGACGACGGTAAATCGATATTCATTTGGCTGAGCGTACATTTATTTTGGCTGGAAACGATATCATGGAAATTAGGGCCCTCCAGAAATTTACACCGTTTAATTCAGCTACCGAATGATGAATTCCAAGTTAGTCAACGTTTATTTATTTAAATTGCCCGCTGAATTTTGTATTTTAAGCGAGCGAAATATAAAAGAAGTTTCGTAACAAAAATAAACACCAACCTAAATAAAAAATTATTCTTATTAAGCGTTTATACGATTAAATGAATTATACCAAAACCCAAACAAATGTTTTTGGAAATTTTTCTCTGTCTGTCTATTTGTCCGGGCTGATCTTCGAAAGGTCTAAATCGATTTTGACAGTATTTTCACAGGCAGGTAGAAGATTACATAAAGATTGATTTACATTACTTTTTATCCTGGAAATCTTAAGCGTTCCGGCGTAAATAAATTAAAACTGTAAATATTACGGACGATATACATACATACATAATTTAATATATTTTTGGTCTAACCACTGAACCGATCTTGACGAGATTTGACGCATAGATAGCTTGCATCCTGGAAACGAATATAGGTTGGATTTTTTAAAAACCCCATTTCAAGCAAACTAAATCGCAGTCACCAGCTACTAAGTGAATAATAGTTTTATACGACGATATGGAAAAGAGTAAACAAAACATTGTACAAGTTTGCGCTTCTAATGGCTGTTTTATTTGTTCGCGTCAATATATCTTGAGGCGACTCGGTAACGCTGTGCTAGCTAACTGTTTTATCACTTTATTGCATGGGATCGCATAAACTTGGGAAAGTGATGGCAATAAAACGTAACAATCGAGATAATTCTGTATTATGTCGGCAGACACAACTTGCACGTGTTGGCGTAGCAGTAAAATTAATGTAGCCTATTTTCATACGAGCGGATACCCGCGACTTCGTTCGCGTGTATATCGGTTTTTAAAAATCCCGTGGGAACTTTTTGTTTTTCTTAAGCTCTTTTGAGCTCATACCTTGCTAAAAACTGTTAAAAGTTCACTGGTGGATGTTTAGGTAGATAAAAATGTAAACATCCGCCACTGAAAGTCCCATCAAAATCGATACAGCCTTTCAGAGATTACCCGGTAATCTTTAAAGTATTTCCTTTCTAACAAAAGAAGAATGAATGAAATCGGACCACGCGTTAATGAATTACACATTTTGACTTTCATCCCCTCTCCCAAGGGAACTGTGCTTAATTTCGGGATACAAAGTATCCTATATGTTACTCCGTAGTATGAACTTAAATCATGCCAAGTTTCATTTAAATCCATTCAGTAGTTTTTGCGTGATGCGCGCACAAACATACAGATAAACAGACAAGTTTCAAAAATAGCTTTTTTACGTTCTATTACTTATCCCTAACATCCCCCAGTTATTATTTTGCAAAATCTTCAATGTACAGATACGGCAAGTCTACGATTTTATTATATGTATAGAATAGAAGATAACCCGCCAACCCGCATCGGAGCAGCGCGGCGTGGCGAGATTCTTATTTCCTCTCTCCGCTAAGAGAGGAGGCATGTGCCCAGCAGTGGGACGTTAAAAGTCTGTAGGGGTGGAAGTGGTGGAGGTAGTTTTAATAAAGCCTCATGAATCTTTTCTACTCTAAATATCTGTATTCTGTATCTGTTTCTGTATGCACTTAGGTAGGAATAGCTCATTAATAGTATTTATCATCACATTAATATTATAAAGGCGAATGTTTGTGTGTGTGTATGCATGTGTGTGTATGTATGTGTATGTTTATTACTCTTTAACGCCGCAACTATTCAACCGATTTTAGTTGAAATTTCGAATGGAGATAGATTATACCCCGGCTCTCTTAACTCATAGGCTGTTTATTCCGGAAAAAGTGTTCCTGTGGGACTTAAATAGATATAGACTTCCAAAAACGCGATAGATGGCGCTGATTGTTCTTAGGTAGGTACATCACGCTCACATAACACATTGTTGCAATAGTTTGCTGTCGTTGCATGCATTTGTATGCGCTTGCATGAATTTGGTGTCGTTCTCTTTGCTAAGTTACTCTTAGAAGATTATGTTCAAATATTTTTATGTGTACAAACTTACTAACCGCGTGTAACACCGCGTGGCGCAGCTAGTATATATATAGTATGATGTAATGCATTATGCGCTAAAACGTTTATTATAACTAAAATTCGTATAGTACGGTTTAAGTTTGAGAATTGAATAAAAATGTACAAAATGTTTTTATTCGACTTAGCGTTTTCTTGAATAAATGGGCTTCGCTTTCCGACGATCCGCTTTACTCGATTTAGCATTCGTCTTTGAAAGTTTATTTGCTCTCAAATCTGCACCAATAATGAAAAGCTAGTGTATTTTTGTGTAATCGTGATAATTATTAAGTCCTACTTATCTTCTATCTACTTCTATTCTAATACACATAATAAAATCGTAGACTTGCCGTATCTGTACATTAAAGATTTTTGCAAAATAATAACTGAGGAATGTTTGGGATAAGTAATAGAACGGAAAACAGCTATTTTTGAAATTTTTGTCTGTTTGTCTGTATATGTGTGCGCGCATCACGCAAAGCATATTCAATGGATTGAAATGAAACTTGGCATGATTTGAGTTCATACTATGGAGTAACATATAGGATACTTTTTATCCCGAAATTCAGCACGGTTCCCTTGGGAGAGGGGATGAAAGTCAAAATGTGTACTTAGCTGTAATTCGTTAACGCGTGATCCGATTTCATTCATTCTTTTTTTGTTAGAAAGGAAATACTTTAACGATTACTGGCTAATCTCTGAAAGGCTAGATCGATTTTGATGGGACTTCCACTGGCGGATGTTTAGATTTTGATCTACCTAAACATCCGCCAGTGAACTTTTAACAGTTTTAGCAAGGTATGAGCTCAAAGGAGCTTAGGAAAACCAAAATGATTCTCATCGGATTTTTAAAAACCAATATCTACGCGAACGGAGTCGCGGGTATCCGCTTGTTATCTATTATTATTATGACTTATGTATCTAAGTTCAATTCCTCTCTCCTATAAAAGAGGAGATATGTGCCCAGCAGTGGCTCGTTAGGCTGTTGTGTGTAGATGGAAAGTAACCAATATTAATTTTATTGTTAAATTTTCGTAATTTATTAATTTCTTTATTAATTGCATTTAGATCAATACGTATATCCAATTCATTTAAGTATTTCAATATCAGTGCACTTGAAAACTATACATATTATGTACTCGTACATATAGACACTTTTCCTATTAATACATTATTTATTTATCAATACAAGATCCAAGAATATCGGATCCGGAAAATATGGAAACATTTTCCGTGAAAGTCGAAATTTCCACCACAGTAGCGAACAAACCAATAACGCACGCTGCGTTCGGTCGTGATCTCTGGCCCGTACTGTTAATATAGCGTGCCATCTGCGCTGCTTGCATGTCCGATCTCATATTCACGAATATCATAGACATTCGGCTTTTTATGACAACACACGTAGGTATATGAAGTACACCCTCCTCCCTACAACACTAACAAGCTCGTCGTACTTTATGTAAAGTACGACGAGGGCTTCCCGCCTTCAACGCTTCGTACGATAAAATTTTATTGATTGATATTTAATTGAGCAGAAATGTAATTCAATAAATTAATAGTATTAAATTAAAGAATATAATTAAATTTTGTTTTTTTTTTTGTTCTTGATTTGTGAATCGAAAAGTAGATGTCAAAAAATACGATTAAAATATGCAAAATTAAAATATTATAATACTTACTAAAAAATATCTAACATTGTTTATAATTCAAATAGTGATAATAACACACGAAGGTATAGTAAAAACATTATTAAGTAAATCGAATCTATGGCTTATATTTTCTGTGTAAAGACTCAAAATGTATAAGTACTGTACGTAGGTTCAAAGGTTTTGAATTTTGTACCTAATAAAATTCTTTTAAGCTGCCTCTTCAAGCTGTACATGAAACGGAGCGAAGTAAAATAAGAATTGCGGTCGTAGCGCGACCTTCTCATAAAAAATCAGTCTCAACCTTAAGATATTTCTCCACTCTATAAACGGACAATTTATTAGGCTATTAGAAACACCACCCTATTCCCAGCACCGTTTTACGTTTTTGAAATAAAATAACAGCTTGGTAATGCGTACCTACGAATATCTACTGTGCATGGAAGAGTTCGCGAAATGTCAGTTATGATAGAACATAATTTTCTTTGAGCGTTTATTTAACTTTCATTTAACAGATACTTAATATAATTATAATTATACAAATTGTTATGCTATAATTTTATTAAAATAGCTACCATAATATTCAATCATTATCAACATATAATTTTTTCAGGATCTTTTTCACTCCGAGCAATCATCCATACAAGTGTCTGCACATTATAATTTAAAAACATTAATTAAGCTTTTTGTAACAAAATCCGGTACCAAAGGCATAATAAATAATAGTTAAAAAAAACTAAAAAACACGCTTTTTATAGAAAACCAAACTAAAAAATAGAAAATAAATTTTAATAAATATAAATTAATAATAGTGTGCATATGAAAAAAATGTATTTTATTAAAAAAAAGCGTAGGGTGCATGGATGTATTTAGATTATCATTTCGATAATATCTTTAAAGCACTCCACGCTTTTTTAAAATAAAATACATTTTTTTCATATGCACACTATTATTAATTTATATTTATTAAAATTTATTTTCTATTTTTTAGTTTGGTTTTCTATAAAAAGCGTGTTTTTTAGTTTTTTTTAAACTATTATTTATTTTCTACTTTTTAGTTTGGTTTATTTATAAAACACTAAAAAATCATGTCACTTAAAATACAACAGATATTAATTATTAATAAATTATTTTATTTGTTCTTTATTGTAAATCGTACAATATGATTAAAGTAAATAAGTACTAATTAATAATATTATTATTTTGTTTTAATATTGTTATATCTTCGCATTCGTGCGTTTTGTGCTTAGATTTTAGTTGTGTGTGACATCTATTCTGTTTACCCTAGTTACAGTTAGTTACCGTGCGATTTTGAATGTTTATTGTTTTTCCTTACCGACGACTTTTGATAAATGAAGACAAAATCTTATTTTCCAAATTGAAAAATGAAATAATCTTATCAAATTAGTGTATTGTCATCGGTCCTCGATAAATCTACAAAGTTTGAATGAAATCTGACCGTTTAAAGTGGGTCAAAATCGCGTTCAAAGAAGTCGGTTACAAACATACATACAGGTGAAGCTAATATAAAGCGTGTAATAATAAAAAATGATGGATTATATGAATGTATATAACATATATAATTATTTTGGATGTCACGAATCTTAAACGTGTTTCATACGAACTCTTAAATAATTTTATTGAGTAGGTATAAGTATTTTCTTGAAATAAACAACAGCATTTATTGGTAGACCCTATCGCTGAAAATTTTAACGGTCAATAAATAAATTGACGCTCTCTCTTCAAGTTAAGCTTTTGTTTCATTTTGTTTATGGGTTTGATAAACAAAACAACGGTACGTAACAAAAAAGTAAGTTTTTGTTCTTTTCTTTTGAATACACATAAAAATGTACCAATCCCATTTCTTGGCATTTTCTTCCTTATAAAGATTAGGTAAACCGTAGATTAATCAAAAATGGTTTGACATATTTTATGTACATTGTAACTACGCATTTTCAGTGCTACAAAATGCATTGTAGCCCTACGAGAGCAACGTAGTCACTTTATTAGTGACTTTCGCTCTATAAATGAGATTTAAAAAAAATGCATTCAACTGGTAGGTCCAGTCGATTTGCCGCGTCATCAGACTATTAATGTGATGGAATAGAGAGTGATCCTGTGTTGGCTTACTCACTTGTGCACTGTAATATCACCTGGCATAATTGTTTAAACTCCATGTCAGAGTTGCAAACTGCCATTCGTCACCACAATAGCTCTGTCAAGGCTACCCCGCTGGCCGCCTTTGTAAATTAGATTTAATTAACCGAACGTATAAAGCACCCCTCGCCCCCTTTTTGTGAAACGGTTTTTGTTATTATGTATCTTTCCTGCGCGCTCGTTGGCTTAATGTCAACACGGTGAATTTCAAAATGAGACATTCATTATACATATACTTATTTATTTTTAGGATTCCAAAGGGTGCCAAACAGGACTCTATTTTACTAAGCCTCCGCTGTCTGTTCTTACGTCCGTTTGTCACATGGGTATAGAGCTTCAGCCCGAATAGGCAGCCAGTTAAAATCACAGAATACGTGTGACTGAAATAATAAAAAAAAAATCCAAGAGCCCCCAAAAAAAATACAAAAAAAAAATTTTTACGTTTATTGATTCAGTTCTACCATATGAACGGTAATACATACAAGTTTCAAAAGTCGAACAGAAACGTGACGCGTACACAAGAACGCGCGGACTTGTAAAAATGACTCGTCCAAAATTAAGCTGACACAGAATACTGTATGCTATTATAATAATTGCTTTCAAAAAGACTTTGGCTCGGCCTTTGATATCTATTTTAGCGGTGATACTTTATCACATGAAAAATATATTTTCCGTCTTAGTAATAGAGCTTTGTTCGATACAAAGGAAATTTCAATAATAGAGGAGTAATGTAAAAAGAGAAAACGACGGCGTAAAGATATAACAACTACGGCGAGTGTTTTTTATGTTACACTGGGTACAAATTTAATCAGAAGTGAAAATATACGAACAAACAAAAAAGAATCGTTGGCACATAATGAAACGTTCAGACCGAGTCTGGGAAAGCAATTTTTTGAAGGAAATTGTTTAATTCAATAGCTCTGTTTGTGTACGATATGTAGTATGTACCTACCTACTCGCAGACTGGCACATTTACTTTGGAGCTTATTTAAACGTCGCTCGCACGAAAACTTTGTCACTAATCCTCCGTTAGAACTTCTGACCACGACTTCAAAACAATCAAGACGTTCTTAGGATACAAATTGGATCAGTAGTTAGTGACTTAGGATATATTGTCTTCCACGAAGAATAGTGCGTGCCACCTCACACACTCATTTAAATATCTATTCAAACCAAATGTAAAAAGGTATATATACACAGTTTATATATATTTGAAGTACCGCATAATAAGGGCAACACACAACGAATATTACGAAGCAATATCTATTTTATCCAGCCGCGTTCAAAGCTCCAAGCGAAGACCCTCCAATCTCGAACTCCCAACTATACGATAACTCACAACTTTACGATGCCTTACCTTTTTCATACATATATTTAATACATTGTATTCGTGGTAACCTAAATTGCCGTAACAAAAATAACATCTTACCTTCGAGTAGGATTCCTCTTCTCGAGTGTCTTTCAGGAAATCGTAAATTATGCAGAGCGGCACAACCATTATAGCAGGCTCTTTGCAAAGAGTGGCCGCGGTAGCGAATAGAAGTGTCCCCGCTAATGTACACCACTGCAAGAGTTCACCTGAATCTTCACTAACACTACCGTTGCACTGGCACTTATTGAGTTTCACTTCTCCAGTACCCACTTCGCAAGCGTTTAGAATTTTCAAAGGTCCCGCTTCGCCCGCTTTCAAAAGTCTTCGAACGTTCATCAATATTTGCTGCATCAGCCCATGGCAGCTCAGTCTGAAGTTTTGATCGCTGGTGGTCGATCTGTGACGAATCGTGTTCTTGATGAAATGTCGGCATTGTTTTTTCTGGCTTCTGATGCGCAGTCGTACATGTTCGCTGTAGAGCAGAAAACTGAGAAGAAAAAAGTTGCAAGCGGCCAGGTCAGCTCTCCCGACCACGCCGGCGACGGCTTCAGTGTGTATAGGGTGGGCTGCGAAACTCAAGCCGGCGACCGCCGTCCCGACTTTTATACAATGAGGTGGCAATAAGCGGCGCGCGGTCGTGACCACGAGCGCCGTCGCTATTGAATGGAACAGGATATTGAGAAAATGATAACTCCACGGCTTGAGCCCGCTAAACACGTAGTTCAGGCGATATGTGGCCACGCACAAAGGTCGATAGGAGCCGTGCGATCCAGGGTCGGTGAGCGGCGTTCCCCAAAAATCGTTTCCGAACAAAGCTTTTATTGGTGTATGGCCGACGACGTCTGGGTTGGAAAGGATTGCTCGCCTGTGAACAAAAAAAAAAACAGTTACTTAGTAACGACGTAATTTGAACATCTGCATCTTAATAATGATGTAAAAGATCATCTTCTAAGTAAATTAAAACATTTTTATAGTGGTAATTACGAAAGAGCATTTTGATGCGTCCAAATTAATTTCGAGCTCCATAACTTTACTTAATCACTTATTTAATAACTAACAAGCACTTAGTAGTGCCCGCTTAAAATTATCGCTAGCTAAAGAAACTTAACTTTTCTAGTATATTTTAAAATACTAGAAAAAATATACAGTTAAAATTGAAATAACTGTTTCTTATTAACCCAAAAATACCTTTTTTGATTTACTATATTTGTCTGAAGACTAAACCAATTTTGAGGTGACTTTAATAGGTAGGTATAATATACGAAGAGTGATCTGGACTATTTTTAATCCAAGAAAACGTAAGAGTTCCGGGATTTAAAAAAATCTAAATCAACACGGGCGAAATAGCGGACATCAGCAAGTCAATAAATATCAGTAATTAAAAAGTTTTTTAAAAAAATGTTTGCCGCATTAAAATTCTACAGCAGCAACTATTAAAAACTCTCCAAAGTAATTTCCGTCAGAATCACTGATTCATTTTTCTATCAGCAAATTAAAAAGAATATGAAATACCTGAAATCTCATTACTGAAGGTGGACGGGGATATTTTTAATATCGTAATTTTTCCTTGAACTAAAAGTTGATTTCAAAGTAGAAACTTTTTGCAAGAGTAGACTTTTTATACTGTAGGTCTTTGATAAATCGAAGAACTATATTCTGTAGACGCTAAACCATTTACAGAACGATTACAATTTTTCCTTAATATTATACTGTACTTTTCTACGGTGAAAACAAGTAAAGGGAAATCAATAATATTAATTTAAAACGTTTTATAAAGGACCAGCCCCCCGATTGTGTAACTTTTGACGATGAAATGGTATTTATTTGATGGCCTTAGGCATCAAAGTAAAATAAACCATAACAATATTGAATTAGAGCTCAATTTCGTGTATGCGTTCGTATACGTTTAGGTATGTACGATATGCTCCATAACGTTCCATGTTGAAATCGGTTGTAATGAATTTGTGACTTTAAACTGATACATTCAAGGAATATTTTACTTTGATGGCCAACGATGGTCAAGGAATACCATTTCATCGTCAAAAGTCACACAATCGGGGGGCTGATCTCATACGTCCAGCGCCAAACGCAACCACCTGATTATTACAAAGACGTATGTACGTAAGCTTCGAACTAATTAATCATTTCTTTATTGGTTTGGTTGAAAAAATCGAGTTGATGTGTAGAAACTATGTTGGAGGCAAACTATTTATATTTTATTGTTTTTTGTGTTCAACAAAACTTTAAATTTTTTATAATATAGGTACTGTTTTATGAGCGACAATACATTTTTAGCACACTGCAAAAAGATGCACGCCACAATACGCAACGCTTTGATAAATTACTCTCTTGAGAGTAATTTATCAAAGATGCAACATTGTCGAAGATTGTCACATATTTTTGCTTCAGCGTTTAACAGCTTATAATAACATAGATAAAAACTATCGCATTTGAATAATAAATGTTTACAAGTATAAATTGAAAATTTAAAAAACCCCCGACATTCGCCATTTTGTGGCGGCGGCCATCTTAGATTTGCATAGTGCTATTCTACTAGTCAAGCCCTTTCATTTGGTACCCATATTAAGGGAGTTGTGAAAAAATATGTAAACCGCCATTTTGTAGCGGCGGCCATCTTAGATCGATTTTCATCAAACATAGCTAACAACACTTTCGACTAATTCACCTTTCAAACAAAAAAAAACCGCATTCAAATCGGTTCAGCCGTTTGAGCGCTACAGGGGAACAGACAGACACACACACACACATACACACACAGACACGTCAAACTTATAACACCCCGTCGTTTTTGCGTCGGGGGTTAAAAATAAGGAAATCCGACAGCGACAATAATCGAAGGCATTACGTCAGCGTCATTCGGTAATCAGGGCTAAGAGTATCGAAATGTTTTCCCACGATCGCCTGAATCCTGCCCCCAATCGACCCTACATCGAGTACAATACCATCTAAATAATGGAAAACGTTCACCATCGTTCTTTCAAGATTGATTTCCTGAAGCGTGTATTTGACGCTTATTGGACTTTGTATTCCACCCTCGCCATTCTCTGATCGGCTTTATTAGACTGAACTACAGTTGAAACTCCTATTAATATTTTCCCGGAAAAGTTTCATAATACAATGACGCAAGAAAAGGAAATACAGAAGCCGTGGTATGACTCGTTTTAGTCGGTCAATAACTCGGTCAATACTAGAATTCTCCGTAGACGGGATGATGACTAGTGGAATCGAAGGCATGCTGAACATCCTGTGGGCATCTTAACAACCGATGATATTCACAATGTAGGTGAAATAAGATGCGCTTTAGAAGTGTTTTGATGAACTCTGGATGCTTTCTCTATTAACCAATGGAAATGGTTCTCCAAAATGCGGGTCTCATGGCACAGAATTCTATTACTATACGTATTTGAGGAAGTACATATGCGTTTCAGAAGTCACCCGATTATATCGACCAATGAAAAAGAGTCTTTATAATGTTTTCTGACCATCAATAATACGTAGGTACATGTTTTCTACGGCGGTGGACGTACAAATACCTATGTATTTTCAAAGGGTGCTATTCGAATCTTTTTGATGAATTTCTGCGTAGATCGAATTTTTTTTTCGCTTTAGTAAAGGATTCGACTTTGCCCTGAAAATAATCATCGCAAGCATTCGTTACCAGTGATCATGACTTTATTGAACTTTGCATGATTGTTTATGAATTCCATTGCAGTGACAGATGCGGCATTCGGGCTGTGATTCGGGTGGCGGGATGACCTAATTTGGCAGGAAATATTTTTTGCGCATTCAAGACTTATCTACTGTAGACTCAAGACTGTAGACTCGATGTTCGAATACTGCCACTTCAACACGATATCTCATAGATTTCCAATATTATATCCAATAGGTATATTTCCAATATTATTCAGAAGATCGGTTCAGCAGTTAAGCCGTACAAAGGCAACAAACAGCCGACAGTGTATGGATTCGGGAGTCGCCACATCTGCGCGTACAAAACGCCTAAGAAAATTTTCGAGACCAGAATTACGGGCGCGATTTTCATACATACAGGTTCATTATACGGATGTCCGCACTCCAAGATTTTTTGCCGTTTGTATCAAACGACTCTCTGCTTACACAGATACGTTAAAAATTATAAAACAGTAATTTTGGTGGAGAACCCGTGGACTCACCGACTTCTCCCCCCAGTGGGTGCAAGGACAATTCATGTTTTAATTTTATTAAATTTTATTGAAAAAATTTATTCCGCAAAGAGAGAGACACAGTCTATCTGTAAACGTAGTCTTGTAGAAAACAGCTGTGAGCTATTTTTCACAAAGAGTACTAACGCACACTATCGTCATGAAACTTGGCACGTCTGCCTTAGCTTCCGCCATCTACTCTAAGAGTTAACATTACTAAGTATAAAACTTATAGACTCGTTTGTTTTTTAACTAATTAAACTGCACTCGGCTAAAATGAGTAACACAAGAAAAAATGGCTACGGTTTCGTGGTCCCAGTGGTTGACCCACTCAGTGGGACCATCAGGATTTTCAAGTCCTAATGCAAAAGTAGAGTACCAAAATATTAGTATTTTTTTTCTGCTTTAAACAGACTATCTTGAAATAAATTAATTCGCCAGGGTTTACCTACATTTCAGATCGTTTACAAAGTTTTTCAGAAATAAATAACGTTGGAGTTATATATAACTTTTTTTACTTATATTTTACCCGACTACGGCAAAGTAAAGGTAATGTAAAAATAAAGGTTGAATGATCGTATAAAAGTAATATTTCTCGCAATTGCCGCCTTATCAGCCCACCTATCTAGGCGCCTAGTTCGTTTCAATCTAAGTATTGATCTCACATATATTTTATCCAGAGTCTTCAATTTGAAGAAGAAAGCCAGTAAAATAGGCGATTGAATAATACATTTTTATAGGACCTCAGCCGCGCCTACTGTGCGAAAGAGGAAAAATCATGTCCTACATTTGGCCATTGTATTGCAAATAGTGAGTAAGACGGCTTTCCTTTTACTTATTTACATAAAAACTTTCCAGGTTATTTTGAGAAAATAATTACGGCGAAATAGATTCGATGTTGAGGTTCCGCTAAAACTGTTCTTTCATTAAAAACATTTAAGTCCTATTTACGGCAAATGGCGGCATTAGCGCTACTTTTACTAAAAGGGAAATAAAGCGGGCCGGAATAAATATTCGAAAGTGGACGTTACAAGCAACGGATAAGCAGTCATCTCTTGTATCATGGCCTTTTATACTGAATGCTTCTGAGTCTGGCAAATGATACGCATTTAAGATAAGCCTTTCATTAAAGCTTTGTAAAGTAAATGAAGAGATGGGGCTTATAAAGTATTTTATGCTTTTGAGAAAGTATTAACAAGTTTTAATAGTTGCGCTTGGCTTTACCTCTGTTTGTTTTATTCAAAAGATTTTCATATATTTTGTTTGTACTTTTTGATCACAATCAATATGGTCTAGGATCCCACCTTAGAAATTTCTACCCTCATCTGTTATTTAAACGAATTATATGTCAAATGAAAGATTATTTTATTCTTAATTGAACCGTATTTGGTTGCCTGGTCAAAAGTGGTGCTAAATCATGGTTGCCTGGATTTTAAGATATAAAATGTTCGGTGCGAGTGTTGAAAGTGACAGAAAAGTGTTGCGCGCGCAATTTCATTTGACAGACAAAGATGCAGTGAGGCAGGCGTGCACTCGGCAGGTGCTTAGTCTATACATAGATTAAAACCATAGACTTTCTGTGCCTGCCCATTAAAGATATTTACAAAAAAATAAGTGAGTGACGTAAGGGATAAGTAATAAAACGTAAAAAAGCTGTTTTTGAAAATTTTGTCTGTTTGTCTGTATGTTTGTGCATGTATTACGCAAAAACTACTGAATGGTTTGAAATGAAACTTGGCATGATTTAAGTTCATACTACATAATAGCATATAGGATACCTTTTATCCCGAAATTCAGCAGAGTTCCCTTGGGAGAGAGGATGAAAGTCAAAATACACATTTTGACTTTCATCCCCTCTTCCAAGGGAACTGTGCTGAATTTCGGGATAAGAAGTATCCTATATGCTATTATGTAGTATGAACTTAAATCATGCCAAGTTTCATTTCAAACCATTCAGTAGTTTTTGCGTAATACATGCACAAACATACAGACAAACAGACAAAATTTTCAAAAACAGCTTTTTTACGTTTTATTACTTATCCCTTACGTCACTCACTTATTTTTTTGTAAATATCTTTAATGGACAGGCACAGAAAGTCTATGGTTTTAATCTATGTATAGACTAAGCACCTGCCGAGTGCACGCCTGCCTCACTGCATCTTTGTCTGTCAAATGAAATTGCGCGCGCAACACTTTTCTGTCACTTTCAACACTCGCACCGAACATTTTATATCTTAAAATCCAGGCAACCATGATTTAGCACCACTTTTGACCAGGCAACCAAATACGGTTCGATTAAGAATAAAATAATCTTTCATTTGACATATAATTCGTTTAAATATCAGATGAGGGTAGAAATTTCTAAGGTGGGATCTCCTACTAATAATTGAGACGATAAAAACGCTCAATATGGTTTACTAGCTTGTGCTCGCGGCTTCGCCCGCGTGAATTTCGGTTTTAAACAAATCCCGAGGAAATCGTGTATTTCCGGTTCCCGTTCCCGCTCCCTCTAACCTTTACACCTACTTTCAAGGAAGTTTACTATAATAATCTACCTATTATAGCTGGAGCAATAGATTTCGGTTTTTCAAAATTCCGTGGAACTGTGGATTTTTCCAGGATAAGTGCATGCAACGACAGTAAACTATTGCAATAATGTGTTATATGAGCGTGATGTACCTAAGAACAAACAGCGCCATCTATCGCGTTTTTGGAAGTCTATATGTACTTACATTACACAGGAACACTTTTTCCGGAATAAAAAGTAGCAGCTTATGTGTTAAGTCAGGGCACAATCTATCTCCAATCAAAATTTCAGCCAATACGGTTCAATAGTTACGGCGTTAAAGAGTAACAAACATACACACAAACACACAACACACACACACACACACACAAACTTTTGCCTTTATAATATTAGTGTAATTATAGCTGTAGCAATAGATTTCGGTTTTTTCAAAATCCCGTGGGAACTGTGGATTTTTCCATGATAATTGCATGAAACGACAGCAAAGTATTGCAATAATGTGTTATGTGAGCGTGCTGTACCTAAGAACAAACAGCGCCATCTATCGCGTTTTTGGAAGTCTATATGTATTTAAGTTACACAGGAACACTTTTTCCGTAATAAAAGGTAGCAGCTATGTGTTAAGTCAGGGCACAATTTATCTTCAATCAAAATTTCAGCCAAATCGGTTCAGTAGTTGTGGCGTTACAGAGTAACAAACATACACACAAACACACACACACACACAACCTTTCGCCTTTATATTCTAATATTAGTGTGATAATAGCTGTAGCAATAGACTTCGGTTTTTTCAAAATCCCGTGGGACCTGTGGATTTTTCCATGATAATTGCATGAAACGACAGCAAAGTATTGCAATAATGTGTTATGTGAGCGTGATGTACCTAAGAACAAACAGCGCCATCTATCGCGTTTTTTGGTAGGATTGTTCAAAACACTAATATAAATGAAATGTGAAAAGTCCTCATCGATCCGACACCTGGAAAAAAATTTACTCCTGGACACGCACAGTTGACTCACACTTGGCACTTGGCACACGGTGGAATTTCCAAAAATCCTTTCTTAGTGTGCACTTACGTCATAAAAGAAACCTACAGTTAAAATTTCAAGTTTGTAGCTTCAGTAGTTTAGGCTGTGCGTTGATATCTCAGTCAGTCAGTCAGTCAGTCAGTCAGGACTTTGAATTTTATATATATAGATAATTACAAATTGAAATAATTTTATAATTTACAAATGATGAAAAATCAATTTTTTTATCATTTTTTTTTCATTTTATGTTGATCATTTTCCGGAAATGCCTATTTGTATAAGAGATAGGTATATTATATCATCAGTCTATACAGCCCGCACCAATGTGGAAACTTAGTAGACACACGAATTATATGAAATTCATGATGATAAATGATAAAAAAGCTTAGATTTGAGATGTTCCAGCAATGCGCAATTTAATCATATATACACAAAGTTGTTATTTTTTTATTTTATTTTAAATGAATTTAGATGAAGTTAAAAAGAGGAACCGCCAAGTTTCTTGCTGTTTCTTCTCTGTACGAACGGCATTCCGAACCAGTGGTAGATTCAATTGACGCTTCAAAAGCACTTGTAAAAGTTTATTTGAAAAAGAACTTTTCTATTCTATTCGCTGAGATGTGCAAACTCATACTAAGGGTAGTTAAGGCAGAATGGACAGAAAAATGGAATGTCTAACCACTAGCGGCTGCGACTCAGGCTGGTGCGCGTCTTACCATTGGTGTCTGTGACGTGTGACTTTGACTAGTGTCAAGAAACCAGACTCCACAAACTCCACAAGCAAATGGATTATAAACAGACGCTATGCAATATTTTAAAAGATAAAGTAAACTAAAAGATTTTTAAAGAAACCACTACAAACATGCAAGCAGACTCAAGACGCAGTTTTATCAGTAAAAAGTTACGAACATCCATGAGAAACATTATCTTAACTGCAAAACGGTACGGCGACAGGACGACGCGACGTACAAAAATTATGATTAATAATTTTAAATAATAAATTAATTAATCATAAGTACCTACTTAATCAAATATTGTAAAATTAAAATTTTAAATAAACATCATCACAAGAAGAAGACTTTCACTGAAGCCTCCTCATCGGGTGACAGCACTGGCCACGAAACCTTAACTCTAGTGGTTAAGTATGCGTGACTAGTGGTTAAGTGTGCGTCAGGAGCTAACTAAAATAAAGCTCTATGATACAGAAGTTTTAGAGAAATAAGACCGGTCAAGCGCGAGTCAGACTCGCGCACCGAGGGTTCCGTACTCCAGAAGTATAAGTACAATCTGTTTTTCATTAGTTTGCCTTTAAAAGGTAATGTGCAAATTAAGCTAGGCCTCTAAATTGCATGAGCGCTCATACAACTCAGAGGTCTATCTTTATTGGCTCAACTATGTATGCATGGGGACACCCTTTAATTTTCAACTTTTTTTAGATTTTGGAATTTTTCCTTTATTTGTGCTGTAAGACCTGGCTTTTTGCCAAATTTCGTAATTCTAGATCAACTGGAATTAACATTTAGGTTTTCGACCCACAACCTATAGGGTACTTCCGGTTGACCTAGAATTGTCAATTTTGGTCAAAAGCAAGGTCTTACAGATCAAGTAAAGGAAAATTCCGAAAAATAAAAAAAGTTGAAAATTAAGGTAAATTGGTACTTACAAGGTTTCGTGAAAATATAAATTTGCCCATATCTTTTTCTTATGTGGACTCAGGACCTTAATTTTTATACACCTAATAGGAACTATAGATTTTAGTATCTGGTATAAATTTCAACTTGCTAGGTTCAACCGTTCCTGAGAAAATCGGTGATGACACACGGACGGACAGACGGACAGACGGACAAGAAAGTGATCTTATAATATACCCTTTTTTTACCTTTTGAGGTACGGAACCCTAAAAAACGTATTTCCAGTAGTCGTGCCAAAACTTAGATTGAGATAAAGTTGAGGGTAGTAACGGAAGTCTCCGCCGTGAAAGTTGGGGCAGCTGCGGCGCGCGGCCGTCACGTAAGCCCCCAATTACGAAACACCGAAGTGGTTTGCGATCCAGAACAAAGTTCATCGATTCTATCATATTGGTGCTATACGTATTTGGAAGGGAAAGTTAACAGTTGAGAAAGTTATTCAAAATAAATGCAATGCATGTTCAACTTTATCCTACTATCCTACTTAATATTATAAATGTGAAAGTGTGGATGTTTGGATGTTTGCATGTTTGGATGTTTAGATGTTTGGATGTTTGTTACTCAATCACGCGGTAACTACTGAACCGATTTTGCTGAAATTTTGAATGGAAATAGATTATGCCCAGACTTAAAACATAGGCTTTTATCCTGGAAAAATGCACAGTTCCCACGGGATTTTGCAAAACCCGAAATCTAGAGCTACAGCTATTAGGAAGATTACTATAGCGAACTTCCTTGATAGTAGGTATAAAGGTTGGAAAAGAGAGCGGGAACGGGAACCTGAATTCCACGACTCCCTCGGGATTTGTTTAAAACCGAAATTCACGCGGGCGAAGCCGTGTACACCGTGCCATCACATATGTACCTACATATAATATTTAGAATATAATTAACAAATTAAGTATTAATTTTAATATCTTAAAGTAATGCCGTGTCCCATCCGGGCTTATCACTATTGACTTTCCAGGCCACAGTAATACATGCACAGCGTAGCATAAATCATCTCCAACTGTTAAAGATGGTATTTAAGATTAAAGATGGTCTTCGAAATAAAGAATGCTCTGAATGCCTATTAATGTCTATTCCCAAAAACGCACCAAAACCTACGGCGATAAAATCTCCGAATTTTCTTTTACCATTGCAGCTGCAAGACGAATATTGTGATTATTAAGTTTGAGTAATAATATATTTATATTTGATTATTTTATCACTATTTTTTAATCTATAACAGTATTGTATTCAATTAAAATAAATAAATAATCATAAAGAAACAAAATGGCAACGAGCAATGCTAAAACGAATTTTGATTAGTAGCTGAATAAAGAGCCAGCCAAAAATAGGACCGTTTGAATACATAGAACGTTTAGAAGAGATACTCTAGTCGAGATGAAATAAATCTAACGTACCGATAAACAACAAAGAAATAGGCGTCTCGAAGCTTGATATTCCTAGGAAAATAAACACGTTGCGCCAACGCGCCCCATTCTATTACCGTTGTTTGTTCTGAATTAGGCCGAGATTACGCCGAGATTGTCGGACGACATTACCATAACTTGCTGACCGCCCGACTCGGAACACGATATGAATGTTAATGCCGTTGCATGCGGGAACGTATGGTCCAATTAGACAACTCGCTGAGTACTATGATGGATTCTCTTCCAAATGTTCTTTCTTAACTCCTCCTAAACGGCTGGACCGATTTTTATGAAATTTTGTGTGTATATTTCAATCCTGGATGGTCTGAAAACAATTACCTGGTAGTAAGTAGGTACAGGTAACCTACCGGGTCTGGGTAGGTGGCGCTGATGTCGGTATGTCACCAGGCAGGGCGACGTCTGCCGGATCTACTAGTAAAGAATATTTGACAATTGCAATTAAGAGTCAACGTCGACGATGAGACGTGTTTATTTGGTGAAATCTTCAGATAACCTCTTGCGAACCAACAGGAATAATAACGAAACCTTACTTATTTATCTTATTTCTTTATCTAACTTATATATACCTTTATGTAACCGCCCTTCCTACAATTCCGTATATCGAGTTATTGAAAGTTTCATGTTTGTGTTACAGTTAAAGTTAACATGCTAAGTTGAAACTATGATTTCGTACATATTCGTATTATTACTACTTAGGGGACAAACACACGTACGGAAGAATTATATAGGTACGGATTAGAGAGTTTACCGTATCGACGGGATGTTTGACAGCTACGAAACCCGTGAACATTTTGTATATGAAAATGTTTTTTCTTTTATTTTATTTTTTCATGTCAATTTTCCAATGTTTTTAATAGTTATTCTGCTATTCGGGACGAAGATAAATAAAACAAATCAAGTACCATAAAAATAGCTCCAGCCGTTCTCGAGTTATAAGTGTTCGAACTAACACGACTTTGTTATAAATATATAGATATAAGATATATACTAAGGTATTTACTAAAGAGCCCCCTTAGCACTAAATCTGGGACTGTAAGGTTAGATTGAGGTACGCGACCGTAATGCGCGACCGCGACAAGTAAAACTTAACGTAGACTTTGAGGTACGCGACTGCAAAACCTAATTATCGCGTAATCGACTGGTATCTGTTATTCGGTTGCTCATCTCAAAAACTCTCCATAATTTTTTATTGCAGTGTCGCCTGACTAGCGTCACGCGATCGTATGTTAAGTGTCACAGTCGCTCTCTTACTTTTTATGAGTAGTATGAAAGGGGGAAAAAAAAAAAAAGCTGTGATAGCCGAGTGGTTAGGACGACCGACTTCTAATCGGAGGTCGTGGGTTCGATCCCAGGCACGCACCTCTAACTTTTCAAAGTTATGTGCGTTTTAAGTATTTAAATATCACTTGCTTTAACGGTGAAGGAAAACATCGTGAAGAAACCTGCATGCCTGAAAGTTCTTCATAACGTTCTCAAAGGTGTGTGAAGTCTGCCAATCCGCTTGGCCAGCGTGGTAGACTATGGCCAAAACCCTTCTCATTCTGAGAGGAGACCCGTGCTCTGTAGTGAGCCGGTAATGGGTTGATGATGATGATGATGATGAAAGGGTCGCGTGTCGCATGTCGCATACCTCAAAGACTAGGTACTCTAAAGTCTCGAGCTAGAAACGAAAGTTGCGCTAGGAAGTCAGAAAATCGGTGAGACTACAGTCAATTTTGGAACTAGGAACCACTGCTGGGACAATAATTAGCCTATTATATCTAAATCAATGACATTATCTATTCATCCATAGTAATTATGTATATCTGGAAGCGTGTCTATCTATACCCTTTCACGGTTGGGCTGCTGAACCAATCTTGACGAAAGACACACGGATGGCTTGCATCCTAGAGACGGACACATAATATTGTTTATCCCCGAGAATCAAAGAGTTTCCCAGGATTTTTGAAACACATACGAAAGTGTACGCGATAGGCGATCGTTAGCTACCAATAAAATAACATGCCACGTAATGGTATCAGACAGGTAACAGACACCAGGTACTACAATCAACTATAGTATACCAGGATTAAATCGTCGAATATAATATTAAATCCAACGCGTCTCAGACGATAGCTGATATCACATATACCTACATGAGTAAGCCAATCCCTGACTGAAGCTTATAACTTAATACGGTTTGTGAACATAATATCAAAATGTACTATCTATAACTACGAATAATCAAGAAAATGCATTATCCATTTAATACAGCGGTGATATGTAATAAAAGATTAATTTATTTTCTTCGTATTCTATAGAATGAAAGCAAACATTTTTTTTACATATAAATATAGATTTATAAGGCTACTCCCACGTAATAAAATCTTAACTATAATAAGACTTGCCTTTTAATGTGATACCGTACACTCCAATTAGGTAATTGGATGGTTAGAGCAAGAGAATCATATTTTCAGTCGTTTACTTCCCTTCTTGATTATCTCGATAGTTATTATTGCTAATATAACATTCGATAAAAATAGCATTTATGTCCTTACAATTGTATGTGTCTTCGAAAATTACATGTAACTTGCCAACACATGAGTAATAAGTCACAACGTATAAGGGCACGTGATAAAAGGATAGATTCATTTATTCACCAATGCAAATTGGCTGCGACGCGGACAAAAAATAAAAAGTCTACATTTAAAAAAAACACAAAAATTAACTACCGTTTTTAACTAAAAAAAATTCGAGGATTCTGTGCAGTGGTTGGATAACTCTCTATGGAGAAAATGATTTCCAAACCCAAATTAAAATATATTCAAGTATGAAGATCATTGTCTTTATTATACTTTCCAAGGTACGGCTTACCAAAAATCATAACAATGATAATTTTAATTCATAATAATCGCATTAACTAATATTAAGTTAAATTTGTAAGTACTTAGTAGGTATATTATGATATGTTATACTTTATGCGACAAAATTCGTTTATCATCAAATTAAGTAGGTACTAAACTTAAGCAATGTGAAATTAAACACAAATTCCAGCGTTTGCACGAAAAGCAGATTATGAAACACAATGGTGAACCTCGTCGCGGATAGAAAGCGGCATACCTTTTGCGGATTAACCTAAATTCTACTTAAAATATTTACTATCTTCATCAATTCATAAAATAGCATAGACAACCTTAATTTACCGGATTGCGAATTATTTTTTATCAACAAATGAAAATCTACATTCTTTAATACAGAGAGGTATTTGAAAAATACATAGATTTCCACTATTTTTCTTACCCTAGCTTGTGGGATAAGTTAAGTGGAGTACGAATTTATATTTTTTTAATATTTACTTAAAAAATAAGGAAATGGGGGGCCATCAAAGTTGTTACTTTTAGACCATTTTTGTGACGGGGGCTATCTCAAAAACTAAACCAGTTAGGAATATGAAAATTCGGTATATTATGTGTCATACACTGTATTAAACAACAAATACTGAAAACAACGATTAATAAAGTAGTTTGCAAGCTATGACCAAAACAAACGAACAATTTTTGGGGTTTTCTTTCACGGTTTGTTGAGATGTCTAGCTCTGAAATTAAATATTTCTGAGACCCAAAATTTTATGTTATTCATAATTATGTACGGAACCTTAAAAGAGCGAGGTCCGACTCCCACTTGGCTGATTTTTGTATGCTAACAAATATTAAATACCTACCTAAAGAGATATCAGATTCTCTAGAGCTCAGTGGGCAACGATATGACTGAAATTCGAAAAGTTGTCCGTTCGAACCCCACCCGTTGGACTAATGAGACGCTAATTCCTAAAAACTTTTATATTCCATTTGGAAGAAAAATAATAATATTAGTTACATTAACGTGAGTATAGAAGTTCCTTAAGAAAAATATCCATATTGAGCTGAATGTAAGAAAATGTATTAGTATTTGTTCTCAAACAGAAACACTTCAAATACTCTGTGTATAAAACACTAACTTCTACTCATGTGATAAGCGGATTATAAATGTAGCTCCTGTATACAAGTACAGCGATCCTACGTTAAAACCTTGGTATAGTTGTAGTAAACAATGTCTACGAGGCTAGGCTACCTTTACGGATTAGCCTTAATTATACTGGAAATAAACATCATTTTCATTAAGAAATTAAAATAGCGAGGGGATTAGCAGGTTATTTACCTACCGTGTTATCATGGGTTATATATATAGTTATAAAACCTTTTGTTACTTTCATTGAGTTTCAAATCAATCATTTAATTACTTTTTACTACTTCAAAAAGTGTACTGTGTACCAATCTATATCTTCTATCTATCTATCTATACATCTATACATATAAAAAAATCGTAGACTTGCCGTATCTGTACATTAAAGATTTTTGCAAAATTTAGGGATAAGCAATAGAACGTGAAAAAGCTATTTTTGAAATTTTTGTCTGTTTGTCTGTTTATCTGTTTGTCTGTATGTTTGTGCGCGCATCACGCAAAAACTACTGAATGGATTGAAGTGAAACTTGGTATGATTTAGGTTCATACTACGGAGTAACATATAGGATACTTTTTATCCCGAAATCCAGCACGGTTCCCTTGGAAGAGGGGATGAAAGTTAAAATGTGTACTTAGCTGTAATTAATTAACGCGTGGTCCGATTTCATTCATTCTTTTTTTGTTAGAAAGGAGATACTTTGAAGATTACGAGCTAATCTCAAAAAAGCTGGATCGATTTTGATGGGACTTTTACTGGCGGATGTTTACATTTTGATGTGAACTTTTAACAGTTTTTAGCAAGGTATGAGGTCAAAGGACCTTAGGAAAACAAAATGATTCACATGGGATTTTCAAAAACCAATATCCACGCGAACGAAGTCGCGGGTGTCTGCTTGTTTTGAACAAAGTTCATTTGACTTTGTCAAATCATATGCTTGGTGAACTTTATTTATTATTTAGATTATTTTACTTTACTTTATGTATTATTTATTTATTTAGATGCCTGAATGCTTAGTCACTGGGTGAACTTCAAATCGAAGGGCCGAGATAAGCAATTCATGAACGCAAATTTATCAAACACATTTCAGCTCGTATAACTGAAAAGTCTCTTCCAGGTTAGCACTCATATCTTTACTGCATTGTCACTTTCTAACAGGTAAGATCGCAGTCAAACACTAACTTGTCGTTGAACAATAAAATACTTCTATTATACTATTTTCTACATCGATTTGAGCAACAGAGAAAACAGAGAAAATTTCGATTCACAGAATGTCGAATAACGAATTACTTAAACACTAATTCCAGCATTTGCACGGAAAGCGGATTACGAGACACAACGGTAAATCTTGTTAGAGCCAAAACAAAACAAGTAGGTACATTCAGCTGATAAAATCTAGCACGATTTTTTTTAAACGTTACTAAACATGCATACATAGTTGAGCCAATTAAGATAGACCTCTGAGTTGTATGAGTGCTCATACAATTTAGAGGCCTAGCTTAATTAGCACCTTACCTTTTAAGACAAACTAATGTAAACAGATTGTACTTATACTTCTGGAGTACGGAACCCTCGGTGCGCGAGTCTGACTCGCACTTTACCGATTTTTTTTTAAGATTAGTTTTTCCACTATTCGTGACTGTGTGAACATTCTCATAATATGAGATAGAGTTTAAAAAACATACATATATAATCCTTAATCATGAACCAAATAAACCCCCGTTTGGAACATTCGTAGCTTTAGTTTTTATGTTTTCGTAAGTAATTATCACAATTAACCCACTGCTACGTATATGCCTACCTAAATTTCTACAGAGAGAAAAAGCTTGACAGAATATTTCCACTACACAACCTCTTGATGCAGTACTATTCCTATCTCTTATAGGTAAGCTTAGATAGAAGTAGTTTATTAAACTGCACATAAACAGGTTTGTAACGGTTTCATAAACTGCTATTATTTTTTGTATTACCTAACATACTCCTACGTATATTATAGACAAAAATATATTTCTAGTTTACCACAATCCGTTTATACTGGACACGTGATTACTTCGTGTTTACTGAAGCATTGTGCTGTCGGCGCTTATGTTGATGTTGAATGTGGGACTAATTCAGCACCAGCACTCAACGAAAGCCGATTATGTAACAGCGCCAGTGGTAAACCTTGTTACAGTAGCGCATATCAACGAACAGATGGACTAAGTAAACACACTCCGCTTTTACAGATTCAAAATCAGTTTTTTAATTAATATCTGCATTCTGCAATTATAGCAACTAACCTTAATAACTTAAATGAATTTCCCATTTTCATTCCCATTCAATTTTCCAATCTATACTGTACGAGTATTAGGTACATGTCGAGACTTTCTAAAACGTACTTGATTGCCTTTACAAATTCAACAATGGAAGCTTCGCTTATTTGTATTGTGTTAGTTTGGAAAATAGAAACAACACAGTTACCTACGTACGTCTAATCTTCATACTGTACATGTAGGTAGAACGAAACTCGGAGCTTTCACCGGATAATGCTTCATAATACGTTAAGTGACTTTTTCTTTCTGAAAGAATTCTTTGCCTTAGATTACTTAGGCAAATAAAACGTTTTCTTTCTTCTACTGTATAAGAAAAGCTCACTATGGTATATAAAACAATATCGACTTTATTTATTTTATTTGAGATCGTATTATCAGGAATAAAATATTCCGAAATCCATGATTTTATTCACAAGGTGCTGGAATGGTGTCCTCGCACCGGAAAGCGTTGTGTTGGCAGACCCTCCACTAGCTTGACAGACGACATCAAATGGGTCACTGAAAACTGCTGGATACAAGCAGCGCAAGACCGCTGCGTGTGGAATCCTCTACAAGAGACCTATGGGGTTGATAAATTAAATCATTTTAAAACTTAGATATTAACGGGAGTTGAAATATCACAATCTATAATTACGGGCGCCTGTATGGGAATGGAAATTGGGGGTCATGTTCTGTCAACTAGCCCGCCAATCCGCATTGGAGCAGCGTGGCGGGTCTAAGCTCTAAATCCCTCTCTCCTATGAGAGAGGAGCCCTGCGCCCAGCAGTGGGATGTAAAAAAGGCTGTAGTGGTGGTCGTGATGATTCTGTCAACTCAGTAAGACTGAGTCGATAAAATACATATATTCTATCAATGCGTCAGTTGGACTCAGACTGTCGCATTGATATATTCGTGTGAGTACCTAACAAGACATACATACCTAAAAAGTCATAACAAGACGAGACACGAGATGAGCGTGATAACGCCCACAAGGCTCGTGAGGTGCAAAGTAAATGCGTAAGTATGAAATAATACACAAATAGATAGACATTTAATAAAGTTCGACTCGTTCAAGTTAGATTAAATCATATTCAAGAAATCTACATAAACATTTTATCCTTTAAATTCTTTCAGCGTAGTCTGGCAATAAGATAGTAATATAAGTGCAAAGATCGACCTCAAAACCGCTCTGCGCTTTACCAGTCACGTCACTTGTCTTGCTGAGTTAAGCAGAAATTGTTCATTCTCTCGTTCGATTTGGAATTCTGCTTTTTTGTACTTTTCTCTAACAGCAGCATTTAAGAATATGAAGGATTTCCTTTTTTTGAGCAAAGAATTTGCGTAGTAGGTAGATACTATTTTTTATTATTTTATTTGGAAAAAGTGTATAGTGATAATGGGAACAATTTTACAATTTCTAGCTTTTATTTATTTTGCAAGGACTATAGCAAATCCGATATAGTCCTTGCAAAATAAAATGACAAAACAATGATCAATCTAATAAGTATTTAAACAAAATGAATCTCAATTAAAATCATATAATAATTTAAAAAAACAATGGATTCAATATACATTTATTATTTTTAGACCATTCTAAAAATGTAATCGACATTTTCAGTTTTGTAATATATTGCTGGCATTTTCATTTCTCGTGAACCATGCTTCGCTCGTTCAGTACAATGCGACTCGGCTGAAAACCTGAGCGGACCAATATGCCGGTTCTAGGCACGTGTATGGAATAATCAAAATGTGAAAAGGTGAAGCACACAATCATTAACTAACATTGAAATGAACATTTTGCAAATATTTATAATATACAAGTGGATACCCGTGACTTTTTTCGCGTGGATATTGGTTATTAAAATCCCGTGGGAATCATTTTATTTTTCCTAAGCTCCTTTGAGCTCATACCTTGCTAAACACTGTTAAAAGTTCACTGACCGATGTTTAGGTAGATCAAAATGTAAACATCCGATAGTGAAAGTCCCATCAAAATCGATCCAGCCTTTCTGAGATTAGTAATCTTTGAGGTATCTCCTTTCTAACAAAAAAAGAATGAATTAAATCGGACCATGCGTTAATGAATTACAGCTAAGTAAACATTTTGACTTTCATCCCTTCTTCCATGGAAACCGTGCTGAATTTCGGGATAAAAAGTATCCTATATGTTACTGTTAGTATGAACTTAAATCATGCCAAGTTTCTTTTCAATCCATTCAGTAGTTTTTGGGTGATGCGCGCACAAACCTACAGACAAACAGAAAAACAGACAAACAGACAAAATTTCAAAAATAGCTTTTTTACGTTCTATTACTTATCCCTAACATCCCCTAGTTATTATTTTGCAAAAACCTTTAGGGCCGGCCCGCACTTACGCGGCGCTGCGCGTCGCTGCACTGCGCGGCACAAAGCGTCAAAATATTCTTTCTATCATTTTGTATGAGGCATGCCGCTCTAGAGCGGCGCTGCGTAGCGCCGCGTTAAGTGCGGGCCGGCCCTTAATGTACAGGATACGGCAAGTCTTAGGGCTTACGAGTGGAGTCAAGACGTCAGAGTTTTTTTTTTAACAAATCAAACTCAAAATTAACTTAGTCACACGGTTGAAATTGAAATATTTAACCCCCGACGCAAAAACGTCGGGTTGTTATAAGTTTGACGTGTCTCTGTGTGTGTGTGTATGTGTGTGTGTGTGTGTGTCTGTCTGTCTGTTTCCCTGTAGCGCTTAAACGAGTGGACCGATTTGAATGCGATTTTTTTTGTTTGAAAGGTGAATTAATCGAGAGTGTTGTTAGCTATGTTTGATGAAAATCGACCCAAGATGGCTGCTGCTACAAAATGGCGAATCACATATTTTTTCACAACTCCCTTAATATGGGTATCAAATGAAAGGACTTGACTAGTAGAATAGCACCATTTCAAATCCAAGATGGCAGCCGAACAAAATGGCGAATGTCGGAGGTTTTTTAAATTTTTAATTTATTAATTGATACAAAACACATAGAAGACTACGGCGTGCCTTGGTGTGCCATACGCCGCCTAAGTCGCCGCCTCTACGCCGTTGAGTCTGAGTTGTTATCAAAAAAGATGTTGCGCCTCGGCTCCACTGCACTGTTCACTGTTCAGGTGTGCGGTGCGCCTAAGGGCACACATTTCGACACCTCGATCGCTCCGACAGCACCGGTACTCAAGAACTTACATAATATAATATCCATGTTCCACTTCCAATGGAAAATACCTTTACATTACTCTTACCGAAAAAACATATTCTACTGCATTATAATAACTGAATTAACCTTTAGAAGAGATAAAAAGCAAGGTCGAATATTTTAGATTGCCGCTGAAATGTTCGATGATATTGACTGGGTATTGAACGGCCCAAGAGAGGCAATTAATTACGTCCTACAGTGCTCCAGACTCCCACGGCACTAAGATATTAATGGAATTTTCTCCAATACAAGCAATCAGGTAATTTTATAAGTCGTCCTTTATGAAAAATAAAGGCACTTTCAATGAAGAAAAATACTTATTTGTAATGAAAGCCGTTTAAATAAGTTAAACTGTAATTTTTTTATATACAATTACCTAACTGCTAACAAAATGGATCTTACGTATGTTATGTTACTATTAATACCTACTTAATAGTTACGAAAGCGTATATCAGGATTTCTCTTGATTGTATTGGTATGTGATAGCAATATTTAATTGAAACTTCGAACCTCATCTATGAATAAAATAAAATATTAGTTGTATGTGATTTTAAAAAAATCAGCCAAGTGCGAGTCGGGCCTCGCTCTTTCAGGGTTCCGTACATAATTATGAACAATATAATATTTTGGGTCTAAGAAATATTTAATTTCCGAGCTAGACATCGCAACAAACCGTGAAAGAAAAACCCAAAAAAATGTTCGTTTATTTTGGTCACAGCTTATAAACTATTTAATAAATCGTTGTTTTCAGTATTTGTTGTTTAAATAGAGCATATAGTACATAATATACTGAAATATCATATTCCCAACTAGTTTAGTTTTTGAGATAGCCCCCGTCACAAAAATGGTCTAAAACTGACAACTTTGATGGCCTCCCATTCCCTTATTTTTTGAGATAAAAATTAAAAAAATATATATTTGTACTCTACTTAATGAGCTCTAAACAATGATACCCCACAAGCTAGGGTAAAGAAAAAATTTTTTTTCCGGCTCCTTTTTCATGTATGGGAGCCCCCCTGAAAAATAATTTAATTCAATTTCTAATTCAATATTTGATTTTGGGTTAACGTTTTACACTAAATACCAATATTTCAGGTTTGTAACTCATTTCGTCTGCGAGCTAGAGACCTGTGACCGGCGGACAGACGGACAGACAGACAGCCGAGTGACATTAATAGGGCTCCGTTTTTTACCCTTCGGGTACGGAACCCTAAAAATGACGATTTTTATAGTTACATTGATATTGTGAAACGTGTTTAAGTAAATTTTCATATTAGGTATAGGTACACAGTGCTTATTGGCATACCTACTTGTGCAGGCCTATTAAATATATCTAATTGTGATCTCCCGTCCATAGATCGTAACCATGCTATTGGAAGAGTAAGAGTTAAACATAAATTTTGTATTTTCCTATTTTCTATTGTATTTTCCTTTAAAATATAAAAGTCTTTATACGTCTTTGTATAATTTTTTTGATGACTGATGGATGACAGTAGTAACACCACGTAATACTAAGTTTATGGTAGGATGAGTTTTGCAATTGTATTAATATTTTTAAACTTCTTGAAGTACTATATTATATAAATTGTAAAAATAAAGATTTCATAAAATAATTCTTTATGTAATGACAGCATAAATTTCAAAATGGGTGATTTTAATTGGAAGGACTCTTTTTTGTTCGTACAAAAATGTAAAGTGCCTACGCCATGAAGGAACGAAAATTTTCAGCAAATACTAATTGTCATCTTCATTGTTCATTTTTCGTTATTTGATCACGTTTTCGGCGCTCTTTCCTCCCAATCGATAACCTTGTTAACTGTAGTAATTAACGTTGCACGGTACTTGAAAAGGTCGTGGCAGCACTCACTGTTATTCACTCGTGTGTCAACTTTATTATAACGATGTTCTTAACAATTATTATTTCACGTGTACGTGCTATTGTAATACACGAGTTGTATTATTCACGGATTTACTTTTGGCTACTTTATTCGTACCTCTAGTAAGTGTTAGCCCGAATACTGACATAGACCAATCTATTTTGATGTTCTTTTCGAACCATTGAAAACTGACTACTTTTAGGATGCCGTACCGAAACGGCAAAAAGGAAAATTACTAAGTATAGTTTATCCTTGATAAAAACGAATTCAAAATCGACGTTCGATCGCTTATGGTCTGTATAGATGCGAAAACTATCACAAGTTACCCAAACCTAGCAGCTTGAGCAATTTTTTGTACGTAAAAACTACTCACGGTTATGTGCGGGAGATAGAGTATAGTAAAGATTCAGGCGATAGCAGCCAATGTCCTGCCGAGTCTTAATTAAGCAATGGTCGTATATAGTACTAGCGGTCCGCCCCGGCTTCGCCCGTGGTACATATATAGCCTATAGCACTCAAGGATCACGTACATATCCAACGGTGAAAGAATTTTTGAAATCGGTCCTGTAGTTCCCGAGATTAGCGCGTTCAAACAAACAAACTCTTCCGCTTTATTATATTAGTATAGATGAAGCGATTCACGCTCGTTTATTTGTGAAATAACTTAGGTATATGTGTGTCTGTGTGTGTGAAATATTGTAATTTTGTGAACCATAACTGGCATGCGTTGCGCCAACCGAAAAATACAAGACACATTTCGCAAAAGCCTGTCACTCCTGTGTAGAACCAACGTCGAAGGAAAAAAAAATACCTGTCATCATAAACAAAACCGGCGTCCAACGTGTTGTAGTACAGCAGGATCGCCAACAGGGAGCTCGCCGCCGTCACCCAGTGATCCATTGTGGCGGCCTCGGCTACATCGGGGTTTCAACGCCTCCCTACAACAGAGGTGTATTTGTATTTTAAAAAAAAACGTCCTTCTCTCATCCAACAGAAAACACTATGCGATCGGAACATTGTTTCTCCATTTTTATATGAAAATCCTTTTTTTAAATATTAATAAAGAGCAAAGGAACTGCATATGCGTTGCCGGGTCTTGTGGAGTTTGTTTGTTCACCCGTTGAATTGTCTCAATTTTTAGTTTTGAGGGAACACAATGGGATATTTGACGCAAAATATTAAAATTAGTAATAGCGGTACAGTACGACACAGTACCGCTGCCACAGCACCAAATCAGGAAATGGCCATATTTGCTCATTTTCTAGTAATTATTATTAATGGTCTATTATTCGTAGTGAGTAAAATACGAGTAGGTTTTTGCTTTATTAAGATTTAATTTGACTGTATACTTCCAAACCTAACCAAGATTACCTTTGAAAAATATCAATTTATTAATAAGTATACTTATTGTATTTTTAAACTTGATAATGTAGGAAATTTAATTTACCTAATGGAAAAAACCTTGTACATCGATGGCCAAGAATATTTTACTACAAAAATGTATCAAAACTGTAAATGTATTTTCAGATTTTCTTATTATACTTCTTAGTGAATTGCGAAAGAATTTTAAGATGTAAAAGTCATTTTTCGTAGAAGTTTATATTTTGTTAAGGAAAAATCCACTTACTCAATCTAGGGATTATATTATTACTTTTCTACGATAGATTATTATTATAAACTACTAATATTATATTATTTTTCGGAAACTGGTTTTATGGATGGTTTTATTAATTTAATAAAAAATATTAGTAAAATTGGAAAAGCTGATCTATAAAAATTTCATCGAAATACCTCTGCTATAAACGCAAATAAAACTAATAAAATATATTAAATATACGTACGCAGATATTTATAACTTGAAATACGAAATATATAATATTATAACCATCCAGTTATGTACACTCAAATGTTGCCATCCGGAGGCCAGACGCCAAAAAATATAATATATAAAATTCCCTTTCAATCTACGTAAATAAATGATTCTAAAGTACGCATTCGGAACATTTTTCACGTCGTCACATCGAGCAGATTTATGTTCGCCGACTTCATTACTTTAAAGGCTTTTTTCAATTTAAAGATTTATGTATAATGAATGCGGTTTTAAAAGGAGGTGTACGGTTTTATTCGAACATTTTTCACGACGTCGCGCCTGTCGCCTCCCCCGGTCTCAACTGGGACAAAAGTTATCACGTTAACAAGATTTATGTTCTGACTGCATCCTGTTCGGGTTCCCGTCCATCACTTTGGAACTGTAATGTGTTCGAATTCAACCGGAGGTCGTTGTCGTTGCATTTTAATGCATTAGAAATTTTATTTTTATATTTGCAAATTGTGCACGTAAGTATATGTGCAGTTTATATTTTTACGATATGAAAATATACATCAGTGGTAAAGTTTCTCGCTCGACAAAATAATCTTATTGTTAAAATCAAGTTAATATTCATTCCACGTACGAATAGCTGTATAAAAAGGAATCACACCAACAAGATTGTTTCGCGAAAAAGTTAATCCGAACAAACGAGTAATATCTCCGTTACGTTTGTTATGGCAGAATGAACCAATCGGCTAGAGCAAATAAAGCGAAGTTTGTGAAGCGAAAATAGACAAAGAGTCAGATACAGGTAAATAATCTCGCATGAGTTGGGTGGAGAGAGCTTTCCCACGATTACATCCAAGGTTGGCTCCGACCCGGACGAAAACAGACATGTTTACCCAAACGGGGTATGCTGAGAGTGGTTTAATAATATTAAAAGGCAACTTATGTTTCAGATGCGGATAGACTGCAAGCTAGGTACTTTATATAATAACTTTGGTGACCTATATAATTCATACTAATATTATTAATGGGAAAGTAACTCTGCATTATTACGCTTTTAGGCCTAAACCACTGAACCGATTTTGACGTTTGGTACAGACACAGACGAGACCTATAATATATGTAGGTATATATACGCCTATATACTTTTTGTAACATATAGGATACGACACCTTTTTCAACCATAAAGGATTGTAATGTTTTAGCAAATAAAATTAACAGTAGTCAGTATTACAAGAGTAAACACCAGGAAGATATAAAATAACGTCTCATCTTTCTTCCATTATATATCGGAAGCGGGAATATCAAAAGTTAATATTCTGGAAAACAAAAAATGTAACAAAATTTTACGTCTCCGATAATGGCAGCGTGCTCAGTTTCCAAGTGGAATCAGTAAATCAAGTATCAAAATCACAAATACATCGGCTTCGCGCGACTCTTTCACACAAGATTAGACCCCAATTCTTAGGTAAACGGCATTTCAGAAGCTATAAATTTCGATGGCTCGTTACTCCCGCGAGAACTCAGAAATTTATCGGAAATTAGTTCGAGAAACTCCAACGGGGTGGAGATAAAGGTTAGACGTGGCCGAGCACATACATTTGTCAGTTACAATTTGAACCTGGCTGGCCACCTTGCAAGCTTTTTGTGTAGCACAATGAACCTGGCTGGCCACCTTGCAAGCTTTTTGTGTAGCACAATGAACCTGGCTGGCCACCTTGCAAGCTTTTTGTGTAGCACAAAGGAAAAGTTTAACGTCGGTCACTCTTTGTGATGTAACATACTAAAAAACTACTACTTTAATTAAATATCATCATCATCTCAACTAACAGACGTAGCTGGATGTAGGGCTCTTGCAAGGATTTCCACAGAACATGATCTTGTACCGCTTGTATCCAGCGGCTGCCAGCGAATTTCTTGATAACGTCCGTCAACCTAGTGGGGAGTCTTCTAAGTCTGTCGGTTCTTTGAACTATGTGCACTACCCAGTACCTTAGTACTTTATGAATATTTTTTGACGTGATAACGTCTTATAAATCGATGAACGCTGGCTACACGCACGAAAAAACAGGACTCATTGTCACGTACCGCGTGCAAGCGAAAGCGCGGAACAAACGATAGAGAAGGCACGATCGACCTAAGCGTTCAGCTTGTGACGCATCTATCTTTCTTTATTTTCTTATGACGTTATCACGTAAAATTATCATCCGTAAACCGACTTTACAGGCAACCATTTTTTTTAAACTCAAATCTACTCAACAAAATTTAATAAACTCAATAAAGTTTCATCTTTTTTGTTCTTGATATACCTACTTAATTTTTTTTGTCACATTATGCGCCATATTGAATTTGTCCAGCCCTTATATGGAAATACATTGGAACGAGTAGTCTGGCAATCATTATGAGGCAACTGATGAATCGGTCAACAAATTCACACTCACACACATAACTCTCAATTAAGTTGTACCCTCAGGTAATAGGGTAAAAAGAGTTACTAGCTACTTGTTATACGTAAGTAATAGGTACTCTTATTTCAAAGCCAATTGCCTAAGATATTCTTATTACATACTAAAATCCAATAAAGCATAGAGCCTGTATCGGAATACATAAGCATACACCTCATTATTTTTAAAATGCTACGTAGCAGAGGCTTTCCAGAAAAATATCGCATTTCTTATCTTGGGTGAAGCATCCTTTGGTACTAGGCAACCGAAATAAAGCTATCCTTACGAATAATATATATCTTCCGCCACGATATGTGTGTGCCAATTTTTGTAGAGATTCGCCGAGCATTTTTAAGCACTGTAGGTTTAAATATTACTCGTAATCACCTCGTAATATATTAGCATTGATAGGCGCCTTAATTAGACGTTTTAATAACTTCAAGATTTATTAAAAAATTTATAACTAAATAGAACGATAGGCTGGCAATCGAAACTTTGAAATTTACAGTTCTAAATTTAAAAAATGAGTAATGAGTATACTTACCTACTATTTTTTTTTTGATTGAGCATATTCTATTTCTCATCGGACTTATTTTCTTAAGCATAATATGCATTCCACTATGTGGGGAAAACATGCAACTTCTACCTATAAAATATAATAATTGTGATTCTATTTTATTCGTTTTGTTCCATAATAATTTGTTTTGTTCATGGATTATTTATCAATGTATTTTTAAAAAGCGTTTCAGTACAGCTGAAGTACTTTAAGGGCCTATTAAGTGGCAGATAAAGAAATTCCTTAAAAATCGGCAATTCGTGTCATAGATACTCCATTGAAATAATTACAGGGCTTTTATTTGTTAATCCGCGTAACTATCGGATAGAGAGGTATGTAAATAGGTATTATGTGGATTGTAGCAATCGTGTATCGATTAAAATTCTACAATAATGCCAATAGAATTGTTCTCATTTCAATTTGCTAGCTATCATTTAGCGTATGAAGATCAAATCACAAATACATTCCTGAAATAAAGCGTAGGTATTTTGGTCTCGCTGTCTATCTGTATATATTTTATTGTTACAAATATTGTATTGTATTTACTTATCTATATTATATACAAATAGCTGACTAAATGATAATCAGTAAATAATAAATGTGACCATTTCTGTTCTAAATAATGATAAAATCTGCAAAGTAAATATAAATAAATATAATCAAAGACCCTTACAAGTTATAGAGATACACGGACAAACACGGATTGTGACTTTATTTAATATTTTTATTACGAGCTGATATTGATCCCCTGATTTAATAATAATAATAATAAATACTCACACATACACACACGGTCGTCTGTTCCTAATGTAGATAACTTAATGCCTGTGTTATAGGTAACAACTGAGTGATATACATTTTTACATATACATATACATAAATACGCAGTTCATACTTATATACTTACATAAATACACCCAGACTCGGGGCGGGAATCGAACCCGCAACCTCGGAGCGGAAGGCAGGGTCACTGCCAACCGCGCCAACGGGTCAGTCGTAATTTGGTTTTGAATTGGTGTGTTTTTTTGTAATCTTGAGGGAATTCTATAATTTCCCGGTATAACAAGTAGCCTTCTAGATGCACCCTGTCTTGAATCAATCAAGTCAGTAAATTTTGTCAAGGCTAGGCGGTTAGACCATGATAGAGGATGTGTAACTTGGGAGCATTTTTTTTTTTTATTATCTTTATTTTTAAGGACTTTTATACATTTGGGAGCATTTTATTTTCCTTCCTATTCTAAAATTTTATCACGGGAACTTAATATTTCCAGGATGAAAAGTAGTAAATTACTCCTCCTTATATAATCTTCTTCCAGATTATACAAGTATCTTGAGCAGGTAGTAGGTTAAGCTTCAAAAGCAAAATTGCAAAATCAATTAAGCAAAATCGGTTAAGCTGTTCGAAAGATTACTGTTACTAACAAAACATGTGTTTTGTTATGCTATCGTCCAATTAATCATATGAGAATAAAAAACCGGTCAAGTGCGAGTCAGACTCGCGCACCGAGGGTTCCGTACTCCAGAAGTATAAGTACAATCTGTTTTTCATTAGTTTGTCTTAAAAGGTAAGGTGCTAATTAAGCTAGGCCTCTAAATTGTGTGAGCACTCATACAACTCAGAGGTCTATCTTAATTGACTAAACTATGTATGTATGGGGACACCCTTTAATTTCCAACTTTTATTAGTTTTTGGAATTTTTCCTTTATTTGTGCTGTAAAACCTGGCTTTTTGCCAAATTTCGTAATTCTAGGTCAACTGGAACTACCATTTAGGTTTTCGACCCAAAACCTATAGGGTACTTCCGGTTGACCTAGATTTGTCAATTTTGGTCAAAAGCAAGGTCTTACAGATCAAGTAAAGGAAAAATTCCGAAAAATAAAAAAAGTTGAAAATTAAGGTAAATTTTGGTACTTACAAGTTTTCGTGAAAATCTAAATTTTCCCATATCTTTTTACTATGTGGACTCAGGACCTTAATTTTTATACACCTAATAGGGACCATAGACTTTAATATCTGGTATAAATTTCAACTTGCTAGGTCCACCCGTTCCTGAGAAAATCGGTGGTGACACACGGACAGACGGACAGACGGACAAAAAAGTGATCTTATAAGGGTTCCTTTTTTTTACCTTTTGAGGTACGGAACCCTAATAAAAAAATAGAACAATAAATAATAGACTGCAAAATAAATTGTTTGATAGGTACTTTAATTTATTCATTTGTATAGATATATTTATACATACGTATGATAATATACATAATACGCATTAAATAGCCAAGTAAAAAATACGCTAGTTCTATTTTTAAACACAATTCATTCGAAGAATTGTAAGCAAACAAAGCGTAATTATACGATTTTCTTGATAAAAACTTAATCGTTACAGATTCCGTTCCTAAATTGGTTCGCCGAAACTCATGGCAAACTCATACATAATGATGGCATTGAATTCATAACATTCGTATGTTATTATGTTATGTTAAATCCATACTATCCATACTAATATTATAAATACGAAAGTGTGTCTGTTTATCTGTCTGCTAACATTTCACGGCTCAACAATTTAACCAATTTGGATGGTTACAGAGTTAGCTTATATCCCGGGGACGGAAATAGGCTACTTTTTATCCCGGAAAAGCAGTTTTCGTGGGATTTTAAAAAACCTAAACCTCGCGAACGAAGTCGCGGGCATCACCTAGTGTAACATATTGGCAATAACTCCATTAGTATGCTATCTATATACACGAAATTCCGCGTGCCGATCGTTAAATAAAGTGTTCAATATCATCGGAGCCGTAAAAGCGAGCATGTGATCGTTGATAGGGTGACAACTGGGCCCCAAAATTCCGACAAGGTTCCAATATTGAACTAAAGGTACCTATGTAAGGTACCTTTAGTCAAATAACTGAAGGGGTACCTACTGAAGGGGCAGGTAACACGTCGTGATCTCTTTAAGGGGATATGGGAGAGGTCACACGATATCTAACAATTTATTTAGTGGACCATTTTTGAGCATGATGCTTAATGCAGAAAATCACTGATTTGTAAACTACCAGATTATCAATAATTGATTGGCTTCTAGGTAGTGGACAGTCTGAAATGTAATAAATCTTCAATGAAAGATTAAAGATTTTCTAAGAAGGGAATTCCTATCTCTATTAGTTTCATAATTTCAATTGTTATCTGACACAAGTGAATTCTGAAAACTTGACCAGTATCGTACATTAATTCTGTAAGCATTAAGTACACATAAAATCCATCATCTCATTTTCGATAGATATAAATCAGAAGTTCCAATTTAGAACCCTCATTATCTGAAATCTTGAGTTTAATCTCGTAGCAACGTCTACGCGAATCTGCTACGTAGCCTACTACGAAACAGCTACAGATATTAATTGAACGGAAGAAATCATTTTTGTTTTTGAAGAGACGTAGTCAAAACGAAATAATAGTGGATAGCATATATTTTATAGATTGAGGAATATGATCAAAAGATTAGCTATTAATCCCACTCCAAATAAACGGCTACCCCGGGGACCCAAACTGTCAACAATTTACGGTGTCCCAAAGTAAACATATAGCTATTATTTATTACGGCCTTTAATATTACCTTCCAGCTATACAATCCCTCCTTTGTTCACTTCATTTGTTAATTCATTTTATTAGAACACTTAACGAGTGTTCCGGTGCCGGAAATCGGAAACTTTTTTTATAAAGTCAGTGCATTCATCTAACATTTATTTTTATACGTGCGGCTCTGAAATATTAATCACAAATAACCGCGCGTCATTTAAACAGGCTTAACGATGCGATCACTACAAAGGATAACGCGAGTGACACGACATCGGCTCCGTGAGGCCATAGTCGTATGGTCGAGGCGGTCTCTGCTTGCCGACTGACGTTGGTGTACACGACACATCTGCATTTAAGAAGCCGCTATCGTTATGCGACTAATCGATTGGTCGGAGCGAGCGAAACTGTCTCCCATCCCGCTTTCTTCTTCTCTCTCTCATCTGGCGCATGCGTGATTGTCATCCATACTCATTTAAAAGTGGTGAAAAGTAAATAAACTCGGACCAACCGTTCGTAAAGATACAAACAGTGGGAAATCAACAATCAGTTTCAATCAATCGGTCGAGGAATATTGATTGATACTTTGGATTATTTTTTGAAATAAAGTGGAGTGAGTATGGAATTTTAAAACGTTAGATTCAAGAAAAAAGTGATGTCTTAGGGCGGGTTGATCGGCGAAGGTCAACGTAACGTCACTTGTTGCGCGGCGACTTTCTTCCGGCGATGTAAAGCCACGCACGCCGTTGCACGCCATTCCCATTTGTTATTTAGACGATAATTATCATGAATGTTTATCGTACGGGATACAACGCTGTTATTGTTTCACTTTATTAAACTTCACTACAACATTTAGGGCCTGTTTCACCACCTTCTGATAAGTGTCGAATAACTTATTCAGAACTTTTGTCTTTGTCACTCGACATAAAGTAAGAAAGTGACAACACTTACGTTTAGGCAATCCGGTACTTATCAGAATGTGGTGAAACAGGCCCCTAGACTCGGAAAAAGGGATTCCTAAAGCTGACGCTAAAAACACTCAAACAAGTTTGATAATGAACTGACTCAACCGAATTTTTGTAACATTTGCCAAGAAATATTCACCAAGAAGCACAAGCTTCGAGTAGGCACAACAAGCAGGCACTCACTCACGCTTCATGTAAAATATTTTGAATTTGAATTGATATTCAATTTGGCCACAGAATGGCTAGCGGCAGAAAGGACGGCAGACTTTTTGAGAGAAGCTTGAATATTTTCAGTCGAGTGCTTACAAATATTCCTATAACCTGCGACCCATCGGCTACAATCAAACTGCTTTTATAGGTCTTTGAAAGCTTTTTTCTAAAAATAATTTCATTTTATCTCGTGTCATAAAATATTACTTAAGTATAATAATTACATCCAGTTATCTTGTCGCATGTGCGTTTTAAGTATTTAAATATCACTTGCTTTAACGGTGAAGGAAAACATCGTGAGGAAACCTGCATTCCTGAGAGTTCTCCATAACGTTCTCAAAGGTGTGTGAAGTCTGCCAATCCGCTTGGCCAGCGTGGTAGACTATGGCCAAAACCCTTCTCACTCTGAGAGGAGACCCGTGCTCTGTAGTGAGCCGGTAATGGGTTGATCATGATGATGATGATGATCTTGTCGCATGAGGTCGTCATGAAAGGGTAGGTAGGGGACAAAATGGCATACCTTGGAATATATTATTGTGGTGTCTTGTTATAAAAATATTTTTATAAATCTCAGTGCCGGCGGCACTTTTTGCAGGCTGTCTATTTTACTCTGTTAATACAGTTTTATCATCACAAACAATGTTTTTGGCAATATGTTTTTTCAACCTAAGTATTCAAAAATTAAAGTTGTGTTTTCATATCCTACATTGCCCTCAATCAATTTTTGTTAATTCTTACTAATATTTTAAATGCGAAAGTAACTCTAGGTATCTGTTTGTCTCTGTGTCTGTATATCTATTACCTTTTCACATCTCAATCTCTGGAGACGAAAACTGAGATGGAAACAGGCTATTTTTTCACTTTGATTATGATATAAAAATAAGATTGATGACAAAAGTCTATAAATATATAGATTCCGATTTTATGATTTTATAGCAATTCACAATTTTTTAAAGTTTTAATAAGTACTTACTTATTTAATTTTGCCCCTAATGATGGGGTCTACTTTTAAATCTATACATATAATAAAATCGTAGACTTGCCGTATCTGTACATTAAAGATTTTTGCAAAATAATAACTGGGACATGTTAGGGTAATAAACGTAAAAAAGCTATTTTTGAAATTTTTGTCTGTTTGTCTGTTTATTTGTTTGTCTGCTGTATGTTTGTGCGCGCATCACGCAAAAACTACTAAATGGATTGAAATGAAACTTGGCATGATTGAAGTTCATACTACGGAGTAACATAGTAGTCCGATTTAATTCATTCTTTTTTTTTTGTTATAAAGGAAATACTTTCAAGATTCCCGTAAATATTTCAAGGTTTTCGGTTTTGTAGTTTAGAAATTACAGCCATCACAACCCTCAATATTCCATTTAACTTGGAACCCGGATTGCACAGGAATCTTTGAACGTCCGGATTATCATCTGGGGTGCATTAAAATTTGTGTTGTCTGTTTCCGAAATGCTGAACCGATTTTGATCGGACTTTCACTGGCAGATATTTACAAACTATCCGCTTGTGATCCGTACCCACAAATGATATCCGCAAATGTTATTATTTATAATAACATCCGCTTGTCATAAATAATAACATTTAAAATATATTATACATACCAATTTATAAGAATGGCAAGTAAAAAGAACGTAAACAAAACAGACGCCGGCCAATTGCAAGTAGACTCAAGCATCCTTTATTTATCTGATATAAAGTCGACTCGATAACAAAGGATAATTTGAGATTTTTACTTCATAACAAATTGCCATGATGCGAACAGACGAAAGTCTAGATATAAATACAAAACCATGTTTATTCAATTCGCTAATTTAGGATATGTTTTTCAAAGAAAATATTACTTTACCGAAATGAATAAAGTAGATGAGCACATTCTATTACGCGATTATTTAATGTGAAAAGAATCGGAGATTCGTAACAAAAGAAAGTATCGAAAATTTTGAGATTCGCTCGGTCCTGATTTACAGGCATTCAACTAGAACCCCGTCGAAGTAATGATTTTACCTACCCACGTTATAATCTTGTAAATGTTAAAATGTCTTTCGAATCTGTTTCATATATCAACATGTTGTAGTATAGTTGTTCCGATCTTGCTAAAATTAAGCAGAGATTAGAAATAACTCGCATCCGAGAGATAAGTTCCTATAGTATTTTAAGAAACTATATCCTAAATCGTCACAATCGCAAGAAGATTAAACATTCTAATTTCACACCACACTCAAAACAAAATTTACAAAAAAACTAGTTAATTCGAAATACGATATGTGCAAAAAACACTTGAAGACTTTTTCATGAATGTTTGAAATTCGTATATACAACGAACTCGTTAACCTAAATTTTTGCTTTTCGACAGTCTCCACTACAGGTGCTTTATAGTTTCGATTAAAATTTTCTGCACACAGTTTCGATAAAGTTTGATTAACTATGGAAAGTTCCTTATTTTACACCAGTTTAAAACATACCTAATAATTTTATTCTAGACCATACAAAAAATGATATATTTTCATTTGATGTCATTTTCAGCTTTTTCCAATCGACATAGCTCATCGGGTCGCGAAGCAAGTGGTAATGGGCGGGCCATATTGCTCGAAGAACAATGGACGTTGGGATCCCAAGGTGGAGTGGCGACCTCGCACCAGCAAACGAAGCGTGGAAAACCCCCCCACTAGACCCCCCACTGGACGGACGAACTCAAGCGAGTCGCTGGCAGCCGCTGGAAACAGGCGGCACAAGATCGTGTTATGTGGCGATCCTTACAAGAGTCCTATGTCCAGCAGTGGACGTCTATTGGTTGAGACGACGATGACGACATATTAAATCTACTTTTCATCAATTGCTAATTTTATAATTGAAAATCGTGCTAATTACTACTCGGCGGTTATCTCGATTGCCTAATCGTAATAATTAATTATCACCCTAAGATAGAAATCTTTTAGGGTAAACAATAGGATAAGAGTTTCCTATCAAAATTATAAGTAAAGTCGATCGACGACATAAATGTATGTTACAAATGTGGAGAGATGGCGAAGTGTTTACCTGCGTCTGTGTGTTCTACATTTTGCAAAGACGATCCGAAAACACTTTGTAAAAATCTGAATAATAAACTTGTATACCTATTCTACTAAAGTTCGGCCGTTCAGAGAATGCGTTCCTGACACGTCGCGATTGAACTGACGACGTAGCTTTGTAATGGCGTTGCAGTTACGATAAAAATATTTTTGCTGGTTGTTTACCGTTTTAACAATTGATGAGCATTAAAACAACATTATTATATCAATAATCAATGAATGTTATAATTTTGTGCCAAACTGAGTGTCAAATAACTTGGTAAACAATATTTTTCTAAATCTATACTGCGCTATTACAAGGTTATGTCAGCGCTTTATATTTGTATAATAGTGCTGTGCTAAAAATAACAGGCAAGTATCGTAATCTGTTCTTATACAGTTATACTTATAATATAAAATAATACGCTTTGTTTTTCTTTTTAAGAATTTGAAAATAATGGACTATAAGATAACTTTTCTTACTTAGAGAGGGCGCCGCTGTGCCGTCGTTAACATAGTCTTGGTGTGATTTCCGTATTTAAAAATAAAATAAATCAAGTTTCGGCTGTAAGAGTGGTTAAAATATGTTATTTTATCGACAATAACAAATAAAAAAGATAAAGTTTGGTGTAAAAACATCGGTTTAAACTGAAAAAGCGAGTGAAACGTGATCAGTGTCATTGACATTAAAGTTTGAAAATATCGTGAACTTGACAAATCTTTCGGCTATAAAAGTGATTTAAAAACGTTGTCCAGTTAACAATAATAACAAATAAAGTTAAACTTGTGTAAATTTAACGAATTAAGTGTACAAATTACGTGAGTGAAATCGTGAACTGTCAACGGTCAACGGAGGTCAACGACCATCAAATATTTCGACATACAAACTATATAAACACAGACTGGTGGGACAAAAATAACTAGAAAGCTTGTAATCTTGGTGAAAAATCGCTATGGAACATTAAAAACACAAACATAACCTACAATTATAATTGACATATCAAAATAAAAAATACGTGCTTTCTCACACTTTTCGGGCTGAAATTTCATGAAGTAAACGTTAAACTCGCCAAATTTACAATTTCCACTCCTAGCAAACTGACTATTAAACGTTTATTATGAAATGTCCTAAATAAAACCAAAATCAAAGTGTAATAATATAGAACTATACAAGTGACTTAATTGATCAATTTAAAGTGTTTTTTTCTATCTATAAAAAGTCAAATAGTGCCAATAAACTTACAGTATCTATTAAAGAACTACAGTGATAAGTGAAATTACTCTATAAACTATTTATAAACACTGATTTCATTGTGTACAAATTATCCTTGTAGTACTTAGGCAGTGTTGCTAATATATTGTAATATTTTGCTATACTAAAAGGCAGGATATAGCTAATACAATGGAGGAACTCACAACTATGATGCGCACTTTACAACAAAAATTTGATTTACAAACTAATGAAATACGGGAGTTGAAACAAACTATACCTGAAATTATAAGCAAAAACATAAATGAAAATTTCATGAATCTTGAATCCAAGTACAACGATTTACAAACCACAGTAGAACAACAAGGACGGCGTATACAGCAACTAGAAAGATCAATCCGAAAGAAAAATATAGTTTTCTTTGGTATCGAAGAATCTGAACGAAACTATTATGAACTACAAAATAAAGTGCTGGAAATTATAAACCAGAAAATGAAAATCAAATGCAGTGAGGAAAACATAGAGGATGTCAGACGTCTAGGAAAAAAAAAATGAAAATTTGCGACCTGTTGTTATCACTTTAACTACAATGGGGATGAAAATTAAGCTTCTGAAAAATAAGAAAAATCTTGAGGGCTTCCCTTACTATATTAAAGAAGATTTTCCTCCAGATGTATTAGAAGAACGTAAAAAATTGAAAATACAAATACAAGAAGAAAAAAGCAAAGGCAAGAGAGCTATCTTGCGGTACAATAAAATAATAATAATACCAGAGGAAACTCATACTCAGCAAGGAAAGAACCAAGATACAGGAAATCGTAATAAAAGAACTTTATCGGAGTCTCCTGAAAATTCTAACAGTAATAGTCGTACTACAAAAAACTATTTCAAAAAACCTCTACACAGCACTAATACTGCTTCTATCCAAAAATATATGGTTAAAACTCCAAATAAAAAAGAACAACAAACCCACACTGCATCAAGTACTGCGACTGCCACATCCCAAAGCAACACCATCTCACCACTGAAAAAAGATTGACAACTAAGAGCGACCTCTCCACACAATTCCCCAATACGGCCGGTCACCGCGGGGGATTTAAGTGACTATAACCTTCCATCAACTCAACAACTTCACATCTGTACATATAACGCAAGGTCTCTCTTATCTAATACAAGATTATTAGAATTCAAAGAAGCAATATCTGGCATTAAATATGATATAATTGGTCTCTCAGAAATCAGAAGAACAGGATATTCCATTACAGAAGACGAGGAACATATTTTTTGTTATTATGGTGAAACAAAAGGCCTCTATGGAGTGGGATTCCTTATAAAAAAGAAATGGAAATGCAATATTGAGAGTTTTATTGCTATATCAGAACGTATATGTATCCTGAATCTCAAATTTACCAACTTATCCCTCTCTATTATTCAAATATATGCGCCTACTATTGATTTTGATGAGGCAGAAATAGATAAATTCTACAAGCAACTCCAAAATGCTATAGAAAATTATAACAACAAGATCATTGTAATGGGAGATTTCAATGCTCGTATAGGACAACGTCAGCCTGGTGAAAATACTATTATAGGACCCTACTGCTATGGAAAAAGAGACAAAAGAGGTCGAAGACTCCTTCAGTTTGCCATTGAAAATAACCTCGTAGTAATCAATAGTATTTTCAAAAAGAAAATCAATTGTCTATGGACATGGCTCTCACCAAATAAAGTTAAAAGTCAAATTGACTATGTTTTATCTAACATAAAAGAAAAAATGACAAATATAGAAGTTTTAAGTCGACTACCATTCCCCAGTGATCATAGACTTATCAGAGTTTCTTTCACGCTAAATACTAAAAAAAGTAGAGTAAACTATAGGAATTTAAACATCAAAATTGAAACAAAAAACGACCAATTGGTTTTCCTTCAGGCTCTCAAGATAATAGCCAATGATATAAAATTTGAAGATGATGATATAGAATCTTATTACTTAAAAATCAAAAATGCCATAACAAATAGCTTAGAGTCTATCCAGAATGGTAAACAAACAAGAAAAAGCATCATTTCTTTGCAGACAAAAAATTTAATCAAACGGAGAAATGAATTACAGCATAAATCATCCATAAATAAAGAAGAAAAACAAGAACTTCGCTATTTATATAAAAATATTTTTAAATGTATAAAAACTGAGTATCAAGTACACAGACAAAATATAATTGAAAAGCATTTGATTGCTTCAGGAAGTCTTAAGAAGGGATACAAAGAGTTAGATACTGCCAAAAAATGGATTCCATGCCTAAACGACTCCAAAAATTCAAAAAGTTTCTCTAGAACAAAAATAATAAGTATAGCAACTAATTTTTACAAAGATCTATATGCCCAGATAAATCCAGAAAAATTTGATGAACCTCTCAATGTTGACCCTACAATGAAACTAGATAAATTTACTAATGATGAAATATTGAAAAAAATAGATAGCTTAAAAAATGATAAATCTAGTGGACCAGATGGTATTCCAAATGAAGCAATAAAAGCTGGAAAATTTATAATTACACCATTTTTGAACATACTTTTTAACAAAATTTTGGAAAAAGGAATTATTCCTAAACAATGGGCAGAGTCTGATATAATTTTACTTTATAAAAAAGGAAATCCTGCAGATATTGCAAACTACAGACCTATTAGTCTCCAACCAAACCTATATAAATTATTTGCATCTTGTCTTGAAAACCGAATCAAGCTGTTCACTGAAGAACATCAACCAGTAGAACAAGCAGGTTTTAGGAAAGGTTTCTCAACTATAGACCATATATATGTCCTAGACCAAATAATAGAAAAGTATGAAGAGTTTAGACGCCCTCTTTATCTGGCTTTTATTGACTATGCTAAGGCATTTGATTCTATATCACATAATAGCATGTGGAGAGCCTTACATGACTGCAATGCGCCAAATGATGCTGTTGAAGTAATAAAAAACATATATAGTAACAGTGTAAGTCAAGTAAAGCTTGATAAAACAGGGCAAGAAATAAATATATGCAGAGGCGTAAGACAAGGAGACCCGCTTTCACCAAGAATATTCATAACCGTACTCCAAAATATCATGAAAAACTTAGATTGGAGTAAAAAAGGTATCAACATAAATGGTAGCTACCTAAATAACCTAAGGTTTGCTGATGACATTGTGCTATTCGCTGAGACTGCCACACAACTAGAGTCAATGATAAATGATATATTCTCAGTCAGCAAAAGGATAGGCTTAGAATTAAATACTATGAAAACAAAAATCATGACAAACAACCTTGAGAAACAAATTGTAGTTAACAACCAAATATTGGAATATGTCTCAGAATACATCTACCTGGGGAAACTAATATCTTTTAAAAAATCCAGACATCGTGATGAATTAGACCGACGTATAAATATGACTTGGAAAAAATTTTGGAGCTTTAAAGAAATACTCAAATCAAACTTTCCCTTGAAAATGAAAAAGAAAATTCTTGACACCTGTATTTTGCCTTGCCTCACTTATGGATGTCAAACTTGGATCTTTAATAATTTCACTGAAAACAGAATAACTTCATGTCAGAGAGCTATGGAACGGAGTATACTGAACATTAAACGCTTAGATAAAAAAAGAAACACTGAAATACGACAAAAAACAAATGTTATAGATGCTTTGCAACATAGTAAAAGACTAAAATGGGCATGGGCAGGTCATGTTGCACGTATGAACGATAAAAAATGGACAAAAAAGGTATCTACATGGTCAGGTCCCCATGGAAAGAGACAAAGAGGCAGGCCATTAGAGCGTTGGTCAGATGAAATTAAAGAATTTACTGGAGAAAACTGGATTAGTAAAGCTTCAAATAGAAAGATGTGGAGAAAGATGGAAGAGGCCTACACTCGAAGAGAGGTCCTTAATAAAAACCAGCTATAATACAAATCTCAATTTATAAACCAAATTATTAAGGATAAAGGAGGCTTAAATAATAATAATAATAATAAAAAAGATAACTTTTATGAAATATAAAATAAAACTATGACCAAACCGAACGCGCGAAAGAAAGTAGCATTTTTTAAATTTAGGTTGAAAATGGTAACCCCAAATGGCGTTGGGCCGCCATTTTGTGACGCTAAAACAGTCGTCTGTTGTCGTTTCGTGCGCATAGACCACGTTCTTCAAGTGTTTTCGATCTGTTTTTATTTGACAATTTTATTATAATTATGCATATTACTTTTTTTTGGTTTCTACTTAAATAACTAAAATATAAATTTTAAATAATTCCGCCAATTTAAAACGAAAATAATCTTAAAATAATGCGCCGGTTCATTTTGGAGGAACGGTAACGAACTCAGTGTTATGTTGTGCCCATCACTAGTCGTGACTAACTGATAGGTGTCAGGAACGCATTCTCTGAACGGCCGAACTATAGTATTTGAATAATATCATATCAACTGCCTCGGTAGTTTGGTAGACTTAGTTGGTTAGAGTGATCGACTGACGATTCACGAGGTCCTGGGTTCGATTCCTGGATAGGGCAAACAAAATATGAGGTACTAGATGATGCCCACGGCTTCGCCCGTGTGGATTTAGGTTTTAAAAATCCCCTGAGAACTTTTGATTTTCCAGAACACAAAGTAGCCTATCTGTAGTAACCCGTCCCCAAAACTGAAAAATCCCGTGGGATCCCCACGATTTCGGAATGCAATTCCTTACAGCATCAGGTTTGAGGAGTTGGATATGTACCTACTGGAGTTCATTCAAAGATAAAGTATTTAATTGGTACCCCCAATCAATTTAAATAACCGACAGTTCCTAAATCCCATTAGTTTTGAGGATCAGGTCCCCTACAGCATCAGGATTGAGGAGTCGAAATCCAATTTTTTTATAGGACAGTGTCGCAATGTTTTTCTATGGATTACAAAAAAAAATTACGCAAATCGGTTCAGAAATCTCGGAGATATCGGTGTACATAGGTAGAAAAACACAACTCCTCCTTTTTGAAAGTCGGTTAAAAAAGTAGCCTATGTCCTTTCTCAGGCTCTAGAGTATTTGTGCACCAAATTTCATTTAAATCGGTTCAGTAGTTTTAACGTGAAAGCGTAACAGACAGACAGACAGACAGAGCTATATACTTTCGCATTTATAATATTAGTAAGGATCAATTTAAATAAACGACAGTTCCTAAATCCCATTAGTTTTGGGGGTCAGGTCCCCTACAGCATCAGGATTGAGGAGTCGGAATCCAATTTTTTTTATAGGACAGTGTCGCAATGTTTTCTATGGATTACAAAAAAATTTACGCAAATCGGTTCAGAAATCTTGGAGATATCGGTGTACATAGGTAGAAAAACACAACTCCTCCTTTTTTGAAAGTCGGTTAAAAAAGTTGCCTATCTCCTTTCTCAGGCTCTAGAGTATTTGTGCACCAAATTTCATTTAAATCGGTACAGTAGTTTTAGCGTGAAAGCTTAACAGACAGACAGATAGACAGACAGACAGAGCTACTTTCGCATTTATAATATTAGTAAGGATAAGGATAGGAAGGAAGTAAGGATTGGGTTTTGTGTTTATTATGAGAGTGAAGCAATAGAGAGTGCACCTGTATACATACTTGTGTACTATACGTTATATAATACCTATCTCCTGCGTAGTTGGCTAATCTCCGCCTAGGTTGAGATTGGCCACTGTGACCAAAAAAATTCTTCATCTATGAAATTCTCGAATAAGCTGCTGGATCATCAAACATTCTTGTTTACATTCAGTACAAGAACGAAGCAGCTATTAACTTTCATTTTATTACTATGCTCAAATATTTCTGTTTGTTGTATTAAACCGGAACTATCAAGTATACAAGCTATAGAAAAAGCAGTGCATATATGCGATCAAACGATACCGCATTTTAAATACCGTCTTTATCCTCCCCTGCCTGAAATAGCATAAGTACCTACCTAAGCCAAATAAAACCGCAGACAAAGCTAATAACAGCTAATATAAAATATTGACATAACTAGGTATATGGAGGAGGGTTCATGCCCTCCTCAAACTTTTCAAAGTCAACCGTTAAATTAAATTCTTGTTTGGTTTGAGGGTTGGTGCAATTTGTAAAAGCATCATTCCCTAACCTAAACTTGATGCTTTTGTGTGACTTTGTTTAGATCGCACATTATAGACGAGCCGACTCAAGAATCGCACGCGCTGCACGGAACGCATTTTGCAGCACTGACAAGTATAAATTAAAAATTTAATAAACCCCCGACATTCGCCATTTAGTGGCGGCGGCCATATTGGATTTGCATAGTGCTATTCTACTAGTCAAGTCTTTTCATTTGATACCCATATTAAGGGAGTTGTGAAAAAATATGTAATCCGCCATTTTGTAGCGGCGGCCATCTTGGATTGATTTTCATCAAACACATCACACACATCATCATCAACACTCTTGACTAATTCACCTTTCAAACAAAAAAAACCGCATTCAAATCGGTCCACCAGTTTGAGCGCCACAGGGGAACAGATAGACACACACACACACACACACATACACACACACACAGACACGTCAAACTTATAACACCCCGTCGTTTTTGCGTCGGGAGTTAAAAAATGAAAATATGAATGGCGCCAGAAGCACAAGTCACACGGCATGTACTTAGGCATGCTTTTCCTTACGTTGACGTAACTAAGCATCCTTTAATGCAGTAATGCATCATACAAAATAGCTAATTTCACGAGAAAATCCGAATCGATGACGACAAATTCAACTTCAGCTTTATTCTTCTTACTTATGTTTTTTATGGTGCTTCGATACTAGAAAACTATTACCGTTATCGACTTTTGCAAACTCGTACTTAAGGTATATATTATAGTATTTTTAGTTACTAGTGCAGTAACGACGAGTCAAAGAGTTATACTGCGTGGCTATTTAATTAAACGTGAATTTCAGTTGTTGGAATGAAACTCGAAATCTGGCTCAAGTGTCGTTCGAGCCGTGTGTCCCGCGCAATGGGCCCGGCGAGCTCTTAACATTCAGCCGGAGCTGTATCAAACGACGCGGAAATTCCCACTTGCTCTCTGATTGCCACACTACGCGGGTTAATGACATTGTTGATACGCTACGCCGAATGGTACATTTTATTTTGTGCGCTAATTTCTTTCTATAATTATATACCTACTAGTATCTGCGTGAATTTCGGTTTTAAACAAATCCCCAGAGAATCGTGGATTTCCGGTCCCCGTTCCCGCTCCCTCTTCCAACCTTTATACCTACTATCAAGAAAGTTCGCTATAGTACCTAATCTTCCTATAGCTGAAGCTATAGATTTCGGGTTTTTCAAAATCCCGTGGGAACTGCGCATTTTTCCAGGATACTAAGTAGCCTAGGCTTTAAGTCAGGGCATAATCTATCTCCATTCAAAATTTCAGCCAAATCGGTTCAGTAGTTACGACGTGATTGATTAACAAACATCCAAACATCCAAACATCTAAACATCCAAACATCCAAATATTCACACTTTCACATTTATAATATTAGTAGGATAATATAAATGTGTTTATTAGATCGAGTTATGTAGCTCATCCAGTCTCAAAACTAAAGTGGCAATGGGTAAACTAGATCGTTCGAAGAACCGATAGACGTTGAGGTCCCAAGGTATTTGAATGGTGACTCCGCATCCGTAACGTTGGTATATCATGGGTTGGTTGGGATGGTACCCAGGAGGTCTCAATAAAGTCACCGACAACCGCTAGATACAAGCGGCACAAGATCGTGTTCTGCGGTGATCCTTGCAAGAGGTCTATGTCCAGCTGAGGACGTCTTTCGGATAAGATGTAACATAATGAAATCAACATTTACTAACTTATATTTTACTAGCGGACCCGGCAGATCATCGTCATCCTGCCCGCTATTAGCGCCACCTACCGGGTCCAATTTTTCTACTTCCTTCCTTCCTCTTGAATCACTCTATCTATTTAAAAAAACCGCATCAAAATCCGTTGCGTAGTTTTAAAGATTTTTAAGTATACATAGGGATATAGGGATAGAGAAAGCGACTTTGTTTTACACTATGTATGTAGTGATAGTATTCCTTATTAACCATCCATAACACATATTAGACTAATGCAATAATTATCATCACAGCGAAAGTGATAGCTTGTTTTACAGTTAAATAATATAGAGCGGGAGATGATGTAAGGTATAAGTAGGTACCCCCTGCATCCGTGTCTCAAATCGAAACAGTTGGTACTGCTAGGAGTTCGGCTGAGAAGAATGGAAGGAAAAGAAATCTCACATAGAATAGAATAGAATAGAATAGAATAGAATAGAATAGAATAGAATAGAATAGAATAGAATAGAATAGAATAGAATAGAATAGAATAGAATAGAATAGAATAGAATAGAATAGAATAGAATAGAATAGAATAGAATAGAATAGAATAGAATAGAATAGAATAGAATAGAATAGAATAGAATAGAATAGAATAGAATAGAATAGAATAGAATAGAATAGAATAGAATAGAATAGAATAGAATAGAATAGAATAGAATAGAATAGAATAGAATAGAATAGAATAGAATAGAATAGAATAGAATAGAATAGAATAGAATAGAATAGAATAGAATAGAATAGAATAGAATAGAATAGAATAGAATAGAATAGAATAGAATAGAATAGAATAGAATAGAATAGAATAGAATAGAATAGAATAGAATAGAATAGAATAGAATAGAATAGAATAGAATAGAATAGAATAGAATAGAATAGAATAGAATAGAAAAGAATAGAATAGAATAGAATAGAATAGAATAGAATAGAATAGAAAAGAATAGAATAGAATAGAATAGAATAGAATAGAATAGAATAGAATAGAATAGAATAGAATAGAATAGAATAGAATAGAATAGAATAGAATAGAATAGAATAGAAAAGTTTTTTTATTTATTCAAATAAATTTTACAAGTACTTTTGAATCGTCAATTGAATCTACCACTGGTTCGGAATGACGTTCCAACCGAGAAGAACCAGTAAGAAACTCGGCGGTTGCTCTTTTAAAAAAATAATAATATAACGATTTATGTAAGTACATGATTGAAATGCCGTCTCGCGCATTGCTGGAACGAGTTAAATCCATGCTTTTTTATCGTTTATATAATCTTCAATTCCTATGCGCAAATATACGTTGTCAATTCTTTGCGGTGTCCTGTACCACCCGCATTCACCAATGTATTGAAAAGAACGATTTATTTTCCTTGGTGCGGGCGGTCAGCTTTTCCTTCGCTCCTTGGCCGACAATAAACTCGAGGTGCCTTTCAGTCGTACGAAATACTTACGACCAATTGGGTTACACTCTGGTATTTCATCTACACTGGTAAAAGATTCTAAATCACTTTTCAAAAATCGTTCGATTTTGGAGAAGCAATTAAACAAGCAATACGCATCACCACCACTCAAAACCACGTGAACCTTGTGAAAAATACTCACCTTGTGAAAAATACTCCACATAGACTAAGTACTAAGAATAAGAATTTAATGCACCATTAATAGCCCTTTGACGTCCTACTGCTGGGTACAAACCTCCTTTCTCGTAGGAGAGAGGGATATAGAGATTAGACCCACCACGCTGCTCCAATGTGGGTTGGCGGTCTTTAACGGCTATTGTCACGTGATAGTGATTATAACTGAGACCGTGCTCTTCGAGGCATGGGGGTAAAGCACTGAGAATTTCTTGACAGAAAAACCCAATACCTAACGATTATTTGGTCAGACCCGTGAATCGAACTCAGGACCTCGTGAACTACAATTGAACATGCTAAACACTACACCAATGAGGTAGACGCAGGCAAAAGAAGTGAAAATGTATTACCAAAAACTGACCAAGTGCGAGTTGGGCCTCGCTCTTTTAAGGTTCCGTACATAATTATAAACAACATAATATTTTAGGTGTAAGAAATATATTTTCATTTCCGAGCTAGACATCGCAACTAACCATGAAAGAAAAACCTAAAAAATGTTCGTTTGTTTTGGTCACAGCTTACAAACTACTTTATGAATCATTGTTTTTAGTATTTGTTGTTTAAATACAGTATATGGTACATAACATACCGAAATATCATATTCCTAACTAGCTTAGTTTTTGAGATAGCCCCCGTCACATAATTGGTCTAAAACTGACAATTTTGATGGCCTCCCCATTTTCTTATGTTTTAAGTAAAAATTAAAAAAGAGTATTTATTCATACTCTACTTAATGAGCTCTAAACAATGATACCCCACAAGCTAGGGTAAAAGAAAAAAAATCTGGCTCCTTTTTCATGTATGGGAGCCCCCCTGAAAATAATTTAATTCAATTTCTAATTCAATATTTGGTTTTGGGTTAACTTTCTACGTCAAAAACCAAAATCTCAGGTTCGTCTACAAGCTAGAGACCTGTGACCGACAGATAGACAGACAGACGGACAGACAGACAGACAGACAGCAGAGTGACATTAATGGGGCTACGTTTTTAGCCCTCATACGCATTAGCGGTCAACCGCGTGTGCGGCTAACCGCGCGGCTAGCCGCTTTTATATTTTTATATGCAACCGCTCATTTTGTACGCACTAAACCGCGACGAAATTCTATAAAAGCAGCTAGCCGCACGGTTAGCCGCACACGCGGTTGACCGCGAATGCGTATGAGGGCTTACCCTTTGAGTACTGAACCATAAAAATTTCTATAAAAAATAATATGAACTATGATGATAGCGCATGTTCGACATTATATACGTATCATATAGATTTTTTTTGGTGTAGTGCATTATAACAAAATAAGTTTATCTTTGTTCCATAATATTATGTATCATGAATTTCCTTATATACTTACATGCCTGCTTCTAGAATATTTGTATTCCCCTGAAGAATGAACATCGCTACAAGATTCAATAACATAAATTAATTAAAGTACCTACGTTAGAGCAAATAAATAGCAGAACAATATCGAAGAGAGAGAGGGGACTAATGAAATGTAGCGTACGGATTCGACGGCTAATGTAGCAAATAAACCCACACTGATACAACCAAAAACAAAACACCAATAGCAAATAGAAATATTTGAAATAAAGCTGATTGCATATTACCGCAAGAGCCGCACGTGTCGAGCTCCACGCAGTTACAGTACTATTGAAACGAAAATGACACTCGAGTCGATCACATCGAACCCGTCAAAGAAATGTGAATGATGTCAGAAACAGCGGTCACATTCGGCAAGCACGAATTGTGCGAGTAGTGCATTTACATTTTCAGTAATTAAAACGATTGAAGCCTCAACAGCTAACCAGTCAAGAGGGGACTGAAATCAGAAGGTTCGTGAGTTCAAATCCTACCCGTTGTACTTTAAGCTTAGTAATTTATAGGAATAAAAATCAAATTAACTAAAATTAACTAAAAATTAGGTTTTGACGCATGCGGCTCTAGAGGCTCTATAGCAACTTTTGTAACTCTTGCAGCAATGTGAGATCAATTTTGCGAACTAACGCACACCGATACAAAACAAAACTTTGATATATACTACAATATACATTTATATCTAATATAATTCTAAATAAGATCTGTCTTATTTAACTTAGATTGAACGCCGCCCTTTTTGTTTCAAGAAAATATTTAAAGAACGAAATACGCAAAGGAACTTTGACATTAACCTTTTTTGGTGTTTCATCCCGGGAAATTGTGAAAATAAAAATTGGACAATGTATACAAAGATTTTATTTCAAATGAAATAGAACGGTTTAAAATAATTGTATCTTGAAATGTAAGCAAAAAGGAGATTGTGCTTTTACGCATTTCAGTTTAATGAGCTTAACAATACTGCTAAACTTTTTATAAAAGACAAAAAACGCTGATTAATCCAGAAATTTCAGAGATCTTATGAACTTGATATATTTAACAGGTATTTTTTTATAGGCTATAGGTTTCCGCTAAGAAATATAATTATACGAAAAACTAACTTTATAAACGTTTAATACACTTTTGTAAGTCGGATTATTTAAGTTGTACTATAAACATATGGAACCATTTACAATAGGTAAGACAAATCTATACTAATATAAAGATGCTTGTCCTGACTGACTGACTAACTGACTGATCAACGCACAGCCTAAACCACTGAAGAGAGAAACTTCAAATTTTCACTGTAGCTTTCTTTTATGACGTAAGCGCGCATTAGGAAAGGATTATTCCCAATTCCACCCTTTAGGGGGTTAAATAGGGGATGAAAGTTTGTATGAAAGTCCGTCATTTTTCAAGTTATATCCATGAAAATTGGTATTTAGGTTTTAGGTTAAAAATAAAAATAAAAATAAAGGTTAATTAGGGGATGAGATTTATATGAAACCACGCGAGCGAAGTCGCGAGCATCAGCTAGTCCCAATATAAATTTTCTTTGATCAAAAATACCTAATTAACTATAAGTACCTACTTATTTATTGAATGAAGAATAAGCTTTGTTTTGCCATAGAGTAATCGCGCACGCTCGACGCTACACTCCAAGTTTTCATTGTTACATCCTAACTTATGCAATATAGCGTCTGCTTCTTTAATACTTTCCACAACGCTCGATTACGCTTAACGGCGCGATTCAGATGAATATTCTTATTTATTTTAGTAAAGGCTTACACACATTATGAAGGTGGTACCACAGTTACTAAAAATAAAAATGCTTAGGTATAATTATTATTATCTATACAATAAAATCGTAGATTTGCCGTGTCTGTACATTAAAGATTTTTGCAATAAATGGGAGAATATATTATGTAAATGGGATAAGTAATAGAACATTAAAATGCAATTTTAAAAATTTTTGTTTGTTTGTCTGTATGTTTGTGCACGCATCACGCAAAAACTACTGAATGGATTGAAATAAAACTTGGTATGATTTAAGTTCAAACTACGGAATACTATTTAGGATACTTTTATCCCGAAATTCAGCACGGTTCCCTTGGGAGAGGGGATGAAAGTCAAAATGTGTAACTACTTAGCTGTAATTCATTAACGCTTAGTACTATTTCATTCATCCTTTTTTGTTAGAAAGGAAATACTTACTTCAAAAATTATCCGGTAAATATTTCAATATCATCGGTTTTGTAGTTTAGAAATTACAGCCATCATAACCCTCAGTATTCCATAGGTATAACTTGGAACCCGCGGATTGTACAGGAACCTTTGAACTTATGGATTATCATCTTGGCTGGCGTGCGTTGTGTTTGTGTGTTTATCTATTTGTTTCGGCTAATCTCCAATAGGCTGGATCGATTTTGATCGGACTTTCACTGGCAGATATTCACATTTCGATGTGCCACTTTAAACAATTTTTAGCAAGGTATGAACTCAAACGAGCTTAGGAAATACAAAGAGTTCCCATGGGATTTTTAAAAACTTATATCCATGCAAAGGAAGTCGCTTGTTAGAATATAAAATACTTACCTAGAGCAATGTTTGATTAGAGTCGTTTTTCCATTGACCGGCGTCACCGACTTGATACCGGTACAGGGACCACCACGAGACATCGGCAAAGATAGAGACAAAAGTGTTTGAAATAAAATGAAGCTTTTTTCATTCACCGACGACAGCAACAGCACTTTTCATAATTTCATACACTTTCTTCGGCATCCTCGCACTATAGCCTTTTTGCGTCCCACTACTGGGCACAGGCCTCCTCTCTCATAGGAGAGAGGGATTTAGAGCTTAGACCCGCCACGCTGCTCCTATGCGGGTTGGCGGGTACCGCACATCACCAGATGTAAAAGTGGCCCAGAAAATTCATCATTTAAAATTCAAATAAGTAATAGATTCATTTAATAATCGCGGAAAACACTTATTTACCTAGTGTTAATCGCAAATAGCAAGCTGTGATAGCCTAGTGGTTAGGACGACCGACTTCTAATCGGGGGTCGTGGGTTCGATCCCGGGGCACGCACCTCTAACTTTTCGGAGTTAAGTGCGTTTTAAGTAATTAAATATGGCCTATTCCACTAGTCCCTACCACGTATCCCCCCTGGGGGGTAAGAGTGGAATTTTTTTTCCACCTATCCCTACGGTAGGGATGAGTGGAAAAAATATTTACACTTATCCCAACCGAATTGAACGTGGGCCATTTTTGTTAACAAGTAGGTACATGTCTGTACATAAGTATCTAAACTTTGTTTCCATAATATGAACCTCTTTAATATTATCAATACGTACATGCATTTTACACTTAATATTTCACTGGGTCAAAGATTGCACTTTTTTAGGTTTTGTTTTTGTAAAACGTAAACTAATTGAAAAATCTTATTACAATTTAAAGGATTGTTTAAAAAGCAGGGGAATGAATTATTCCAGCGGCTAATTAAACAAATTGTTAATTATAGTTCTATTAAATATACGAAGTTTGTAATGTTTAAATTTTGTATGGTGATAATAAAAAACACGGCTGAGTTTGATGTGGGCTCTTCTTAGACCAGGGCGCGTTTGGAACCCTCATAGCTTTAGTTTTAAGAGACCGTAATTGGTTACCACCATCATGTTTTATAAGCCTGAAATCGTATACCTAATTGTATACCTAAATCGAATAAATAAATATTGATTGACTTACTGTCCTATCGGGTTTATATACGGAAATTAAGTTAAAAACAAAAATGTATGTGAATATTTAATTCTTAATAACAATAATTATTATTATTAGACTTTTCCTAAGATACCATTTGTCACTAACTACCTACAGCAGTCTGCAAGTAATAATAAATGCTAAATAAAAAGAGCATTTTTAATAAAAAAAAATCTTTTAATTTTTTCAGCAGTAGTAGTTAATTACTTAATTTAAACTAAGTAACTTTTTATGTATTAATAAATATTTTTCTTCTTGACAGTACCTACCTACTTATCATTAACTAAAACCACTCGGTAGGGATAAGTGTAAATATTTTTTCCACTCATCCCTACCGTAGGGATAGGTGGAAAAAAAATTCCACTCTTACCCCCCAGGGGGGATACGTGGTAGGGACTAGTGGAATAGGCCTTAAATATCACTTGCTTTAACGGTGAAGGAAAACATCGTGAGGTAACCTGCACGCCTGAGAGTTTCTCCATAACGTTCTCAAAGGTGTGTGAAGTCTGCCAATCCGCTTGGCCAGCGTGGTAGACTATGGCCAAAACCCTTCTCACTCTGAGAGGAGACCCGTGCTCTGTAGTGAGCCGGTAATGTGTTGATCATGATGATGATGATGAATCGCAAATAATTTTCATTAAATTAAGAAAATATTATATGAAAGGGTTCCCGTCAACATTTTTAATGTTTTGATGTAAAGTTTGACCTCGTAACTAGTATAGTCTCAGCTTTAGTTGGAAGAAATACATGATTGAACACATTTAGGCCTTTATTAGATTCGTTATTAGATTTTTCTTTGGATCACACAACATATTACTTTATTGATTAGCATTGAGGAAAATTACTTGGAAAATGTAGCGACCTTCCTAATAATTTTAACTAGTAGGTAGGTACTAAACAATATTTATATATTTATTAATTTATAGAAAATTATATATAAATAAATTATCTTATAACTGCCGACATTACCGTTGAGACCATCTAAGTATGATGCATCATTTTCCAAACCTCAATACTACTATTAATTATTATAATAATTACCTATATATATTATTAATTTTTATTTTACTTTATATAGTAGCCCTTGCTAGCCTTTTGCCCTCCTTCTAAGCATAAAGTTTGAGCTAGGTAAGAAAATAGTCCGGTGGGCTTTGAACGTTCGACCTTTCAGATTTCATTCTCTTCTGAAATGTTGAGTTACTGAAATTTTAATGGTTAATATACATTACTGGAAAAAAGTTATAAAAAGGTTTCCTAATTACTGTTTACGAAAGGGAATAATACTAATTTTAATAATCTTGAGAGCATCTTCCGTTTTAATAAAGAAAAATTACGTGACATCAAATACATTTACTTTATCTTCTAAAAGCTTGCTGTATTTCTAATATTTTACGATGAATAATTATTGTTTGAAAGCCCGTTTTATTATAGCAACTTTTTTAATCATTCATATTTACACCATAGATTACCAACTATTACTACTTCTACTATCGTACGTATTAAAAGTAGTTTCTGATATAAAAATATTAAAAAATTAAAACGCCTATCGCGATTGAAAATATGGGTCATTCCGTTAAAATAAAGCTCTTTGTTTACTCAAAATAGCATTACCCGGCATCGATGACGCAGTATCGACGCTCCCATATCAATAACCCATCGACAAAAAAGACCATGCTATCACGGTGTAATTTAATTTCGGCTTTAACTAGGAGTGGTCAATATAGATGGCTCCCATTACGTGTAAAATGACTGTCACTATCAGTTGATTCTTCGTCGTAGCATCACGTCGGTATACCTGGTATTTAACCATGACACGACATAGCTCATCGAGTCGCGTAACTGAAGTGGCAATGGGCGGTGCATACTGCATATAGCTCGAAGAACCGATAGACGTTTGGTGTTCAAATAATGGCGCAGCGTAAGAAGGCGCCTCACTAGATGTTGACAAGAAAATTCATGACAGCTACTGTATACAAGCGGTTCAAGATCGTGTTCTGTGGCAATCATTACAAGAGACCTATGACTAGCAGTGACGTACACAATACAAGAGGCTTACACAAGTATTTTTCAATACTATATAATAAATTACACAAGTATTTTTCAATACTATATCTATACTAATCTATACTAATAAATAAAATTGAAGTGTCTGTCTGTAATATCGAAATAACTACCTCATATTAAGCTCTTGAGGTTATTTGAACGATACTATAACCGAATCACACGTTTTTAAAATTTTTGTCTGTCTGTCTGTCTGTCTGTCTGTCTGTCTGTCTGTCTGTTTGAACGGGCTAATCTTCGGAACGGCTGAACCGATTTTGACGGGACCTTCACATACAAGTAGAGAATTAACCAGGGAGTAACATAGGCTACTTTTTTAACCGACTTTCAAAAAAGAAGGAGTTGTGTTTTTTTTACCTATGTACACCGATATCTCCGAGATTTCTGAACCGATTTGCGTAATTTTTTTTCTAATCGATAGAGAAACATTGCGACCCTGTTCTATAAAAAATTTGGATTCCAACTTCTCAATCCTGATGCTGCAGGGGACCTAATCCCCAAAACTAATGGGTTTTAGAAACTTTCGGTTATTTAAATTGATATTGGGGGTACCAATTAAAGACTTTATCGTTGAACTATACTAATAAATAAAATTGAAGTGTCTGTCTGTAATATCGAAATAACTACCTCATATTAAGCTCTTGAGGTTATTTGAACGATACTATAACCGAATCACACGTTTTTAAAATTTTTGTCTGTCTGTCTGTCTGTCTGTCTGTCTGTCTGTCTGTCTGTCTGTCTGTCTGTCTGTCTGTTTGAACGGGCTAATCTTCGGAACGGCTGAACCGATTTTGACGGGACCTTCACATACAAGTAGAGAATTAACCAGGGAGTAACATAGGCTACTTTTTTAACCGACTTTCAAAAAAGAAGGAGTTGTGTTTTTTTACCTATGTACACCGATATCTCCGAGATTTCTGAACCGATTTGCGTAATTTTTTTTCTAATCGATAGAGAAACATTGCGACCCTGTTCTATAAAAAATTTGGATTCCAACTTCTCAATCCTGATGCTGCAGGGGACCTAATCCCCAAAACTAATGGGTTTTAGAAACTTTCGGTTATTTAAATTGATATTGGGGGTACCAATTAAAGACTTTATCGTTGAATGAACTCGAGTAGGTACATATCCAACTCCTCAACCCTGATGCTGTAAGGAATTGTATTCCGAAATCGTGGGGATCCCACGGGATTTTTCCGTTTTGGGGACGGGTTTCTACAGATAAGCTACTTTTTGTTCTGGAAAATCAAAAGTTCCCACGGGATTTTTAAAAACCTAAATCCACACGGGCGAAGCCGTGGGCATCATCTAGTAATAAATATTTATGACGTCAGAAGATGTCGATGTAGACGTCAACCTCTTCTCGTGCATTTTTAAGGTGCGCCTGATGCTGCAGACATCACTTGCTTTATCACTACAGAAAAATGCGCGTCTTGCACTTCCTGCTCCATCTTGTAGCACAAGTCTTTTCTTCACCTTAGGCCAGGGACAAATCCAACGGCAAAATACCACCGTAATTCCGTAAGCGGAATTCGCCGCCTCCGCTTGAAATTACGGGTCTTTAAAATTAAGTTTCAATTTCTTATACAATTATTTTACATTTGCATGGTTTTTAAGTACCAATGGCCATTCAATGATCGCGCCGGCTATGGATTCATTTTTCAAAAATAAGAGCATAATATTTTTATCTCAACAAGTAGGTATAAATTAAAAATTTTAAAAACCCCCGACATTCGCCATTTTGTGTCGGCGGCCATCTTGGATTTGCAATAGTGCTATTCTACTAGTCAAGCCTTTTCATTTGATACCCATATTAAGGGAGTTGTGAAAAAATATGTAAGTAATCCGCCATTTTGTAGCGGCGGCCATCTTGGATCGATTTTCATCAAACATAGCTAACAACACTCTCGACTAACTCACCTTTCAAACAAAAAAACTGCATTCAAATCGGTCCACCCGTTTGAGCGCTACAGGGGAACAGACAGACACACACACACATACACACACACACACAGACACGTCAAACTTATAACACCGCGTCGTTTTTGCGTCGGGGGTTAATTATTCATTAAATCTATAATATAATAAAACTGTAACAGATCCAATTCTGTACATTGAAGATATTTTGAAAATTTTTATTGGAGGGCACTCTATAATCGATACTGAAGCCAAAACTGCAATTTGTTTCATTTTTGTCTGTCTGTCTGTCTGTCTGTCTGTCTGTCTGTCTGTCTGTCTGTCTGTCTGTCTGTATCTTGGCCGCGCATCACGCCGAAACTACTGAATGGATTCGAATGAAACTTGGTACGATTTGAGTTTATACTCCGAGGTAGGACATAGGATACTTTTTGTCCCGAAATTCAGCACGGTTCCCTTGGGAGAGGGGAAGAAAGTTAATACGTGTATTTAGCTCTAATTCAATAACGGGTACTTCGATTTAACTCATTCTTTTTTTGTTAGAAAGGTAGTACTTTAAGTATTGTCCCATAAATATTTCAAGGTCATAGGTTTTTTAGTTCAGAAATGACAGACATTTATTGGGTTCAAATAACTTGGGACCCGGATCTTTGAACGTACGGCTTATTTTAAACTGGTGTGCATTTAGAGTTATGTTTGTCGATCTGTCTATTTATTCCAGCTAACTTCCGAAACGGCTGGATCGATTTTGATGGAACTTTCAATGGCAGACAGGTGATGTTATATGGAGTAACTTAGGCTACATTTAGTTTAGGTACAAAAAAGGATTATGGGATCCAATCCGATCCTATATAAAAACCTATATAACCACGCGCACGAAGTCGCGGGGGTCAGCTAGTAGTAAATATTATTCTATTGTTCATAATTTCAACACCATTAAATGAAAACCCATCTAAAGGTGAAAATCAGCGACATGTAATTAGAACCTTCACACGAAATAGGACGAACCACTCACAATATACGCGCGCGGCATACTGCCTAATAACAATTATTATTATTAATGATAGAAAGCTTTAACGAAACTGGGTGGGGTCTTAGAAAAGTTGCCGCAATATATAGTGTCACGCATATTTGGTAAATAAAATTTCGCCCGGATGACATCGTACAAAATTTTTCACGTGATTGTTGTGAGTCTTGTGACCGTGTGCAACTCGGATCAATTCAAATCACGATTGTAAACAAAAAAAGTTATACCTAATACAGCTCATAAAGTAACATACATAAGGAAAAATAACAACAAACTTATTTTGCTATAACTATTACACCAAAACAAATTAATTAAAATTAATTTTATTAATTATTAACAAAGCATGAAAATTAAGCCTCATTGGCTTAATTTTCATGGAAAAAAAATTATTGGGTAGTAGATATTTGGGTAGTTAATTATTATACGTTAAATATTAATTATGTCTAAACAATAATAACAAGGACAATTACGTCGTCTTAGGTATCACGTATTTTCTGCAAAATATAAATTGATTTTCCAATATTAAATGCCCGCCTTTGTACCGCAATATAAGTTCAATGCCTTGATAAATTTTTATTTTCTCAATCCTTTCTTAGCCACAGAAGCCCCAAGGATGTTTTATTAGAAATAAATAAAACTAGTTACAAGAGTATCTCGAACGAATAAGAAAAGAGTTTGCAAAAGAATTTTATTCTTTGCAAATGATAAAAAATAACAGCGACCGCACTTGAGATATAAGAATGGAGGTTCTATTGGTATACCGAGTGCGACTGCTGCCCGCTGTAATGTAACTTTATTATTGGTATCCTCAAACAGCAAGTTTCACACAAAGACATCGTCTGCGAACGCGGGACCGAGGGAATATGCAACTGCTGCACTCAACTCATAGTTTAATTAAAGTTATAGTTAAAACAACAATTATTTCTTCGTTTTAACAATTTATAATTATAACTTTCTGACTTGCCTGACTTCGTACGGATTCTATAGACTGAGTTTGAAAGTGTTATATAAAATATATATTACATGGTATAGAACGAAGTTTCTTCTTATTTTATAAAATTTTACAAAAAAATGTATTAAAACTTGAAATGAGTATATCGAATTTCTTCCGAAGAGAGATTTCTTGGACAGAAAAATTATTGAAAACATCATAACCACAACATAACATAAATTATTGAAAGTATCATAACCAGCCAACCAGAATTCCAGACTTGATGCACACTAATATGAAAAGACTATCTACCCGATCTAAAGCGTGGAAATAAGTGATGGTGATAACTGCATTGAAATTCACTAAGAAGTTAACAAGTTATTGACGAATACACAGACAAACGCGAATTGCTACTTTGTTTTATAATAAGCCTATTTACAGATAGAGAGATACTATTTCCTACCACTTTAATGTCTATACTACGTCACTGTGCAGTTAGACATAGAAACCGGTAAACAAAGCAAAAATGAAAAATATAAGATTTTAAAAATCTACCCCAAAAGTTAAATTCTCTAATCACAATATAAAGGTACAATGAAAATTATATAAATAATCATTACAAAAATAGAATTTTCAGGACTAAAATACCGAGAAACTTTAATTAAAACCCGGAAATAAAACGAGCTAAAAATCTTTATAATAAACTTAACAACTGCAATTAAAAAAGCGAGTCATATTTTCGCTGAATTCGTGTTTTATTGGCGTGGCTGGCAAATATTCGTCGCGCTAACCCCCGAAAAAGATATGAACAGTTTGCTGTAAATTCAACTGCCGGGCCTGCTGCCAACTATATTCGCACTGCAGAAAGATGAGCAATATATAAAAACTAGTATGGCGCTTGGGTGCGCGGCCCGCTAAAGCGGACCGCGAGGTTTCGTTTTCGGGTGTTTTTTTGTTTGAGCAGCCTCCACCTATCTCTCCCATATTCCTAACCCTCGATCATTATCACCCTCCATAATATTTTTTCTCCGAATCATTTGTCAGAATGAGAGTTCTTCCATAAAAAAAAAAATTAAAAAGGTACTGTATCATAAGTCTTGCATATAGTTCCCAACTTGTATTCTCTTCAATATTCGCCATATATTTTGCATGGAAAATAAATTCCGCCATCTTGTTTTTTTTTCTGTTCATCAAATAATCACGTCTTGACCATATTTTGCCAAATAACTACTCTTCCATCTTTTATACTCAGTGAAATAGACACCGACGAAATTTGTATGGCCGCCATCTTAAATCCGCCATTTTGGACTTTTTTTTCAACTCACTGACAATTAGATGAGGTTTCAAGTAATTTTTGTTCGAGCACCTCCCACCTATCTTTAATACTCTGACCGTGCTCCTCATCCGTCTCAAAAATCTTCAATCATCAGCGCTTTCCAGATTTTTCCTCCGCATGAAAACCAAAAAACCACTCTTCTATCTTCTATACTTGGTGAGATAGACACCGACGAAATTTGTATATCCGCCATCTTGAATCCGCCATTTTGGGTTTTTTTTCAGCGCAGTGCCAATTGGATGAGGTTTCGAGTAATTTTTGTTTGAGCACCTCCCACCTATCTACAATATCCTGCCCGGGCTCCTCAAACATCTTCCAACCCATCAATCATCATGTCTTCCCATATTTTTCTTTGAGAGTTTTTCAAAGAACCGCATCAAAGCCTTGGATAGTTCACAACTTGTAGTCTTGTAGTATCTTCAATATTCGCCATACATTTTCTATGGAAAAATAAATTCCGCCATTTTGATTTTTTTTTCAATTCATCAAGTAGACCTTTGGATCTTCATCATCTTTTGCGAAGAAACCACTCTTCCATCTTTTATACCCTCCGAGATGGAGACCGATGAAATTTGTATGGCGGCCATCTTTTTTTCGCCATTTTGAATTTTTTTTCAGCTAACTGCCAATTGGATGACGTTTCGAGTGACATTTGCTCGAGCACCCCCCACCTATCTTCAATACCTTAAGCGTGCTGCTCACCTGTCTCCGAAATCCTCAATCATCAGCTCTCTCTATATTTTTGTTCCGAATGAATTTTTGTCCTCTATACGAAACCATTAGTGAAAAAAAAAATTTTCATACAAAATTTTACAGGAGGGGTGATCAATCAGTGAGTCAGTCAATGAATCAGCACGAGCAGCTATATATATATTAAAGTATGGCGCGTGGGTGCGCGGCCCGCTAAAGCGGACCGCGAGGTTTTGTTTTCGGATATTGCGGTTTGAGCAGCCTCCACCTATCTTTCCCATATTTTTAAGTTAGAAATTCTAACCCTCGATCATTATCACTATCACCATATTTTTTCTCCGAACATTTGTCAGAATGAGAGTTCTTCCATAAAAACAAATTTTGAAAAGGAACTGTATCAAAGTCTTGCATAGTTCCCAACTTGTATTCTCTTCAATATTCGCCATATATTTTGCATGGAAAATAAATTCCGCAATCTTGTTTTTTTTGTTCATCAAGTAAACACGTCATGACCATCTTTTGCCTAATAACCACTATTCCATCTTTTATACTCAGTGAGATAGACACCGATGAAATTTGTATAGCCGCCATCTTGAATCCACCATTTTGGACATTTTTTTCAGTGAGGTTTCGAGTAATTTTAGTTTGAGCACTTCCCACCCATCTTTAATACTCTAAGCGTGCTCCTCACTTGTCTCCAAAATCTTCAATCATCAGCTCTCTACGAAACCACGAAACCATCAGTGAAAAAAACTTTTTGTGTGAAACAATAAATTCCGCCATCTTGATTTTTTTTTTGTTCATCAAGTAGATCTTGATAATCTTTTTCCAAGAAACCACTCTTCCATCTTTTATGCTTGGTGAGATAGACACCGACGGAATTTGTATCTATCTAACATACCCTGCCCGGGCTCCTCATCCATCTTCCAAACCCTCAATCATCATGTCTTTCCATATTTTTCTTTGAGAGTTCTCCAAAGAATCGCATCAAAGCCTTGCATAGTTTACAACTTGTAGTCTCTTCAATATTCGCCATACATTTTCTATGGAAAAATAAATTCCGCCATTTTGATTTTTTTTTCAATTCATCAAGTAGACCTTTGGATCCTCATCATCTTTTGCGAAGAAACCACTCTTCCATCTTTTATACCCTCCGAGATGGAGACCGATGAAATTTGTATGGCGGCCATCTTTTTTTCGCCATTTTGAATTTTTTTTCAGCTAACTGCCAATCGGATGACGTTTCGAGTGACATTTGTTCGAGCACCCCCCACCTATCTTCAATACCTTAAGCGTGCTGCTCACCTGTCTCCGAAATCCTCAATCATCAGCTCTCTCCATATTTTTGTTCCGAATGAATTTTTGTCCTCTATACGAAACCATTAGTGAAAAAAAAATTTTTCATACAAAATTTTACAGGAGGGGTGATCAATCAGTGAGTCAGTCAATGAATCAGCACGAGCAGCTATATATATATTAATTGTTTATCATTGCATCCATAACAATCTCTATTTATCGTTTCAGTGAAACCGCTATACTTCACTTGTAAAGTAATCTTACCCATATTAAAATGTGCCAAAAAAAGACTTGAAAATAGTAATTATTATATGAACTGGTGACTCCAAAATGCCCTACAGAAAAACAGTTGATATATTATATATTTTACAGGACGATATTATAGTTTTAATCGAAAAATTCTGAAACCTTTATACCATAGATAAAATTAATAAGACGAGATATGGCAAGGGGGCGTGGTTCCTGAGAACTCTTCTGGCGTTAAATACACCTGAGAACCGTTTTTGTCTTTAGTCGAATGTCGTCCAACGATCGCTTCACCGCTCTCGATTTTTAACAAAATGCCGTGTTGTTCAGTGGTTGTTTGCAAAAAATCAAGCAAAAAAGTGAATCATACAAAATATGGCATCTCATTTCACACTTAAGTACAAGCTATTGTTGTTATTTTCCATAAAAAACAAGAAAACATTATTTTGTATATTTACATTATGCTAAAAATGTGCTAAATTGAGAAGTCATATCTCATTATGAACAAAATCCATTGCTTGCTTAGTAGAAATCAATCATTGAATCGGTCGGTCTTAGGACGCAATGGACTTGTACTATATAAATATATTCCTTCACTAAGACGTTAGACTCACGGTACGGACGCCGATCGGGTGGTCGTGGTCGTAGAGATGTCATGATGTTAGCTAAGTACATTGTTATCGATATTTTAACGACCAAACGATGATTTTTGATACAGTTATTATTAATTAACCCCCGAAGCAAAAACGACGGGGTGTTATAAGTTTGACGTGTCTGTGTGTGTGTGTGTGTGTGTGTGTGTGAGTGTGTCTGTCTGTTCCTCTGTGGAGGGTGGACCGATTTGAATGCGTTTTTTTTTGTTTGAAAGGTGAATTAGTCGAGAGTGTTGTTAGCTATGTTTGAAGAAAATCGGTCCAAGATGGCCGCCGCTACAAAATGGCGGATTACATATTTTTTCACAACCCCCTTAATATGGGTATCAAATGAAAGGGCTTGACTAGTAGAATAGCACTATACAAATACAAGATTGCTCCACCACCACAGAATTTCGGGTAAAAAGAAACCCAGCCCCTCATTTTTATTTCGAAATTAATTTTTTTGAATCGTTATATCTCAAAAACGGTGGCTCTTAGGAAAAAAAGTATTCAGACATTTTTTATAGATAATTATCTGATCTACAATTTTGTTTAAAATAATTTTATGATAAGACTTACCGTTTTGCTGAAAAATTTCCCGTGAAAACTTTGACACAGAGTAATTTTTTTCCAGGTGTCGGATCGATGAGGACTTTTCACATTTCATTTATAATAGTGTTTTGAACAATCCTACCAATTTTCAGCCAGGTGTGAATATTGTAACCTTGGAAGTCTAAATTGATCGTATTATATAAGTAGGCATTTTTTATATCGTATTATTTTTGATTCATAATAATAATATATCGCTTTTCTTAATATATAAGTCATTGTCAAAACCCAAATAGTAAAAAATTTAAGAATCGATAACTTTACATTTTAGTCAATCACTAAAGTTTTAATGGCTTTTACTCAACATTTTTATTTTCTCATCAGTGCATACATACCAGCACTTTTATTTAATTTTATAATTACCTTTTTTAATTTTCTTTTTGCGAATGAACAAAATAACGAGTATCTATCGATATCGATAGATAATTCAATGAGCTACGTGGTGTGGCCCTAAATGAGTAGCAATACAGCGCCATCTATGGTCAAGTAGCGGAATTAATTGGACAATCGAATCTAGTGTGACTATAGCTCATAAATACATTCTTCCGTTAAAGCAAAATAAATCTTATTTCTAGAACATCAGGGTTTGTTTCCAAATCTGTGAGTTCTGTGAAGTAGGCTAGTTTTGACTAAACTTAAAACGACAAATCAAACGATTTGTTTCTTTGTAGTACAATATATGATTATCGGTATATTTGTGTGAGTTTGGCGACAGCGGTTCCTATAGTAGTTTTGGTGCATGTCAATTCCCCTGCTTTCTCTCTTCCGTGCTTTATACTATGGCTCATTTTCATTGAATGATAGGAAACGCATTCGAGCCACTGGGGGTGATGTCTAAAACGTCGCCGATATCTTAAAACATATATACCTAATGGCCTACCTATCTTCTATAATATAATAAAACTGTAACAGATCCAATTCTGTACATTGAAGATATTTTGAAATTTTTTATTGGAGGGCACTCTATAATCGATACTGAAGCCAAAACTGCAATTTTTTTCATTTTTGTCTGTCTGTCTGTCTGTCTGTCTGTCTGTCTGTCTGTCTGTCTGTCTGTATCTTGGCCGCGCATCACGCCGAAACTACTGAATGGATTCGAATGAAACTTGGTACGATTTGAGTTTATACTCCGAGGTAGGACATAGGATACTTTTTATCCCGAAATCCAGCACGGTTCCCTTGGGAGAGGGGATGAAAGTTAAAACGTGTATTTAGTTGTAATTCATTAACGCGTTGTTCGATTTCACTCATTCTTTTTTGTTAGAAAGGTAGTACTTTATATATTGTCCCGTAAATATTTCAAGATCATAGATTTTTTGTTCAGAAATGACAGACATTTATTGGGTTCAAATAACTTGGGACCCGGATCTTTGTACGTACGGCTTATTTTAAACTGGCGTGCGTTTAAATTTATATTTATCGGTCTGTCTATTTGTTTCAACTAATCTCAGAAACGGCTGGACCGATTTTAATGGAACTTTCAATGGCAGATAGGTGATGTTATAAGGAGTAACTTAGGATACATTTAGTTTTGGTACATAAAAGAATTATGGGATCCGTTCCGATCCTATATCTATACATCTATACATATAATAAAATTGTAGAATTGCCGTATCTGTACATTGAAGATTTTTGCAAAATAATAACTGGGGGATGTTAGGGATAAGTAATAGAACGTAAAAAAGCTATTTTTGAAATTTTTGTCTGTTTGTCGGTTTGTCTGTTTGTCTGTTTATCTGTTTGTCTGTATGTTTGTGCGCGCATCACGTAAAAACTACTGAATGGATTGAAATGAAACTCGGCATGATTTAAGTTCATACTATGGAGTAACATATAGGATACTTTTTATCCCGAAATTCAGCACGGTTCCCTTGGGAGAGGGGATGAAAGTCAAAATGTGTACTTAGCTGTAATTCCTTAACGGGTGGTTCGATTTCATTCATTCTTTTTTTGTTAGAAAGGAAATACTTTAAAGATACCTGGCTAATCTCTGAAAGGCTGGACCGATTTTGATGGGACTTTCACTGGCGGATGTTTACATTTTGAGCTACCTAAACATCCGCCAGTGAACTTTTAACAGTTTTTAGCAAGGTATGAGCTCAAAAGAGCTTAGGAAAAACAAAATTATTCTCACGGGATTTTTAAAAACCACTATCCACGCGAACGAAGTCGCGGGTGTCCGCTTGTAAAACCTATAAACACGCGAACGAAGTTGCGGGGGTCAGCTAGTAGAGAATATTTTCATTGATCAATAGAAAAACATTTCGAGTGCGAGGGATTTCTAAATGCTATTAATTTGTATAAAAATATTATGATCTCGCATCCTTTGTAACAACTGGGTTTTTGTCCGACTAATTTCACTAGTCGTTATCTAGGTGGCGCAGTGTCCCCGCATGCTTTGTATCGAATTATTACAATGAGCCTCTATTATAGGTATATAAAATCATCTATTTTCTACACGTTTTCTTACTAAATTAGCACGATATAAATAAAAAGAATTCAAAAGTGCCCCAAACGTTCAAAATAGTTTCTATTTGAGTCTGTCTCTTCAATTAATTAATAAAATTAAAGCAATATGAAATCGCGCGAACTCTCCAAAGAGAAAATCCTTTTGTGAAATTCATTGGAATGCATAAATCAGAGACGTAGTTAAACACAGCAAATCCACAACTGCATAAAGCAAGTTCTTACGACTAGTTATAAACCTTCTGTGCTCAGTATCCCAGCAAGTCTTAACTCAATAACTGTATTCCCCACAAAAGTTCTTCAACGCGTCGACGTGAACATAACATGATTTATGAATTTAAAATTTTCCTCCAAGCTGTCTAACTACAGTGCAATAAAATACTTCACAACAGTTGTGTGTTTGCGAGGCACTTGGATAGTTCTGGATAAGTTTTCTTCCGATTTTCCAGTATAGAATATAAATATTGTCATTATACTTATATTGATATTATAAATATGTAGCTAATCCCCGCGACTTCATCCGCGTGGATATAGGTTTTTATATAAGATCGGATTTGATCACATAATCCTTTTTTGTACCTAAACTAAATATAGCCTAAGTTAGGTACTCCTTATAACATCACCTATCTGCCATCGAAAGTTCCGTCAAAATTGATCCAGCCGTTTCGAAGATTAGCTGGAACAAATAGACAGGCCGACAAACATAAATTTAAATGCACGCCAGTTTAAAATAAGCCGTACGTACAAAGAACCGGGTCCCAAGTTATTTGAACCCAATAAATGTCTGTCATTTTCTGAACTAAAAAACCTATGACCTTGAAATATATATGGGACAATACTTAAAGCACTACCTTTCTAACAAAAAAAGAATGAGTTAAATCGAACCACGCGTTAATGAATTACAGCTAAATACATATTTTAAATTTCTTCCACTCTCCCAAGGGAACCGTGCTGAATTTCGGAATAATAAGTATCCTAAATGTTACTCCGTAGTATGAACATAAATCATGCCAAGTTTCATTTCAATCCATTCAGTAGTTTTTGCTTGATGTGCGCACAAACATACAGATAAACAGACAAACAGACAAACATTTCAACAAGTCTAAATTGAAAATTTAAAAAACCCCCGACATTCGCCATTTAGTGGCGGCGGCCATCTTGAATTTGCAATAGTGCTATTCTACTAGTCAAGCCCTTTCATTTGATACCCATATCAAGGGAGTTGTGAAAAAATATATCATCCGCCATTGTGTAGCGGCGGCCATCTTGGACCGATTTTCATCAAACATAGCTAAGAACACTCTCGACTAATTCACCTTTCAAACAAAAAAAACCGCATTCAAATCGGTCCACCCGTTTGAGCGCCACAGGGGAACAGACAGACACACACACACACACACACACACACACACACATACACACACAGACACGTCAAACTTATAACACCCCGTCGTTTTTGCGTCGGGGGTTAAAAATAGCTTTTTTAAGTTCTGTTACTTATCCCTAACATCCCCCAGTTATTATTTTGCAAAAATCTTGAATGTACAGATACGGCAAGTCTACGATTTTATTGTATGTATAGAAAAGCCGAAATTAAATCCCAACATACAAGTAGCAATTTTCGTAGATGTATATTTTTTTAATTCATGGCATTTCATCCGCGCAGATATGGCTTATCCCTAACATTTCAAAATGTTATTGCAACTAAATTCCGATCTCCGAATTCCGTTGGTGTTTTCCGTAAGATTTTTTTCCCAACCCTAATACTACCGCTATACGAATCATAATATACTTACTAAGGATCGATTATGTAAAAGATGGGGTTGTTTACGAAGATATCGAAGATATTTGGATTAGGCTAATTATTCCCATTACTGTAATAACTTCGGAGCTTGAAATATGTACACATAACCTATTTACCTAATCAATTTAAGGGCTATTGCAGCGCTTTGTTGTATTATTGTTTTCCTACTTTTTCTTTCTTCCGGTACATTAGTTTATTAATCACACTAATATTATAAAGGCGAAAGTTTGTGTGTGTTTGTCTGTGTTTCTTACTCTTTAACGCAACGCCGCAACTACTGAACCGATTTAACTGAAATTTTGAATGGAGATAGATTATGCCCTGAATTAAAGTCCACAAAAAAATGCGCAGTTCCCACGGGAATTTGAAAAAACCGAAATCTATAGCTACAGCTAAAGGTAGATCACTATAGCAAACTTCCTTGAAAATAGGTATAAAGGTTGGAAAAGGGAGCCGGAACGGAAACCGGAAATCCACGATTCCCTCGGGATTTGAAAAAAACCGAAATTCACGCAGGCGAAGTCGCGGGCAAAAGCTAGTTGTTAATGTTTTGCTGAATGAATTTTCAACGGTGACCAAGCCACTACACAAGTCAACTACGCAGGAAATGTTATACTTACAATTAGTTCACTTGTGTTATACTCAAGCGCGCAAACACAGGTGCACTCTATTCCCTCACTCTCATAGTCCGATGGTACTGCAATCCGATACGATCGGAGAGAGATCAGGAGCTGGTGTCGTCATCGTGGTCACAAATTCGTCATGCTCATTACAAACTTTTTCTCGCATGATGTTCTATACCATTTTGATCTGTCCTGAGCATTGTACAGAGCACAGTTGGACAGATATACCGATCGGGGTGTTAACCTGGATTGGACTAACCCATCAGCCTTGCCCATCACCATCCAGTCTAATTTCGGGCAATGCGTCTGAAATAGTTCAAACAGTGGTCGACATTCTCGTTGTTATTTTGACTTCTTTTGGAATAGATATGTATATTGGTCAAGACTGCAGTCTGTGGCAATTTCCTCCAGAACCACACTCATGCTTTCGCGAACTGAAGACCGAAGAGTCCGTGTTTCAGAACCGTACAAGTAGTCTTCGTTTGGCGCGTAATGGACAAATAAAATAAATCTATCTATCTATACATATAATAAAATCGTAGAATTGCCGTATCTGTACATTGAAGATTTTTGCAAAATAATAACTGGGGGATGTTAGGGATAAGTAGTAGAACGTAAAAAAGCTATTTTTGAAATTTTTGTCTGTTTGTCTGTTTATCTGTTTGTCTGTATGTTTGTGCGCGCATCACGTAAAACCTACTGAAAGGATTTAAATGAAACTCGGCATGATTTAAGTTCATACTATAGAATACTTTTTATCCCGAAATTCAGCACGGTTCCCTTGGGAGAAGGGATGAAAGGCAAAATGTGTACTTAGCTGTAATTCGTTAACGGGTGGTCCGATTTCATTCATTCTTTTTTTTTGTTAGAAAGTAGATACTTTAAAGACTACTGGCTAATCTCTGAAAGGCTGGACCGATTTTGATGGGACTTTCACTGGCGGATGTTTACATTTTGATTTTTGATGTACCTAAACATCCGCCAGTGAACTTTTAACAGTTTTTAGCAAGGTATAAGCTCAAAGGAGCTTAGGAAAACAAAATGATTCCCACGGGATTATTAAAATCAATATCCACGCGAACGAAGTCGCGGGTATCCGCTCGTTACTAAAATAATACACATAGGTACAAATGCATAAAATAATTTTCACCGGTAGCCGCCAATTTGTTTACTTGCTTGATTAATATTAAAAAGTGTAATAACGCAAATTGAGGGAATTTTTCAAAGTAACTTGGAATTAATATTAGAAGACAGGTGCGGCAGCTCGTTACGCGAGTATTTCATAATTATGGCAGTCGCTGGGGATAGCCGAAGCGATGGTTATTACGTAGAACAATTTGCACGTCTGGGGGAAAATCTTTTGAAATAAAAGATGACGCTCCGTCCAAGTTTCTCGCCGTTATTGTATTACTGCATTATCCTCCTACAAAACAGACGGCGTATCTACATACCTGTCTCTACTCTACGTAAGTGAATGAAAACAATTTTGCTAGGTCTTACGATTTGATACCTATACATATATCACACTAAAATTATAAAGGCGAAAGTTTGTGTGTGTGTGTGTGTGTGTGTGTGTGTGTGTGTGTGTGTGTGTGTGTGTGTGTGTGTGTGTGTGTGTGTGTGTGTGTGTGTGTGTGTGTGTGTGTGTGTGTGTGTGTGTGTGTGTGTGTGTGTGTGTGTGTGTGTGTGTGTGTGTTTGTTACTCTTTAACGCCGCAACTACTGAACCGATTTGGCTGAAATTTTGAATGGAGATAGATCATGCCTGACTTAATACATCGACTTCTTTTTATCCAGGAAAAATCGATAGTTCCCACGGGATTTTGATAAAACCAAAATTTATTACTATAGCAAACTTTCTTGAAAGTAGGTATAAAGGTTGGAAAAGGGAGTGGGAACGGAAACCGGAAGTCCACGATTCCCTCGGGATTTGTGAAAAACCAAAATTCACGCGGGCGAAGCCGCGGGCAGAAGCTAGTATCGTATATTTTTTTCATGCGTTGACGATGACTGCGATCTCACCTGGTGGTAAGTGATGATACAGTTTGATTACAGGATGAAAGCGGGCTAACTTAGAAGGGATACGGCAGTTTGATTAATTATTAAACTCATACCTTCTCCTAATCGTTTTCTATGCGGCATCGTACCGGAACGCTAAATCGTTTGGCGGCATGTTTTTGCCGGTAGGATGGTAACTAACCCACGACCGAAGCCGGGAGGCCGGGAGGCTGGTGGGAACCAGACCAGCCCAAAAACAATTTAGAAATTATAATCGGCAATCGAACCCGGGATCTCCCAATTATAAAAACACTGCGCTCACCACTGCGCCAGGGAGGTCGTCAGAATATTACCTAACTTAAACCAAGAGACTATCCTCAAGATGCGTAACAGCTGCAAGAGCCGCCAGAGCCGCAAGAGCCGCTAGTGCCGCAAGAGCCGCAATTGCCGCAAGTGACGCAAGAGATGCACAAAATTCTAAAAATGCTTACAAATAATAATAATATTGAGCGATTCAAAGTACCTAATACTCCGTTATCACTTCTTCATTCAATGCGCCCGATAAAGCTGGATGCTGTTGCTGACCGCTGTTGAAAATTGAATAAAGAACGAAAAAATTTAAGATCTAAGTAGATTTAATATTGTTGCCAGGTTTCATATACTTTCATTCATCATAGGTAGTGTCTATATACCTACTGGTAAAATAGGAAATAAAGCGAATTTAAGTATTATTTTTTAAACAACATTCTTTTTAAAGCAAAACCAAAGAAAATTATTCATAAACAAAATATCCATACAATGCTAGCCGTAAAGTAAATCGGGTATGATTTTCCATTTTCGATCCCATGAACTTTGACAAAAATGTAAAATTGAAACTTGTTTCGAGTCTTGAGTGCTCGCTGTAGCGCAAAGTGGCCAAACTTACACAACGACCGCCTGTGATGGATGGATTACCTCTTTTATGTAGATATTTAAGTTTTATTTCCTCATGTTGAACTGCCCGCGAGTCATAAGTTCTGGTGGATTTCAATATGAATTTACCAGGGGCTAGTAACGCACCACATTTGAAATGCGGGGTGGATATGGATATCTGGGTTAGAATTTTGAAAACAGTGGACTGTAAATAGATGCGGTTTTTTATAACCCCTGTTCTGAGTGCTTACACTAGCGGCACGCTATGATGGCCGGTTTGACACATTACAATAGTGATGTGGAATGTCAATTTATTCTCGAACAAAAAACAATTAAGTTTTGTTTTTGTACCTGATTAAATAGGTTTAATAAAACAAAAATGTATATGTTTATTTAATTTATTTGAACGAACTGAATATTTGAACGAAAATGAATATACATACTTTATATGCACACAAGAAACATATGAATACAAAAGATACCAAAAAAGGTGCCACAAAAGGCCATAATTAATCAGATTTGTCCATACTACTATTTTCACTGTCGTCACTGCTATCATCACATACATTAATAATTATATGTTCGTTTTCTATAATATTATCTATTTTCACATCTCTTTCATAATCTTCCCTTATTAATTTAACAGTTCTATTCACAACCTTTTCCCAGTCTCCTTTAGTCACATGTTCACAAGCTTCTTCTAATAATTTTAGCATTTTTTTTGTGGTAAATGGGGGTTCTGTATTGTGTCTTGCAGCATATCCCTTAATTTGAGCCCACACCAACTCAATCGCATTATACTCACAATGGTAAGGCGGTAACCGTATAACTCTGTGCCCATGTTCTAATGCTATTTCGTCAATGACGTATCGGATCTTGGTTGGTTTGTTTTCTTTTAAAAGACGTACTAATTCCGCTTTTAACATATTCATGTTTGCATCTACGCCATTTTTACGAAGCCATGCGACGATATCAGCTTTCTTTTGGGATTGGGCAGGTGGCTTGTCAATTTGCATCGAGTGGTATGGGGCGTTGTCCATAATTATAATAGATGGTTCAGGGAGGCTACACAACATTGAGGTAAACCATTCAGTAAACTTTTCTCCATTCATGTCTTCATGATAGTCTCCAGTGGTTTTTGACGCAAAAGCCATGAGAGAACCTTCGACAAACCCGTTGATGGTTCCGGCGTGACAAATTATAAGTCGCGATCCTTTTCCTACAGGAACTTTGGAAGTAGATGCTGCTGTGTCATCGTTCCAAGAACGGCCTACAGTATGGTTAGCATTAAGCCATGTTTCATCCAAGAACACAACATTTTGCCAATTTTTGATTTCTTTCACTTGCCGTAAAAAAGTATACCTTGCCATCGCTATATCAAATCTTTCCATCAATATTTTGCGTTTGTTACATTTTTTGTATCGAAATCCAATGGTCTTCAAAATCTTCGTTAAAGAACTTTCCCCACCGAAGAATAATCCAGCTTCCTTCAGTGAATGCACCAACTTTTTTCTTGTTGGATACTCCTTCTGTAAATAGTAGCCGTAAACATGTCTTCGGATAGCATCGGCATCAAAGCTATCGATGCCTACGACTGGTTTTGCTCGTTTTCTCTTTTTTGGTGTGTGAAGTTTATTTTCTTCTGTGCCAGTCTCGCCATATTTTTTTTTAGTTATCCGTCTAACAGTTCGTTGTCCAATATTAAGCGCATCAGCTACGCGTTCAACCACTGACGTTATAGGTAAAATTGGCCCTCCATTTTGAGCTTCACGATCGAAATAGTTACGAAGGCGTATTACGAACTCACGTGTCTGACTATTTAGAACAGTTCTCTGCGTACGTTCGGTCATATCGACGAAATCCACAACAAAGGGCTTGAACAGAGTCCAAATTAACGAGCAAGGGTCAACAGTAATGCAGTATCAATATTTGAAATCCAAAGCCAGGTCAAAACTATATCACAATCGCATTGCACTGACAGTTTATACTTTTCGAAGCAACGTCAATTCGAAACTGCTTTGTTTTGCATTGAGCATTGACGCGAGTTTGCCGGAGGTAGTAGTTGTGCTAGCCAGCGATCCTATGTGACGATCGTATTAGATTCCATTTTTAAAAATTTATTGATATTTTTTTGCGATTTCAGAGGTTTGTCCACATAGTGAAAATTGTTCATATTCACAAGTACATTCACCCCTTAAATGGTGCAAACTGATTTTTCTACACTTGTATACATTTAAGAAATCAATTTAATAAATAAATTTTGAGTCCTAAACCTAAAACTACATTCGATAAAATTTATGAATCTCTGCACATCACTATCGTCAATAAAGTAATACAATTATTTCCTTCAAAGTCGTTATCAATTAATACGGAACTTCATGAGCGGACAAACGTCAAACCGGCCATCATAGCGTGCCGCTAGAGTAGTCTAAGATCGGAGCACTCGAAAACGAACTCGAAAACTATTGATCGAATCACAAGTGAATTCAGAGCAAAATGAACTCAAATGCTCGTATTTTAAAGTCGTAATTCCATAGTTCGAATATGTATTTTACAACATTTCTGCTTGGGGCGCTCCGGCGCTCGTTGTGTTCGAATGCTGAATGTATTGGCGAACTCAAACCTTAATACAAGCCATTTTAGGTCTATTTTACTCTGAAATCGATCAATAGTTTTCGAGTTCGTTTTCGAGTGCTCCGATCTTAGACTAAGCACTCTGATGCCTGACGCCTAGCCCTAACCAGAAGGTGTAGGTGGAAAAAGGGAATGGAAACTCACGCGCCACGTTGATCTCTGCGTTTTTCGTATTGTTTTTTTTTTCTCTCGTTCAGCGTACGTACGATTGTTCACATTCACAGATCACACCCATCACAGATTACACCCACACACCCTGGCCAGGTATTGTAGTATCCTTTGTTTATTATTTTAATATTAAGGGTTCGGCATGGATTTTGCACAACCAACATGGCCCCTCACATGAAGGCGGCGAAACAATAAAAACGTGTCTTTCTTTCACGGTGGTTTTTGATGCACTAATGTTGCACTCTTGATGCATTTGCGTGTGCGTTTTATTTGGGAAATGCGTGGATATTAGATAAGGTAGGAAATATGGAGCGGATTAAGGTAGAAGCAAGTGCAATGTAATTGTCACGCAAGCACTAAATAATTTTTACGTTGGCAGTAACGTTCCTTCCATACTTAACAAGTTCAGCTTTGCATTTGTGTGAGTGTGGTCACCAATAGTTGTACAAGCTGGTGTCACCAAACCAACCTACTTCCACATTAAGTACCAATAGGTTAGCTACTAATTAGCTTTTGATAACACAACACCGAACGCGTAGCGCTATTTAGACACAGGGCGGGTACTCTGTCATTAATTTGAAAAACGAGTCGACAGAAAATCGGGTGCGGTTCGCTTAGTGACCAATTACAATAGGTACCTACCTATTTGTACATAGGGGAATCGCTATAGAGGCTGAAACAAACAGAACGCGCGACGGCAGTGCGGACCAGTGGGTACGGAGCCTTAAACAGAATCCAACGCGGTTCTTAGACATTGCTGCAGTGCAAGGTACTTATGAAAGCGTTCACACTGCGAAACTCGCGTCAAAGTCGCACTCAATAGTCAGCGTCACGGTCACCAACTGCAGTTTTACGTGCTGCATACATTTACTTGTTTCCTAAAGCACTACCATCACTTTAAAGTGTCGGGAGATGCACATTTTTCGGGATTTTTGCTTTCATTTTCGAGGCTTCATCGACGAGTCATCGAAAATGAACCGTCTAAACACCTACCGTTCATCATTCACAGGCACTATGCCGCTGTGTCACTGGTATCGTGCATCGTTCATCGCAAAAATGAATTTTTGCGATGGACGATGCACGATACAATATTTGCTATGGCACACCGTCTAATACAACACACATCTACACAACCGTCTAATTTGGGCTTAAAGCGCTAATCTCAAAAATTATTGCCGCTTTTATGTTACTTTTGACCATATCCGTAGGAGTCATCCGTGCGTAGTGCAAGCAGGAGTGGGCGATATATTATACTCTTCAACAATTCCAGTAAGCTTAAGTAAGTGAAGCTGTGATAGCCTAGTGGTTAGAACGACCGACTTCTAATCGGAGGGCGTGGGTTCGATTCCGGGGCACGCACCTCTAACTTTTCGGAGTTATGTGCGTTTTAAGTATTTAAATATCACTTGCTTTAACGGTGAAGGAAAACATCGTGAGGAAACCTGCATGCCTGAGAGTTCTCCATAACGTTCTCAAAGTTGTGTGAAGTCTGCCAATCCGCTTGGCCAGCGTGGTAGACTATGGCCAAAACCCTTCTCACTCTGAGAGGAGACCCGTGCTCTCTCTGAGTGAGCCGGTAATGGGTTGATCATGATGATGATGATGATGAATTCCAGTAAGACACGTTCAACGTTCATTTCATTGGTTTTCATATTTTGTCCAATTATTCTTAAAAAAGTCCTGGATTTCGTACTAAAACTTTCCATGGACAACAGACCTATAAAAGGCTGACAAAAAATGATTTTCCACGGAAAGAAATTCACAGGTAACGGCTACATTATAAATAATTAATTAATGCCTCAGAAACAATAAGAGTATACTTCAATGAGTCCCTTGTTTGAAAAATTCTCAGAAATAATTAAAAATTCTTTAATATTTCCCGTATTCGAGGGCTTACTCTTTATCATCCTTTTCACAACAGAAATAAAGCTTAGAAATCTCGAGCATTTACAACAAAAAGGAAACAAAAACAAATAGTTATCTAGGCTACCAATGTTGAAAAGAAAAATAATTAAGTATAACGAGCGAAAAAATGTAAAGCGAATGTTTTATTTTACTTAGAGTTGAGGAAGGAAAATTTAGAAAATTAGAAATTAAAAAAAAGGCTTTTGAAAATCTCTTTGCCTTAATGATGATCTTTCGCTGCTTACTCGTCGTCATACTACTGGTGGTATTTCTGGTTGAAAATTCCCCATGGTACTCCATGGGGAATTTTCATTACCCATGGTACTACTCGCAAATATTCCAACTACGAATTTCAACAAAAATTTATCGTATACATTTATCGTAGTTCATAATTCTGAATATCTGAATATTATCATAATTAGGAACTACGATTTTATATCGAAATTATTATAATTATAATTTTTATTATTATATTTTTATATATTAATTATTTTATACTATTTTATATTATAATTTATTGTTTCATAAAGAAATTGAAATTAAAGAAATATTTTTGAGTTCAACGATGATTTCCGTATGAGATAAGTAAACGATGACTTGACCAGGCTTTATCTCTTGTAGGTACATGTACAACGTACATAGTAATATCACACGAGTAGTAAATCTACAGAGGGGAAGCTTCCACAAGCGGCCCGCTGTAGGTATACTCACACAAACACACTCACCAACGGTTCACGGACGCACACTCGTTCAACTAACCGGTACAGTTGGTGACAAACAATGCGCATATGTGTGAGTGTACTTACAGCGGGCCGCTTGTAGAAGCTTCCCCTCTGTAGGTACTCTGTGGTAATATAGTCGTATTCTAATTCTTCTGTCTTCTGTCTAAATAAAATTAAAAGTCTGACTCACTCACTAACTGACTCGTCTATAGGCTCATCCAAACCCTTGGACCTAGGAAACTGAAGTATTGCACAAAGGTTCCCTTTATATTGTAGGCTAGAAATAACGCCGAATTTTTGCAATCCCCGCACGGGATATCGAATTTCTAATTCCACACGAGCGAAATCACGGCCAGCGGCTAGTAATTACGTAAGAATCTCATAATATATTGTTGTTCTACAGAATTCACAGCATAAATTAATGCCAGAGTCATAAAAATTATTTCGAATGATGACAAGAAATACGAATGCGAGAGAGTATTTTTTAATGCCGCAAGTTTAATTTGTGTGATGGATTCATACGACTCCTGGGACTCTAAATAAAAAGGTACCTGGGACTTGTCACTAACTTTCATTAAAGTAAAACGAATTCAGGAAATGAAAATTTTATAAACTTATCCCAGTACTTCAGATGATAAAATTCACTATTAAGATTATTACTGTGCAAGCGTAAGCGCATATTGAGACTTCGCATTCGCATGTGATAAGCTATGATTGCGTTTTTTTTTAGCGGTTCACCTGATGTTAAGCCCATGAAAATTAGCAGCACTGGAGGAACCACTAATGCGTTGCCGGCTTTTGAGGAAGGGGACTGGCTCTTCAGCTCGCTGCCGGAACACACGGATGCTTTGCGGCAAACTACGGCTGAAGTGTGGTCGCTAGCCAGGCGGATTCAGGGTAGAATCCTACCACAAAGCGGTGATACCATCCAGATTAAAATGTGTAGTATCAGGTACAACGACCCGTAAAGGGGACTGAGAGCGTCAAGGCCTCGTTAGAATATTGGCAGGGTGCACCGCGCGCAGGTGAGGTTGACTTTGGCCACATAGGTGGAATTTGGGCCACTTACACCCCTTTATACTGTGAACCCATAATCAGCCATTTCGGAGACCGCGCGTGATCTTTGTTACGATCCCTTTACCAGGAATGAATCGGTATTCCAAACTGGTACACAAGATCCGGTGTAATGTGTAATGAGTGCAACATGAAACATCTCATCCAATGCCGACGGAAACGATTGATATGGGTCTAATAGTGACTTGATGACAAACACAGACTATCGTCCATCACCGAGATATGGTTTACCACGCACGCACACTTATACGTCCATAGCCCTTCGAAAAGTGGGAAACGTACTGAAGAACTTTCTACCTTAGCTGTACCTAAACTTAGCTGTGCCTTGGCCACGGTCTGCTGCTGAGACTGTAAATCGGGTACTCTGTAAACGGCCTACCGTGGGAATGTAAACGTATTATTGCAGCAAACCAACCGCTCATAGCGAGTCGGCAGGCCAGTATGCCGCAAACCTCGTTTGGTACGCGTAGTGTGACCGCTCCATTGAAAATAGTATTACTCAGTCGAACAGTCAGCCGCAAACTACATGCTTGCAAAGAATTTATCGCTAGTAAGTACTTCGAGCAAAAAAGCTGTGATAGCCTAGTGATTAGGACAACCGACTTCTAATCGGAGGTCGTGGGTTCGATCCCGGGGCACGCACCTCTAACTTTTCGGAGTTATGTGCGTTTTAAGTATTTAAATATCACTTGCTTTAACTTACTACACTTACTTTAAAATGTTACTACGCCGCCAATTGCTTTATTTAAGGCCTGGGCTATAAAGTAGGTAGGTACTAAGATTTTCATTGAACCACTTGGGCCAAATTCTTGTACTTAGGGTCCTTTCGTGCCTCAACTAAAGCGACACACATAAAGTGTATGAAAACGCGCAGTACGATTCACACGTATAGCGATTTTCTGTCTAGCAGGCTAGGCAGCTAGCCTAGCAACATTCGTGATATATGTACCTATCACGAATGTTATCTATCTTCTATATCTATAATATAATAAAACTGTAACAGATCCAATTCTGTACATTGAAGATATTTTGAAAATTTTTATTGGAGGGCATTCTATAATCGATACTGAAGCCAAAACTGTAATTTTTTTAATTTTTGTCTGTCTGTCTGTCTGTCTGTATCTTGGCCGCGCATCACGCTGAAACTACTGAACGGATTCGAATGAAACTTGGTACGATTTGAGTTTATACTCCGAGGTAGGTTATAGGATACTTTTTATCCCGAAATCCAGTATGGTTCCCTTGGGAGAGGGGATGAAAGTTAAAACGTGTATTTAGCTGTAATTCATTAACGCGTTATTCGATTTCACTCATTCTTTTTTTGTTAGAAAGGTAGTACTTTAAGTATTGTCCCGTAAATATTTCAAGGTCATAGGTTTTTTAGTTTAGAAATGACAGGCATTTATTGGGTTCCGATAACTTGGGACCCGGATCTTTGTACGTACGGCGTATTTTAAACTGGCGTGCGTTTAAATTTATGTTTGTCGTTCTGTCTATTTGTTCCAGCTAATCTCCGAAATGGCTGGATCGATTTTAATGGAACTTTCAATGTTATAAGGAGTAACAGGCTACATTTAGTTTAGGTATATAAAAGAATTATGGGATCCGATCCGATTCTATATAAAACCTATAAACACGCGAACGAAGTTGCGGGGGTCAGCTAGTAATATAATAAAACCGTAACATATCCAATTCTGTACATTGAAGATATTTTGAAAATTTTTATTGGAGGGCACTCTATAATCGATACTGAAGCCAAAACTGCAATTTTTTCATTTTTGTCTGTCTGTCTTTCTGTCTGTCTGTCTGTCTGTCTGTCTGTCCGTCTGTCTGTATCTTGGCCGCGCATCACGCCGAAACTACTGAATGGATTCGAATGAAACTTGTTACGATTTTGATAGCCTAGTGATTAGGACAACCTACTTCTAATCGGAGGTCGTGGGTTCGATCCCGGGGCACGCACCTCTAACTTTTCGGAGTTATGTGCGTTTTAAGTATTTAAATATCACTTGCTTTAACGGTGAAGGAAAACATCGTGAGGAAACCTGCATGCCTGAGAGTTCTCCATAACGTTCTCAAAGGTGTGTGAAGTCTGCCAATCCGCTTGGCCAGCGTGGTAGAATATGGCCAAAACCCTTCTCTCTCTGAGAGTAGTTCGATCTTCTTATTTTACGTTTCGCTGCTTCCATGATGCATCACTGTCAGTTTGGCATTATAATGCTTATCTCGTACGTCGTCATCGTTGCAAGCAATTGTCATTAGTATATGTGGAAAATGGTCCGGAAAATTATATAAAAGTGGCACTGGAAAGTTAATTAAGTTTTTAAATATATCCATACTAATATTATAAATGCGAAAGTGTGTTTGTCTGTCTGCTAGCATTTAACAGCCCAACAGTGCAACCGATTTTGATGAAATTTGGTACAGAGGTACACTTACATCCGGGGGAAGGACATAGGACATACACATACAAACTTTCACCTTTATAATATTAGTGTGAAGTGTGATACTTAGGTAGGTACCAGTAGAATAGAAATAGAATAAAAAAGTTTTTTATTCAAATAAACTTTTACAAGTACTTTTGAATCGTCAATTGAATCTACCACAGCTTCGGAATGCAGTTCCAGCTGAGAAGAACCTGCAAGAAACTCGGCGGTTGCTCTTTTTAAAAATAACAATACTTATTATAACAATTATTTATGTACATGATTGAAATGCCGTCTCGCGCATTGCTGGAACGAGTTAAATCCATGCTTTTTTATCGTTTATATAATCTTCAATTGTATAATAAGCTTTTTTTATGAGCATACTTTTTTTATGAGTTCTTAAACTTATGTAAAGGCAAGTCTAAGATTGCTTGTGGAATTTTGTTATAGAACATTACGCCCATTCCCACAAACGACTTTCGGACCTTCTTGAGGCGTAATTGATAGTAATTGATTAGTAAACATACATGGGTCACATGTTTGTCTGTTGCTGTCGTCTCCGCCGCCATTAGTTCCGCCTATTCCGTTTGGGCAGCTTCAGAGTGATATGCGCCTCATTTCACGCCACTTTGCCATACAGAACGATGTTAACTCCCAGTGCAGTAATGCATCGAAGTCTATACAACATTATATACCTACATATACATATACATATACATATAAAAAAAAGCTGTGATAGCCTAGTGGTTAGGACGACCGACTTCTAATTGGAGGTCGTGGGTTCGATCCCGGGCTCGGACCTTCGAACCTCTAACTTTTCGGAGTTATGTGCGTTTTAAGTATTTAAATATCACTTGCTTTAACGGTAAAGGAAAACATCGTGAGGAAACCTGCATGCCTGAGAGTTCTCCATAACGTTCTCAAAGGTGTGTGAAGTCTGCCAATCCGCTTGGCCAGCGTGGTGGACTATGGCCAAAAACCCTTCTCACTCTGAGAGGAGACCCGTGCTCTGCAGTGAGCCGGTAATGGGTTGATCATGATGATATACATATATAACAACATTATGTATACATATAACAACAGTAAGTTCATTTATTTGTTTGTGATTCACATGAAAGCAAATCTTAAACAAAAAAAAAATCACTGGTGTCTTGACTTCAAATAAAAGCTAATTTTCTAAAAAAAACATTATCCAAATTATATTTGAATGTAAATTTATTCAAGAGGGATAAACTTTTGAATCCATGAGGGTTTCTATCCGTTAAATCTTTTTCTGAGACAGAACAGGATTATTGTCTCGCATTTTAGGATTTAGCCAAGAGCACTCCTAATTTAAGTGGATAGTCCGAAAAAATCTTATTTAAGATGAAAATAAGAAAAGGTTCACTGGCTAAAAATGTTATCTACATTTTGGCAAATGAAAGCATATGTAGCTATTGCTGTGTAAATAAATTGTTTTTTGAGTTTGTATGACGCTTGAGGAACGAGTGGTCTAATAATAATTTAATTGCGCTGGTTAAGCGACGTTAACCAAAGACAGTAACTTGATGGATGACCGACTGTGGAGGACCGAACCCTTTATGTTTCCTACGTGCCTTGGAGAACACGCTAAGCCGTCTCAATTATTATCACTTACACTTGATAATCGTTAACTCTAGGAGTCGAAACCTCTTATTCTTAGTTAAATCTCCTAACTTACTTCCAATATTTATAAAGCACTTCCAAGTTCCAATGTTACTACGCCGCCAATTGCTTTATTATAACGTAGGTACTAAGATTTTCATTGAGCCACTTGGGCCAAATTCTTGTACTTAGGGTCCTTTCGTGCCTCAACTAAAGCGACACACATAAAATGTATGAAAACGCGCAGTACGATTCACACATATGACGATTTTCTGTCTAGCAGGCTAGGCAGCTAGCCTAGCAACATTCGTGATATACCTATCACGAATGTTATAGGCAATAAATACAATAATATTGCGACCACCTTACCATTTTCAATAATCATAGAATGCGACGACGTAGAAAACATGGGGATGAAACTGTCATACAAATTCGAAGTCGAAAATTTTCAAATATACGAGTGACCTCTAGCGTCCGGGGTGGTACAACTTTCAAGAAATTGTTTAAATGTGAAACTAGATGGCAGGATGTTCGCCTGATGCTTATCCATATGTGCTTATCTAATCCGTCACTTGTCAAAGTTCAATTAAATCAAGTGTCAAAAACTGAAGTATTACAAACTTTTACAACGGTTATTTGCAGTGCATTATTTCTTAGTTTTATCATTTTCTTTGTTTTATTAATAGTGGTTTTTGTTTATAACGACGACTTGAACTGTTAATGGACCCTGTGATTTCTTCTCCAAACGATTTTACCCGACTTTGCAAATTGATTTCTGTTTCCTGATATATACGACATACCTGGCATCTATTTTCGGTTTCTTGACAAAATGCCTAAAAAATCGGAACTTCGGAACTATTGGAACGGAATTTTATTTTGAGTGTACTGTTGATGGTAAGTTTGTTTCTATAAAGTTTATACTATATTTTGTAGGTACTTAAATCTCACGTAAAAATCCAATGATATCCATATCATCTAAGATTGTGACCAATTCTTCATTTTTTCAGGTACATTGCATAGATTTCCTAAATGGGAGTATCCCACAAGGAAAAGTTTGAAACTTGGAAGAGTGTGTTAAGTTTAACAACTCAAGGATATAATTTATATATTGTAATTTTGATATCTTGTCTAAATGTAAAGCGCATTTTTCTAAACTTAAACTATTCATTATATCATTGACTATTAAACTAATATTTACTTCACAGTTGGTGTATGGGGGTAAACAAAATATTAAAAGATAAAATTACAATGTTAAAAAACAATGATTTAATAAAAGAACATGCTTATATGTATTTATAACATTCATACAAAATATAAAACAAAATAAATACTTTGTGTTTCATTTTTACTATTTTCAATTAAAAAACAAATAAATAATCCGTTTTAAAATTTAGAGTTATTTTCCAAAATATATTTAAAGGAAAATCGATCTGAATTTTAAAACGGATTATTTATTTACCCTGAATAGTAATTATTTATAAGCCGAGCCCCCAAGGTCGACATGTACGAAAAGCGCCATCTATCGGTCTATTTGGAATCTAAATGTGGTTTCAATACTAACGCCATCTTTAGACGGTGGAGGAAAAACTTTTAAATACATCTTAACGTTTCGCATCTATAGCAGGTAGTAGTGTATTATCTATGGTAGAAAAACAGTGTGCTTAGACTAAGCACACAGATTCGCACATATCAGTGAAGCATCAGTGCCGACTGCCGGCACAGAGTGACGACGCAGTGTTTCAGTGTTTCAGTGTCAGTTCATAGAGAATGACATAATTTTCACTGTATATTGAATGCAATATAATAGCAATGAATATTATATATAGGTATGTGTATATGTGAGATTCTTTATACCCTAAAGCATCCCAATGGCTTGACGAATTTTAATCAATGAGGTGTTTAGCTTAGGATTCGTCTATACCTATAGTGCAATGATTTTATAGACTAGATTCAGTTTTTTTGTAGTTTTTACGCAGTCGGATTTTTGTTTTTTTAATATAATGCTTGTTTATCAATTTTAATCAACGTTGGCGTAAAGAGTAACAAACACCCTGTATAATTGAACACGTAAACGTTGAATGAAGTTTCTGCTTGTACAGTAAAGACGCTTAAAACTGAAGCATAAATTGGCCTTTTGTGGAGGCCAAACTCCAAACTGCTAATTTGACCGCGGAGATTCAATTATGCATGCGACCCGGCGAGGAGGGCTAGGTACCTGCTAGGTAGGGGAGCTCGTAAATGAAGGTGTCGCAGTGGCCTTCTTTATAATGTAACAAGTGGGTACAACCTAGTTCAGATTACATTACTAATTTAGTGTAAAGACAAAAGCACTGCGAAACAGTTTGGTACGTGAGGGCCTATTCACATGTAGCACACCACAGCGGCAAAAATGTCGCCAGGCATTGGTGTGAATAGTCTAACTGCAACTGTCTAAAGGCCGATTCGCACATATCAGTGAAGCATCAGTGCCGCGGCCGGCGCAGTTCCGGCACATAGCTAGCATTTATTACCTATGTGTTCTTGAACTCGTTCAACATAACTTTCACTTATTGTAATAGATCCACATAATATATAAAGGCAACCCTTGATAGTTACCTGATGATAGTATATAACTTGAAATCTATAATATAATAAGACTGTAACAGATCCAATTCTGTACATTGAAGATATTTTGAAATTTTTTACTGGAGGGCACTCTATAATCGATACTGAAGCCAAATCTGCAATTTGTTTCATTTTTGTCTGTCTGTCTGTCTGTCTGTCTGTCTGTCTGTCTGTCTGTCTGTCTGTCTGTCTGTCTGTCTGTATCTTGGCCGCGCATCACGCTGAAACTACTGAATGGATTCGAATGAAACTTGGTACGATTTGAGTTTATACTCCGAGGTAGGTTATAGGATAATTTTTATCCCGAAATTCAGCATGGTTCCCTTGGGAGAGGGGATGAAAGTTAAAACGTGTATTTAGCTGTAATTTGTTAACGCGTTGTTCGATTTAACTCATTCTTTTTTTGTTAGAAAGGTAGTACTTTATATATTGTCCCGTAAATATTTCAAGGTCATAGGTTTTTTAGTTCAGAAATGACAGGCATTTAGTGGGTTCCAATAACTTGGGACCCGGATCTTTGTACGTACGGCTTATTTTAAACTGGCGTGCGTTTAAATTTATGTTTGTCGTTCTGTCTATTTGTTCCAACTAATCTCTGAAACGGCTGGATCGATTTTAATGGAACTTTCAATGTTATAAGGAGTAACAGGCTACATTTAGTTTAGGTACATAAAAGAATTATGGGATCCGATCCGATCCTATATAAAACCTATAAACACGCGAACGAAGTCGCGGGGGTCAGCTAGTATATTAATAAAGTTAACCAAGTCATGTTACCGCTCTTTCATTCAAAGCAGCATCTCCGCAACGAACCTTGTATTAATTTAAACTTTGCATTTCAGCTGTCTTGTTGTTTAACGAAACTTTTATCGTAGCCTTGTAGAGCAGTATTATAGTGAGAAAGAGAATTCTGTTAGTAGCAAAAGGTAAATAAGTAACTTTCATTGTAGACCGAAAATTATAACAATTACATTTTTTGTTTGATTGGTTACAAACTTAACTGAGGCTTACTTATGACATACTACGGCATGGATGCATTGCATTTTGTTTTTCTTATTTTTGTAATAAAAAGTCAACTGAATACGACACGGCTGCTATATAAACACCTTCAATCCTCATGAGTTTACAGAGGAAAAGATATTTCGTAGAATTATATTGATACATATACCTACACTATACAGGCATTTGTTTAATTTGCAACACAGGAAACTAGTGACTCGCATAACAATCTACATAGTACCAACGCAGTATGTTGAGGAATTACATACATTGTTCATGCCGGATTTGCAGCAATTTCTACGCTCGAGTGATTTGGCATTTCGTCGGCATTCAAGTGTACAAATCGAGTGGGCATAGGGTATATTATCGTATACCAATAGATGTGACAACCGAGATCTATTAATATACGCAAATAAGTAAGTATACCAAGATCCCAGTTTCAAAGAATTATTTCAAAATACGTACAGTGAACACCTTTTGAATATCATGCAAACAAGTAGATACCTACCTATATAATACATAGGTATAGAAGTGAAGGACTGTTGATAATTATTAACGATGACTTGAACTACGAAGGTTCCAAAGGTTTTTACAACTAGGTATTTTGTTTGAAGGCTGTTAAAGACTTACATTATCGCTAGGTCAATTCCAATTGCGCTGCTGATCTTCAAAGTTAAAAATCTAGTCAGTCTAGTCTCTAATCTAGACATTAATAGAGATAGTGATTTCAATAATATACATAATAATAAAATAACATCTAGGTAGGTATTATGTTAAAGATGTAATAACTGACTTTATCGTAATTCGTATCCCCACGACTTATATTACATCGTATTGATATACGTATGAAATATTCAGGTCTTATTAGATGACGATTTTACATTTTTATTTATTTAAAAAATAACAATTGTAGCAATTTCGCAATCCGACCGAGAGGGGACGAAAACCCAGACCCAGACGAAGGTAACTTTTAAATTGCGTTGCCGCTTTCTCTAACTTATTTACTTCTTATAAAAGAAACAAAATATAATTCCACTTTTCAGGTCAAAAGATAATGGCCTTTGATAACAGTCTGAAAAAGCTTTCCGCTGTTTTGTTTCTTTTTATATTCCAGTTTACGTGGTCTTTCAGCAAAAATTATAACTTGCGAGATTAAATAAGAACTTTTAATAAATTGCTCTAGGTTCGCTGGGATTACGGTTTCCTGAAATCAGTTTTCCGTTAAGCTCTCTGAACCTTTAAATAAGAAAAAAGAAAACTTAAATATTGATCTATATTATCTCATTAAATTCAAATATTGATCTATATTCAAATAAAGCGCTCGGCCCCTCTTAATGGAAAGAGTTGACTGTCCATCCAATTACGGTTAATGTTACTGTTTCAACAACAGCATTAGGACTTACTTAGAAAACAATAAACTAACTGGGTATTTATATTAATTTGTAGATCAATCATTTTGTAATATTGGAATTTTGTCCAAGTCGATATGAAATCAAAAACTAATTTCATTAAAAGTTGAATGGGAGTTTTAAAAGAAAACTCAGAACTTGTTAATGAACGTGACAAATTTTAATTAATTGCGATGTCGTCGTTTAGTTTCTTATTACTTAATTCTACAATGTACATGTATTAACAAGGTACTTACACCATTTCAACGAAATCCTTACATAATATACCTACACATAATTTTATGTGAAGTAGATTGTTCTAATATCGTGAAAAAATAATAAGCACATCATCAAAAAAGCCAAGCACGGGTCTCTATTAATTAAAAAGAGCCAAATAAATAAGGGCCTTATACGTTAGAATTACAAAATATCCCTAGTCCCTACATCAAGGGATCCCTGTCCGAGGATCATTCAAGTACATCAGCGTTTTTAATAAATTTACTTGTGGCAAACAGATAACAAGGCTTTTATATATAATATACTCCTTTATAACCAGAAAACTGGAAAACAAATTGGATAACGTGCGCGCTGTTTGTATAGGACGTATTATGAAAACTTCGTATCTCCCGAATCTTCATTTTTCCTTGTTATGTGTAATAAGTGATGTAATTGGGTGCTCGTTCTTCCAATATGATGATACAGGAAAATTCATTGAATTAGGTCATACATTAAAAGTTCACGACCTCCCTGGAGCAGTGGTGAGCGCTGTGTCGTAAGTGGGAGGTCCCGGGTTCGATTCGTTATCTCTGGTCTGGTCTGGTGGGGGGCTTCAGCCATGGCTAGTTACAACTTTTTCTGTTTCAACTTTCGCTTTCAATATTCGGGAGGTACTGAAACATGTTTTTTTTTTTTGAGTAGGTACCAGTACTTGTCTATGTAGTGGTAACAAGTTTCATAACTGTACAATACTTTGCAGCTTTAATAGTTTCTGAATAAAATGTCTGTGACACACAGACGGACCGACAGACGACGTATGACGTAGTGGACGAAATTTCGTATACTAGTATTCCTTGTTTTACAATGGAACCCTAGGTAAAACTCTATCTGCTATCTGCGTTCAATAATACAGAAGCATTTAATTAATAGAAACGGAACTATCGCCCTATATGTACCTATTTTCTCTGTGACACACATGCACTCAAGATATTATAGGTATGTGTATGTACAAAAATATACTAACCCATTTGTAGGGACCCACTAGATACAAGCGGTGTGAAAATCACTTCAAAAGAGTCATGTCCACCAGTTCATCGGTTGAGACCGAGTGTCATTGAACATTGTAAACTCTACTCTCTAACTTAGATACATCTTAAACATCTAAATATTATACTCGGTTCCGACTAATTGGAGTAGGTTCTCAATTAGGCGCGTATTACAACGGATGGATTTAAAAGAAGCAATTGTTTTATAGGATTTAAAACGATATTTGTTGCGTGTGACAACGTACGTACTTGTTTATTGTTTACAAGTAAAGAATTTGTTGGGTTTATTTTCGTGACTGGAGCCTATATAATGGAATAAGCCCCTGAAGCTAAGAAGGTTTTTCGTTGTTTACGTGATGGATTACGTAAATATTGTCTTGGGTATTCTATTATAAAATAATATAAATAAACCCTTTCGCGGATTTTGTACCCGTCTCTTTGCAAGTAAACGATATTTTTATTAGATCCTTGGGTTACTTACCGTGAATAGTTTTGCAATTTATAAGTAAGTAATTTATTACACAAAAATTATCATAAAGTCTCTTGGGCCAAACATTATTTACAATCGATACAGTACTAATACGTTGATACAACTAATGTAGAGTAAGTACCTAATTTAAATAATTTAAGTAATAAAAATTATCACATTAGCTTCGATATAATCCAACGGGTAAAATACGATTTGTTGGATTTCAGTCCCGACTCTAAACCTATTAGAGAAGCACTGATTTTTTTATTTACCCTGTCTACTAGTAGTTTCTATTTGAATTTTTTACGAATGGCGGAGAGGTCGTGTACTCTCGCGGCAGCAGTGTGTCCCACGCAAGGACGGCGCTCCGGCGAGCTCTCAACATTCAGCCGGAGCTGTATCAAACGACGCGGAAATTCCCACTTGCTCTCTGATTGCCACACTACGCGGGTTAATGACATTGTTGATACGCTACGCCGAATACATTTTATTTTGTGCACTACGATTTACCTCGCAAAAGAGCTCTTAACTTTTAATGCAGTTAGGTGCTACTTTATTTTTATTTTATTTTAAAACATAAATTGGAAAGTTAACTATCGTTACACTGTGCTTCAGTGGCTGTGGGTAATTTTGCGCAACTATCAATAGTCGAGTCCAAACGCATGAGACCCGGTACGGAACGCTATTTAACATGAATAATTTCATAGAAAATTATACTACGAACAAATATTTGACTCTACATTTAATATCCGCTTCGCCTTTTGGCTCATGCACGATGTAGTATGTGATGACCACCAGACCTACGAAAGCCACACAACGTAATAACTGGCATATTTTAGGACCAAATGGGTACCAATTTAATAATTGAACTGAACTGGTTTTAAACACAGTAGACTACACTCACAGTAAGGTCATCTTAGTATATATGCTGTTTAAATCGTCAAATTATACGTTTGTTCTAAACTTTCAAAAATATTATAAGCAGCAGTAAAATATATTGCAATATTATCACAAAGCGCAGGTAGCTTCGTAGCTCGTATATCAAATAAACAATGCTATAACCGTCCGTCACACCAAAACGGTAATAACTCATAATTTATTCCTTCATTACATTTCTCGCTGTAAAGCGCTTAAATTGAAACCAGTAAACGGGATAAACAATAGGTACAGAATAAAGTGCCTACTGTTTATTTAGTTTACTGTCAGGCAGGCATACAATCAGCAGGATTGTAATATGCGTTACCGGATCATAAAGAAGTATGTCTATGTACCTACCGGATATGTAAAGTGGTATACTTACCTGAGCTTTAGATTTTAATATCTTTACCGTTTTCAGTTATTAGGCACATAATTAAAAAAAGACTAAGTAGCAATTTCCATTCGACGTTCCTTCCAACGTTTTTATACAAATAAACTTTAACATAATACTTTAGAATGAAAACATTCTACTATCTAATGGTTCGCTATGTTCAGCTAATCATTCAAGCATAGTCCACAGCCAAGCTTGAAGATGTCGGATCATCGATTATGGTCTTCCGACATTGCTTTTTCGGGTCATCTGCGGTCCTACAGACAAAAACAAAACAATTTTGGTTAATGGCTGCCCTAGCGATAAACAAAGTAACCGTCATTTTTTGTGAAATTGACTTTTTTGCATTAACAAAAGTTTTATGTCGAGTAGTTTTTTACCACAGTTTAATATTTCAAATAACTTGAACCGTTTACAGAAATTTGAATTGCCCAAACAATGTAACTGCACACACTAACCCGGAATATAAATGCAAAAACCAAGTAAACAACAAGCACAACACAAAAACAAAGTAATTGGATATTGATTACTTTGTTTTTGTATTTAAAATGCAGTTGCTTGATTTTTCGTTTCGTGAAACGATCCCAGGTAAGGTGTTCTGAATGTAATTACTTTATTTATCGCTAGGGCAGCCGAGTTAACCTAGTGTTGCTTACTACAAAATTTAATTTTCCTGTTTTTCATGAGATTCTGGTCGGACTATACCTATGTACATTTCATTTTCGTAAACGGATATCTATTTATTTGTTAATCAACATCATTATGAAACAACACCGGTAAAACGGCAGACATAAAACAGATCGTAAAAAAATTTGATTGGCGTGTGTCCATTTCATAAACGAAGGGTGGACTCCCGTGCGATTGTACATTGTTGTCATTTTATGAGCCGTAAAAACAAATTTTGTAGTATTTACACATTTATGACGTTTCGGAATTCAGGAACCCAGGAGATGTCATGTCCTAATTTATGGTTACGGTATCGAATTAATTTTGCTCTTTTTGCGTTCGATTTTATTACCTTTACATAGCCTTTACATTAAATTAGCATAACAGTGGCAACTCCAATTTTACAATTTGAATGCGTTTTTTTTTTTGTTTGAAAGGTGAATTAGTCGGGAGTGTTCTTACTTCTTAGCTATGTTTGATGAAAATCGGTCCAAGATGGCCGTCGGCACAAAATGGCGGAATGCATATTTTTTCACAACTTCCTCAATATGGGTATCAAATGATAGACTTGACTAGTATAGAATAGCATTATGTAAATCCAAGATGACCGCCACCACAAAATGGAAAATGTGGGGGTTTTTTAAATTTTTAATGTACTTATACTTGTAGGTATTCAACGCGTTTGAACGCACTTTAGATCCTACTAGATCCTACTGAACAATCAGACGGAAATACACTAACATCCATACCGACCGAGCCGTTGTCTCCCGAGGATGGTGCACGAAACTACTATGGCTTGGTACACCCACTACCAATTTCAGCCAATTTGGATAGTCAGAACTCAGAAATTGTCTTCTCAACAGAGACAATTTGACTGTAGTTTGAATGCAAATGTGCAAAAGCCAGTAAGCACCTGTCCGTCTCGGAACTATGGGATTACGAAGATCGAAATCCATTGTGCGTTCTGTATGCGGGAGATAACAGTCAAACTTTGCTTTGAATTCAAACTTCTATCTAACTAGTTGAAAACTCCCTAGAACATAATTAGAATAGGTACCATTCTAAGAAATAATTTTAGTTATGAGGGTTTCGCTGCTTAGTTACGAGAACTTGAATCAAACCTTTGTGTAAGATAATGCTAATTCGAGCATGTAAACACACGACATGTAAAACTAATGTAAGACTACAGAGTTGCAATAAACTTTGAACAATAGACACCATAGATACCTACATTAACTCAATGTGTAAGTTGTAAAAAGACTACTTAGTCTTGTTGTGTAGTGTTAGTCTTGTAGTGTGTAACTGGTGACCTATGACATTACTCACCCAAAAAATGTGCTTAAATATTAAAAATATCTGCAAAGAATGCAACACATATCGTATGGGGATGAAATGGAAAAGTGTTGTGACATATTTCACAAGCGACCAACAAAACCGAGCGAGCTATTAACAGTTTATTTAATGATAATTTAATGACAACCATAGCGACAAGGATATCCAGCACCACCACTGCCATAGCCTTTTAACGTCCCACTGCTGGGCACAGGCTTCCTCTCATAGGAGAGATGAATTAGAGCTTAGACCTGCCTCACCCGCCACGCTGCTCCAATGCGGGTTAGCGGGCTTTAACGACTATTGTCACATGATAGTGCCAATAACCGGGACCGACTGCTTAACGTGCTCTCCGAGGCACGGGAATGAGACACCGCCAACTACCAACTCTGGGCTGGCACAGAATTTCTTAACAGAAAATCCCAATACCTAACAATGATTTGCCCGACCTGGGAATCGAACCCAAACCTCATGGTCTACAGTCGAATGTGCTAACCACTAGACAAACGAGGCAGTTAGGGAGTAATAAAATATATTAAATAAATATTGTTCCTTTAAATGGTGCAACTCTAATTAATTACAAGAAAGTGGGGGAGGCCATAGATCAACCACGCAGTGTTTTTTTTTGTTTTTTCTTTTTAGGGTTCCGTACCCAAAGGGTAAAAATTATTAATGTCACTCTGCTGTCTTTCCGTCTGTCTGTCTGTCCGTCCGCCGGTCGCACGTCTCTATAGCTCGCAGAAAAAATGAGTTACAAACCTGAAATTTTGGTATTTGGTGTAAAACATTTACTCAAAATCAAATATTGAATTAAAATTCAATTAAATTATATTTCAGGGGGGCTCGCTCCCATACATAAAAAAGGAGCCGGAAAAAAAAATTTCTTACCCTAGCTTGTGGGGTATTATTGTTTAGAACTCATCAAGTAGAGTACGAATATATATTTTTTTTTAATTTTTTGCTTAAAAATAAGGAAATGGGGGGCCATCAAAATTGTCAGTTTTAGACCATTTTTGTGACGGGGGCTATCTCAAAAACATCGGTATATTATGTACCTACTATACAACGTTAGTTTTACTTGAAGCAAAACCTGAAAGTAGTTTGCTCAAAATCAGTAACAAAATCGAATCCAACTATTTTTATATTATGTTATAATTTTGTCCAAAAATATTTTAAAATCGTGCAAGCTTAGGCACAGTGGTTGAAACGCGCATCAGCTGACGATTGGCATACAGCGCGCGGTCATTCAACTCGCGAGTCAAGGTGACGATGGCTTGTGAGTTGGGGTGACAATTTTTTTTTGAGGACAATGACGCAACACAAGAAGCTCATAACTTCGTAAATTTACATTATATGTTTTTGAAATTTTGTATAACTATTCCAAATGTAAAAATATTTGACACGTGTTTCGGTTTTTGCGCAAAGTAAAACTAAGGTTGTATACTGTACAAGCGGACACCCGCGACTTCGTTCGCGTGGGTATTGGTTTTTAAAAATCCTGTGGGAATCATTTTGTTTTTCGTAAGCTCCTTTGAGCTCATACCTTGCTAAAAACTGTTAAAAGTTCAATGGCGGATGCTTAGGTAGCTCAAAATGTAAACATCCGCCAGTGAAAGTCCCATTAAAATCGATCCAGCCTTTCAGAGATTACCCGGGTAATCTTTAAAGTATCTCCTTTCTAACAAAAAAAGAATGAATCAAATCGGACTGTGAAAAATGAATATTATTTTGCAAAAATCTTTAATGTACAGATACGGCAAGTCTACGATTTTATTATATGTATAGATTTAAACAACAAATACTGAAAATAACGATTCATAAAGTAATTCGTAAGCTGTGACCAAAACAAACGCACATTTTTTGGGGTTTTCTTAATAATAGTAATTTTATAATAGTATAATTTAATAATTGAAATATACTTTTTTAATGAAAGGTCTACTGATAACTATATAGGGAGCTACATTAAATATATGTTTGTATATTTAAAGACTTACAGTCTGTATGTGATTTCATAACAACATGATGTAAACTTTCAAGTATTACGCGTAGAGATATTTTTGTAATTTCTTGAATAAAATACTTTTTTTGTTACTGTTTTATCTAACTACACATGAACTACACAAAAAGTATTTAAAAGTAAAATTAGCGTTATTTAAGTCAGCAGGGAGGTCGTAAGTATCCGTCTTGAATGACATTTGAAATGACATTTCAAAGATTAAGTGTGCTTACAAGAGGAGGGTCTTTGAGTGGCGCAGCTCAGTGCCATTTCGAACTAACATTTTACTTAAGTAATTTAAGTTCTCTAAGTCTTAAATTCATTTAGCCCAGATAATGAATTTGTCTATAAATTAATCGGTATTATAAATATATCGGTAGGTATATTTTGGTAGATATACCTGTACAAATTCGCCAGTGTGTGAGTTTGAAATTCAAACATTTGATTTTATTAATCTGAAATACCTAGTTACATAATAACCATTATATTGATTTCAGTACATTTAGACAAAGATGACCTTAAAGTGTATAGATATGTTACAGCCAAAGTAATAAATAAGGATATTATGTATACTATCCAGCTATTATAAATAATATCAACTCAATTTGGATAAAGTAATAATTGACACAGAATTATTAAAATTATCTAGCTATTATAAATAATATTCAACTATTTTATATAATATCTTAGAAGACTTGGATAAAGTAACAAAACAAGGACTTATGTTTAACTGATCACCAGATATCGCAAAATATAACATCAAATAAACAGTTTAGTTATACCATCCAAAAACATACTTAGTTACTTCTGCAACGGCTCCGGCGCTGCGGGAAGTGCAGCCCCTTCGCCCTTGCGTAGCAAAGCCCAGGTACCCACGCTCACCTCTGCAGCTTCTGCTTGCTGGTCGCCTTTGGCGACCTGCCTCATCCGCTACGCTTCACTCGGGTGCCTGTGATTTTCTACGGCGGGCGGGGGCTGCTCTCCCTTCGCGTCTACGGCTTTATAAAAACACTCTAGGGGCAAGGCAGACAAAACTACGTGGTCTGTTAAATTAAACTTGACATGATTTAAGTTAATACTACTGACACTGAGTAACTTATAGAATACTTTTCATCCCGAAATTCAGCACGGTTCCCTTGGGAGAGGGGATAAAATTTAAAATGTGTACTTAGCTGTAATTTATTAATGGGTAGTTCGATTTCATTTATTCTTTTATTGTTATTCCAAAAATATTTCAAGGTCATCGGTTTTGTAGTTCAGAAATTACAGCCATCACAATCCTCAGTAGTCCATATAACTTAGAACCTGGATTGCACAGGAACCTTTAAATGTCTGGATTATCATCTGGGGTACATTTAAAGTGTTTGTCTGTCTCCGAAATGCTGGACCAATTTTGATGGGACTTTCATTGGGAAAACTTTAGGATGGGAAAGAGCTATTAAAAAATTAATACTCATTACTGTAGTTCCATTTTAATGCACCAATTTTAATAGTATGAGCTCAAAGGAGCTTAGGAAAAATAAAGAGTACCCGCGGGATTTTTAAAAACCTAAATCCACTCGGACGAAGTGGCAGGCATCCACTAGAGTTCATTAATGATACTTATTTTCGTGAGGTACTTATCTCCTGAGGTATCTCCGGAGAAATTACAACAGCTATACCTATAATGTAATGTTTCTATCATCAGCTTTGGCGCGGTCTACCACCTAGGCTAGGTTAGGTTAGGTTAGGATACGCCACACTACAAAGGAATGAGATGCGGGAGGGAAAGCAAGTCGGGCCGTATTTATCATTTTGACCAACGTTCACCTGCTATTATGAATAATGTCTGGTTTGACATGATATTATGAATAATATCTGGACAATTTAGATATTATTTATAATTGCCAGTCATTATGAATAAAAGCTAATTAATTACTTTGGCTGTAACAGATACATGTACCTAATGAACTTGTGTAATATTATACCTCTGTTTTAAAATACTATGTTTGCTGTTCTGGATTTGTTTAAAATTATTTTAAAAATATATTAGGCAATATAAGATATTTGAATCTTACCTCTCAGTTACACGTTACTTATTACAACAACGTTGTCACCGAAAAACGGTCTTGATCCGACAAAATTTCATCAAAATTCTTGCCTTAGATTAAGGTGAGAGAAAATTCGTGAGTTTCCTTCTTAATATCGTATGCCTGACATTTGTGATCCTTATAATACATTCCTTTATGTTAAAGGAAGAAAAAATTAAAATTCCCATCACGTACCACGTCTTCCTCCGACACAACTTCGTCATTTCATTTAGAAAACATCCCACATAATTTTGACGTGTTACCCTACTTACTCGTACATGAAAATTACTTTAAACATTTTTTATCGTGTATTTAATAATTTATGTATGTGACATAAGGAGATAAAGATGATAATTTGTTACAAATTGCTTTCCATATATAGTAAACCATATTATTACAACCATACACCTATTAAAAGCAACCAACATCTTAAAATCTTAAAAAACTTGACAAGTATAAATCTTGAATTTACGAGTAGGTTTAATCTTAAAATTACATTTATGAAGTCATCTTAGATTCTAATAAAATATGCACAGCATAATATATGAAGTTTTTACAGTGCTATGGAATTAAAAATTCTTTAGCCCAACAGTTTTATGAGAGCACTTGCTGAACAATGTTTAAAATTCATGTTGTTGGTTGGTTGATTCTTATCTTCGGAGCAGATCCGTGGGACTATTCTCTAACTTAGTTACCAACTGAAAATAGTTGCCAACGAATTAGTTCGATATACGGGTCAAAATCACCAAGGTGTCGAATTTGCAAATGTGAACTTTTGTAAAAATTATCACGTCTTAGAAATTCAAAAAATAACAAAAATTAAGCTACTGTAATACAAGTGTATCAAGCCTGATTCAACATTTTATTTTTAAATCAGTATTTCAATGTTTTGTGAACATTTCAAAATACGGAAATGCGTTTTGGGACGCGTTCCCAAATGACATTTTCACTAGTTTTATGAGGAAAAAAAATGTGTTAGCATAATTTTGCAAAAAACAATGAAGGGTTTAGATAAAATTAACTAAATCTGATAATTTAAAATAATTGTGACCCAATTATTTCAAAGCTTTATTAGGTAAAATTGTGTCAGAACCAAATTTCCCACCTTGGTGATTTTGACCCATACATACATTGCTGTTTTACATTGTTGTGTGAAAATATAAACAGCGATTTCATTTCGCACATTAAAACAGCAATGTATATCGAACTAATTCGTTGGCAACTATTTTCAGTTGGTAACTAAGTTAGAGAATAGCCCCCCTGAAGACCTGTGTTACCTTATTCTCGTCTAAAATTATAATATGTAAGTATTATGAATTAAACGCTGAAATTTCCACAAACAAAAATAGATACCCAACAATAAAAGGATCCCCCTAACATTTTATTGCCATAGGCCCAAAAATAGCATTCACTGCAGACAAAGACCGGATTAGATAATAATTATTCGCTACATCATAAACATAGCTGCTTTTGACACCCTCCTTTATGACCAACACCCCACCCCAGAGCTGAGCGGCGTGCATAATTAAATCTCCGTAGCCAAATTAGCAATTTGGACCAAACAATAGAATATAATCTAGTTTTAACCATCTTTGTATAAACTAGTACCTACGAAGGCGTAAAATTGCTCTATACTCTATCAAGTTTGGTCGTTTAGATGTTATTTACTTATATTTACATAATATATTTTTATATTCATAACGTTTCTTCTTTTTCTACTACTTTGCGACTTACTCTCATACTACTCTAGTTTATATTATAAGAGACTAGCTGACCCCCGCGACTTCGTACGCGTGTTTTTCTATAAACCTCACGGAGCCCGAGACCTTTCCAACGAATGCAAAACCGTGGAAATCGGTTCGTGCGTTCTGGAGTTATAGCGTCAGGAAGGAAAACCCGACTTATTTTTATATAGTACTAGCTGACCCCCGCGACTTCGTTCGCGTGTTTTTCTTTGCTATAAACCTCACGGAGCCCGAGACCTTTCCAACGAATGCAAAACCGTGGAAATTGGTTCGTGCGTTCTGGAGTTATAGCGTCAGGAAAGAAAACCCGACTTATTTTTATATAGTAGAAGAAGAGTGACGGATTTACACAAGCATATTATTTTCACTTAAATCAGAAAGAATGAAACAACCAAAAACTTTGAACGGATCTCAGACCTACAGAGCATACTTCTCGCCACAGGAATTTTCTTACAAGACAAAATCTAGAACACAAAACCTACATAATACGCATACTTACTGTAACAAGTATAAATTAAAAATTTTAAAAACCCCCGACATTCGCCATTTTGTGGCGGCGGCCATCTTGGATTTGCAATAGTGCTATTCTACTAGTCAAGCCCTTTCATTTGATACCCATATTAAGACGGTACTCGAGTCGTGAGGAATTTGAAAAATAGGTATTTGAAGAAACTATTGCCATCGCTCTGGCCCCGACACCACGAGTACCAAGCGAGCTATCAATGTGTGCACGAGTAGTGTATTTGTGTGCCCGCCGCCGCCGCCCGCCGCGCCCGCGCGCGCCGCGCGCGCGCCTCTCCCTCTATGCCCGTATAATATATTCATTCATTCATATTATTTCGAAATTTATGTTATTTTACTCTTTTCAGTGTTTTTATTTGATATTGTCCTTTTTGCGTCGGGGGTTAAAAAAAACAACAAATAAAAAAGATTCCAACGAATTGAGAACCTCTTCCTTTTTGAACTCGGTTAAAACACTTCTTCACTTTATTGGATTAAAAAAGTAAGTATTGATTTAAATCAACGACTCAAAAAAAAAAAATTTTAATCGCGATCATCTCAACCTGCTTCAACAATAAAAAATAATAGGGTTTTGTTACCGGTTATCGTCCATTTAGTGGAGTTACTGAGTTTGAGAGGGTGAAAATATAGGTAATATAATATATTAAAAAAAAATTAAAATGTACTAGTCTATTTGTATTTTATATTAGTTGTTTTAAGCTTAGGTACTTTTTTAAATCCAGCTTACTCTTTTAAATCCAGTTATCATCCACCTGTATACCTGTTATTGACTACTGATTTGTATGAGAAATTTTCTTTAGAAATGTATGCAAGTATAATTGAACGTGCGACATTGACGACCTCCCTGATGGCAGTTGTGAGCACTATAATCTTATAAGTGGGAGGTCCCGGGTTTGATTCCCGGCAGTGGCAATTTGGTATATTATCACACTAATATTATAAAGGCGAAAGTGTGTGTATGTGTGTGTAACTTAACCGATTTGGCTGAAATTTTGAATGGAGATAGATTATGCCCTACCTGACTTAACAAATATGCTACTTTTTATCCTGGAATAATCCACAGTTCTCACGGGATGTTGAAAAAACTGAAATCTATAGCTATAGGTAGATTACTTTTGTTAAGTCAGTAATACTTTTGTATACATCACTTTCAGACCACATCACTTTTTATAAGGTCTACCTGTCTGTGAAAGTTCTGAATAAAATAGGTTCAACTCTTTCCAAGAGTACAGATAGTGTAAATAGACGGACAAAAGAAAACCTTTTTTTTATAAATGTTTACGTGGCTTTACGTAATAAAAGCAAGATAGAATAGAATAGAAAAGTTTTTTATTCAAATAAACTTTTACAAGTAAGTACTTTTGAATAGTCAATTGAATCTACCACTGGTTCGGAATGTCATTCCAACCGAGAAGAACCAGCAAGAAAATCGGCGGAAAAGAGCAACCGCCGAGTTTCTATATAACAATTTTATGTTAAGTACATGATATTTCGAAATGACAGACAGACAGTTTCATTTTAATTTGTAAATACATAAAATTAACACTAGTATTTTGTTTTATTAATCACATGTTAGCCCTTGACTGCAACCTCACCTGAAGATGATGTGACGATGCAGTCTAAGGTGGAAGCGGGCTAACCTGGAAGAGATGGGTATATATGGCAGTTTTTATTTAACCCATATTAGAACGCTAAATCGCTTGGCGGCATGGCTTAGCTCGGAGGGTGGTATTCAGCCACGACTGAGGCCTCCGACCAGACCAGACCAGGAATAATTTAGAAATTACTAGGTTCTGCCCGTGTCTTCGCTCGCGTGAATTTCGGTTTTTTACAAATCCCGAGAGAATCGTGGATTTTCGGTTCCCGTTCCCGCTCCCTTTTCCAACCTTTATACCTACTTTCAAGGAAGTTTGTTAGAGTAATCTACCTACAGCTGTAGCTATAGATTTCGGATTTTTCAAAATCCCGTGGGAACTTGACGGGCGAAAACTAAAATATTTATTCAGTGTAAAAGATTTCGGATTCGAATTAATAAACCTAATTTAAATTTTTTGCACACTTCATTGTATAACAGTACAGAGTACCTAAAATAAAATTTCTAAACCAGTTTTTGACCACCCGGACGATAATAGGATTTCTTAAGAAAATAGTGAACTAGTTCTTGTCTACTCCTTTTTTGTATTCTTATGTAATAAAAAGTAAAATAAACACTTTCATAGTATTTTATGAAACATAAATAAGTGCTACCAAGACTAACTGACTAAATCTTATAGTAAATTGATTAATAACTAACCGTGATAATTGCAGCATGCCACTATTTTTTTTGCTCTACACGACTCGTTTTCATTCATTAGGTGCAAGCTCAAAATTAGATCGCTTTGTTTTCAAAAAAACTTGAGCGCAATAAACTTTTTTACTGCTCATGTCCTGATAAGATATTCAAATTGGCTCAGAGATGAATTTTATTTAATTCACACCCTTTTTCACCACCTTCTGATAAGTGTCGGATAGTCGTAAGTTTTGTCACTTTCTTACTTTACGTCAAGTGACAAAGACAAAAGCTACCAGACACTTATCAGAAGGTGATGAAACAGGCCCTGAGTCTTATAATACTTTTATTTTGTAAGCATTCCTGAGTGATTCGCTAGGTGTCCGAGAACAGGTACGATATCCTACTTACAATCACACGATTTAATAAATTTTAATTCAAATTTCATTTATTCAAAGTAGGTACACTATACACTTTTTGAACGTCAATATAATATAAAGTACATGAAAATGAGGTAATGGTGATAATTACTACGAAAACTTATAATTAAAATTACGAGGATTCCAAACGCGCCCTGGTCTGAGAAGAGCCCTCAACAAACTCAGCCAGGTTATTTTTTTTTATTATAACCATCTCAAATAATGTATAATTTCTAAATAATTTGAACTGTTGACTTTTAGAGCAATCTATGTTCATGGTTTTTTGTCATTAAAAACATCTTTTACGCTATAATAGGATTTTTCAATTATTTGCGTTTTATAAGAACCTTGAACTTACCTATTGAGAAACAAATCCAAAATATCCACCGGCAACCGATTATAAGAAAGTACCTACCTATTAGAATTACCAACAAAAGATTTACTAATTTTCCGCAGCCTAGTAGCGGGCGAATAAAGTCGGTAAACAATAAATAAAAATAATAATTGTATAGTGTAAATATTGAAAATATCCACTTCCCTATTACTATTAGTGTACGTGTAAGCCTTCCCCCCTCGCCACCAACCTGCCCCCGTAAAGTATGATAGGGACAACTGCAGCTCAGGCTGATTTTACCTACAAAAACGTTGGCGAAAAGACGTTTCGTATTCTGCTATTTCCTCCTTCAAAACTGAACAGATCTCAAAAATTCTGGTATCAAAATTTAGAGGAATAGTTTATCTATGCCTCTATTATTTTCTTTTTTGTTAAAAACTTATCAAATTTGTCTGATAGTCGTCTGAACACGGCAGTAAAAACGGGTATTTTTTTCGGGTTTTTGGATTGTCATATTTCTTGTAGTGATTATGTTTTGGAAAAAAGGAAATGATAGAGGCACGCATTAATTAGACATAGATTTTTTGGGAAAAAAACATTGCTCTAGAGGTATTATCCACGAAGGAAACAGCAGAATACGTTTGTATGGAGAAAGGTCCACTCGAGTCCCCTCTTAAGGGAGTTATGAAAAAATATGTAATCCGCCATTTTGTAGCGGCGGCCATCTTGGACCGATTTTCTTCAAACATAGCTAACAACACTCTTGACTAATTCACCTTTCAAACAAAAAAAAACCGCATTCAAATCGGTCCAGCCGTTTGAGCGCCACAGGGGAACAGTCAAACTTATAACACCCCGTCGTTTTTGCGTCGGGGGTTAAAAATGGGAAAAACAACGTTACCCTGAAACTAACTCCATGTAAGTAAATACGAGTGCATAATATGTATGTGTATCATGGACTATGGTATGTAATGTGGAAACCCAAGGAAATCGCGGTCAAACTTTAGCTTTTAAATGTAAAATAGAGCTAATAGGTACAATTAGCGCGGAGTGTACACCATTCAGTCCTTTTTATTTTAGTCTTTGTTGGGGAACCCGCGTCCCTCACTAAAGCACAAAAATAAAAGGCTCTTAACTCTCTTCAGATTTTTATTGAAGAATGAAATAATTAGGTTTACATTCAAACCTGACTCTCGGTCCGGAGAGGGAATAAAAAGTTTCTAGGGCAGCATGATAATTATACACGGGGCCGTCATGAATATGGATTGCCAGCTCATTATATGCAATGAATAAAAATGTTCTGGCAAACGAAGCTACGAAAAAGTTTCATACACAGGTAGGAACATCGTATAGAGACAAGTCTAGTTCTTGAAAAAGCCAATTAAATACGTTTTGGAACACCCATATAAGTGATTAATATATTATGGTCCTTATTTTATTGCAGTTTAAATATTTCCATAGATTTCGTATACTTAGTATAGATACTTGAATATAGGTGCTCGTATGCCTAAGACTTTTCTAAAGTTTAGGACTACATAACCTACAAGTGTAAATTGAAAATTTAAAAAACCCCCGACATTCGCCATTTAGTGGCGGCGGCCATCTTGAATTTGCAATAGTGCTATTCTACTAGTCAAGCCCTTTCATTTGATACCCATATCAAGGGAGTTGTGAAAAAATATATCATTCGCCATTTTGTAGCGGCGGCCATCTTGGACCGATTTTCATCAAACATAGCTAAGAACACTCTCGACTAATTCACCTTTCAAACAAAAAAAACCGCATTCAAATCGGTCCATCCGTTTGAGCGCCACAGGGGAACAGACAGACACACACACACACACACACACACACACACACACACACATACACACACACAGACACGTCAAACTTATAACACCCCGTCGTTTTTGCGTCGGGGGTTAAAAATAGAGTTTTATCGTCTCAGGTACAGTTGGGTATAGAAGAAATATTATTTTGTTTTGTATTTGACTTCAATTATTATAAAAAAAGCTTTGTTTCAGTAAAAGTGCGGCAGCAAACGCTTGTAGGTATAAATTACTCCACGCTCCATCACTGAAAGACCCTTGTAAGCGCACTTAATCCCGGAATGTCATAATAGGCTACTTACCACTGCTCGGGTGAAATCTCAGCACTTTACTAAATACAGAATACAGTAATGTCTGAGAAACTAACAAATTATTCACCGTATATACTAAACTTTGTACAGGGCTATTATATGTATAATACATAATTAGCCGGGTCAAAATAGACGTAAAAATGTTATCAAATAACAGTAGGTAATTCCAACAGAGCTGAATTTTGGTAAACTATATTGCACTTACGTAAGAGATTTTACTTTTATATCGAGATAATATATTATGTGGAGGAGCAAATCTCATAAATCAGTCGTCAAAAATAGGCTATTTGACTAATTTTTGGAAATTGTTTTAAATTATTCTTTATTACTTATTAAAACACACTACATTGATATTTTTCGGAATATCTACAGTATTAAAAATTAAATCAATGATAAAGTTTAAGTTTTGAAAACCGCGCCAAAAACGACATTTCTGTAATAGCGCTGATCACATGATACGCGTGACGTCACAAACCAGTGAGCAAGTTTATAGGTTCACACACAGAGTATGGGCACAGTATGGGTTACATAACCAGAAACCACAACAAAACAGCGCAGCTATCCAGTAACAATAATTAAATAGTTAAATACAAATTAAAAGTAATTAAATAGGTTAAATACAATAAATACAAAGTTAAATGCAATAAATGGAATGCGGGAGAGGAAACAAGAAAATAACAATCTTTAATTAAGTAATAAATACATAGAAAAATATTATTACCATCATCACTTTTCTCGCTCGCTCTCGGTGCGTGCGACAGAGCACGCTGCGTGATTAGTTACGACGGATGGCGCGAAAAACACTTGTGTTATGTGTATTTAGGTACAAATCTTTTGTTTTTGTGAGGAAATAAAGAAAAGTTATGAGTTTATCTTGTGATAATTTATTAGTGGAAGAGTTTATCTAATTATTGGTATGAAAACAATTGTGTATTGTAGAGTATATGCGCTAGAAAGTCACACCAAATAAGTGAAATTAAGAGGTTAATAATGCTATTTTAATATCAATCTTATTGTTTCAAACTTAAAGTTTACTTTCGGTTGGTTGATAAACTTCAATTATATCGACCAAGTAAAGTGTACTCTCAAGTATAATTATCAAGTGACGTCACCAGAGTAGCAACCAATCACAGAGCGTTCACGTGTCTGATAAAATTTCAAAAATTATAATGTTTTATTTCATGCAAAATATCGCGTAAAATTACATAATTTAGTGTGATTGAGTGAAATATGTCTTTTTTAGGCTATTATCTGATAAGATGACCACAATCAATAGTATATTTTCAATGTTGTCAAATACCCTATTATAAAATTACAAAGACGTTACCTAGCCTACCTACCATATCGAATAGTTCCAGCTATTCGATATGTGAAATATAGTATCTACCTCTTTTACCACCAGTAACTGCCAAGGCTTAACATAATATTACGAATAATGGTTGATCATTACAAAATTGAGTTGCATTAGGGACAAAAATAACAGTCACTGTTAACAATGGTTATCAAAATCACGATAGCCACCGGCGGTTACTGTTCTACTTTAAATAAATAATTACTTATTAAAAACCGGTCAAATGCGAGTCGGGCTCGCGCACGAAGGGTTCCGTGCCATTATATATAATTAAAAAAAACTACTTACTAGATCTCGTTCAAACCAATTTTCAATACATACATTTTCATTTTGTAATGTACATCATATATTTGTTTTAGTTTTATCATTCTCTTATTTTAGAAGTTACAGAGGGAGGGAGTAGGGACACACATTTTACCACTTTGGAAATGTCTCTCGCGAAAACTATTCAGTTTAGAAAAAAATTATACTAGAAACCTCAATATCATTTTTAAAGATCTATCCATAGATACCCCACACGTACGGGTTTGATGAAAAAAAATTTTGAGTTTCAGTTCTAAGTATGGGGAACCCCCAAAACTTATTGTTTTTTTTTTTCTATTGTTGTGTGAAAATCTTAATGCGGTTCACAGAATACATTTACTTATCAAGTTTCAACAGTATAGTTCTTATAGTTTAGGAAAAAGGTGGCTGTGACATACAGACAGACAGACAGACAGACATGACGAATCTATATAAGGGTTCCGTTTTTTGCCATTTGGCTACGGAACCCTAAAAAGCTCATTTTAGTAAATACAGCGATATTATTGAGGGACACAGCGAAAACAGGTCCAGGCCTTGTAGGGACTTTCACACGCCTCGCTCTTGCGTCACTCGAATCCAGTGAATCGTTCGATGTCGTCTGTCCACCTAGTTGGAGGTCTACCAACAATGCGCTTTTTGGTGCGAGAAGATCGCTATTCTAGCACTTCGGGACCCCAACGTCTATTGGTTTTAACTTTTACTAACTCTGTTCCCCGCCAGTTGCCAGTTCACCGTTCAAATCCCCGGGGCGTTCAAAGTAAAATAAATTATCAAAACGGTAATAATAGAGAGGGTTTCCTTATACACGCCGCACAGAACAACAAAGGTGCAGATATAAAACCGAGTCTTATAAGGAAAACTTTGCCATTGTTACATCTGAAACCAGGGATTGCATTGTTGGACTTATATTAAAATGGGAGTTCTATACTTACGTCAAAGGATTACTCTAAAATGTGGTCATAAGGCTGGTTATTTTACTCTGTGGCAGGGCAGGGTCATTTTAGACGTGCCACAACCACAACTACGCCCCAATAATATAAAATATTTCACCGGAAACAAAACTCTGTTTTCCGTTCTCGTCGTCGTCAACCGATAGACGTCATCTACTGGGCATATGTATTCTTGTTGTGGGCTATATAAAAATTGCCATCATATTAGTGTGTGGTGAAGTGACTACTGACTAGGTCATTTAAACACGGTAGGTTTTCGATTTTTTCATAAACATTGTTCATAAACAATAATAATACACCTTAAAAAGTCCACCAGGTTGGTTGGATAACAGTGATAACAATATGGATCTGAGGTCGCAAACTATAGGCGTCATAAGAAGGCTCAGGGTCACTCAGTGGGAAATGGAGAGAGCTATTGACTCATTGAGTCGTGAAACTGAAGTGGCAATGGACGGGGGCACATTGCTCGAAGAATCGATAGACGTTGGGATCCCAAGGTGCTTGAGTGGTGACCTCGCACTGGCAAACGAAGCGTGGAAAAACTTCACTAGATGGACGGACGATCTCAAGTCGATGGCAAGTCGCTGGCAGCCGCAAGTGGAACAAGATCGTGTTTTGTGGCGATCCCTGCATATGTCCAGCAGTGGAAGTCTTTTAGTTGAGACGACGACGATAATATTATATAATTTTTTTTTAAATATTAATTGCGGGCAAACGAGCAAGCAGGTCACCTAATGTTAAGTGATTACCGCCGCCCATGAACATTTGCAGTACCAGAGGAACCACTAATTTAAGCGGCTTTTAAGGAGTTTATTGATCCGCCCCTTGAACAACTCTATGTCAAAGCTATGTGGAAACACCTCCAAAGGGAGTTGGTTCCATAATTTTTGAGTGCGCGGAAGGAATGACCTCGCGCAACGCTTGGTTGATGTATCCCAGTGATCCAGGTCGTGAGGATGATAGCATTTTCGGTGGCGTGCGGTGCGATGCTGGAAATTAGTAGGTGGAATTAGATCAAACAACTCCTCAGAACATTCCTCGTTGTAGAGTCGGTAGAATACGCAGAGGGAGCTAACGTCCCTGCGAATCTCTAAGCCCTCCAATGAGCTGTTTAGTTAACTCCTCCTCTTGTCTTTGCAACTTTAAAAGGACATGATTGCTTCTTTCATGGTTCGTGGCAAAATCCGTACATAAAGGCTTTTGTGGAGTTTGCGTAGGTATTATATCGTGAATTTGTAGACGCTATTTCCATACACTGCTTGAATCTTATGAATTCGCGGAGAATTCTATAGCTCTCGTAGGTGAACTGAATTTGTTGGCACTCAGGTACCTACATACTCGTATATAAATCAAATAGGGTTTGTTAGAGCAGCAACATGAATAGGTAGGCAGCGTGTGGGTTGGAACTAGTGTATAAGACATTTTCTTTGCAAATCGATACCTCTGGTCCAAAGCGTAACAATTCAGAAGTTCTTATGAAAAACCAGAAAATGAAATGAGTAGTGATACTTTTACCAGTGTATTTAAATTCATATGAAAGTAATACTACTCTGTGGTAATACCTAGGAATTTCGAATAGTTACCTATTCCAAAAAGTAACATTTCTGAAAATCAGTAGGTATACCTAGTTAACAAGAAGACAGAATTTTTTTTATTGGCTGTGGAGTTTTTACATTTTAATTTTATTGTTTTTAAGGTTTCGGCACCCAAAGGCAAAACATAGCCTTAATACTTAGTGTCACTCTATGCACAGTAAACAGATTACAACCAGTACTGAAACTACCTACAAACCAGGGACTGAAAGCGGTAGAGCATACCGGTACATACCACCGTTATCATACCGGTACAAAATAGGTACCGAAATCTCAACCTTTATAAAAGATACCTTTATTTAACCGCTTTGCGATTTCGGTACCGAAAAAATACGAAAAGGTGCGCGCGCGGGGGTGAAGAATTTGACCACGTGCCGCGCGCCGCGCGTCCCCCGCTTCCCGTCGGTTCCTGTGTTTGTTAAAACGTAAGGATTTTAAGAAATTCCAAATGCTAATTTTAATCTAAAAATAAGAATATTAAAGAATATAGAATGCCGAAGTGGTGGGATTCATTCAACGGCACATCAAAGTAAAGCCTTATTAGATAAAAATATCGATATAAATAGCGGTACCGAAATTTTATTTCGGTACCGAAATTTTATTTCGGTACCGGTAAACTGAAATATAAAGGTACAGAAATAAAGAGGTACCGAAATGAAGCGGTACCGAAATTATAGGTATTTAAACAATTCGGTACTTTTATTAAAAGGGTAGGCCCATTACCGCTAAATAAAACTACCATTAAATTCCGGTTATTCAGTCCCTGCTACAAACGTTCGAAACGGCTCACTCACACAAACATGCGCATCAACGAGACCCCTACCGGGTTTTCGGGTGGATGGTCTCGTCGATGCGCATGTTTGTGTGAGTGAGCCGTTTCAACGTTTGTAGGTAGTTTCACTACTGGTTGTATCTGTATACTGTGCTCTATGTCTGTCTGTCTGTCCGTCCGTCATCTTCAGCTAGCCGTCAAAATGAATAGACTTTTTTGGATATTTAGCGTAGAACGTTAACCCAAAAACGAATATTGAATTTAAAAAACCAATTGAATTATTTTTCAAGAGGACGTGTATGAAAAACGTGCCGAAAAAAACATCCGCGACATTTTGATATCGCATAAATGAACCTACGCCAAGTTTATAGCTATAATTTTGGGAATGTTATTATAATATGAATCTGTACGAGCAACCTTTACCAAACAGGTTGAAGTCGCAAAGTTTCGCGACCCATTTGTTATTTACGATTAAATAGATCCAACAACAACATATTTGTTCTCCCGCCTGCGATATGGCAAATTGGGATGTTTTTCGCCCAAAATATGTACGAATTTTTCGTTGAAAAAAAATACCTACCCTTACCTTAGACTAAACATGTTTTTCTGAGACAGCTGTTTACTACAGTATAAGACATTTTACCTACAATATTATTTTACATTGAGTACAAGTGTAGCTACATATTACGCATTTTCCCTAATGAAACTGACGGTATCAGCACGGCGCGTACTGATGATGTCATTCATAAATCTGTGGTGCTATATGCTAATGCAGTCTAATTCAACTTTGCCTATAAATGAAACCTAAAAACCTTGACTCCACTTAGTCTTCTCTGGCATAGACCTTGAGTGGCAAATGCGAAGTCAGAAGCTCGCCTGAACGAGGGTCGAATAGGTGAATCTGAATGAAGGATGACGAAGCGAGTTCTCGAGCTCACGTGGAATATTTGATAGCAAAATGGTTTCAAATTGGGTGTGTATTTAACAATAGAAAAAAGATACTTACCGAGAAAAATATAACATGGCAAATTGTAATTTTTAACAGCTACGAGTAATTGCATTGATCTAAGTAGATAACTATTACTATCTATAACTATAATGGTGTCATTCAGAGTTTGCACATGATTAATCGTATTATAATCCGGTATATTTTCTTATTGGTGGCACTGATTCTAAACCATACCCGATTGTTTTCATTTTCGTATACTTAGTTTTGAAATTCTAAATGCGTAATTTTATTTCTAAATTGGGCTCATTCAGAATGCATCCGCGCGCTCTGAGTGCTTAGTCTAAGATCGAAGCACTCGAAAACGAACTCGAAAACTATTGATCGATTTCAGAGTAAAATAGACCTAAAATGGCTTGTTTTAAGGTTTGAGTTCGCCAATACATTCAGCATTCGAACACAACGAGCGCCCCAAGCAGAAATGTTGTAAAATACATATTCGAACTATGGAATTACGACTTTAAAATAGTTTTCGAATCACAAGTGAATTCAGAGCAAAATTTGAGTTCATTTTGCTCTGAATTCACTTGTGATTCGATCAATAGTTTTCGAGTTCGTTTTCGAGTGCTCCGATCTTAAACTAAGCACTCTGAGCTTGTATGTTTTGGAAATACGCTAGTCAATGGTAAAGTGTACACGGCACATGCAAGAAAATGTATTAAATTTTATAATCTGAAGGGGTGCCTTCAGATTATAAAATTTAATACATTTTAACTGTAACTACATACGTTGCTTTTAGTGTGATGAAACGTGCACCGAGTCCCCTCACCACATAACCCCATTAAGCAAATGGATGGAACTGAAATGAGTGCTCGTATTTAATATCGTCCTTTAACAAAATATGCTCATAATAATCCCCCTGGTTAACCCGTCCTTATTAATTAATTATTACGGAAAGTATTACGTCATAATATTAAAAATGATCGGGTGGATTTACGTATATATATTTTTAATTTATATGTAAGTCATCAAGCATGCGCCGTTTGGGTCGTCTCTACGTGATGCGCTTCGTGTGTTTTCTACGTGTAGGACCTATAATGATTATAGATCGACCAGAATCTCATGAAAAATAGGGAAATGAAATTCCAAGGTTAGCAACACTACGGCTGCCCTAGCGATAAAAGTAACTGACATTTTTTGTGAAATTGACTTTTTGCATTAACAAGAGTTTTATGTCGAGTAGTTTTTTACCACAGTTAAATATTTCAAATAACTTGAACCGTTTACTGAAATTTAAATTGCCCATACAAAGTAACTGCACTCACTAACCCGGAATATAATTGCAAAAACCAAGTAAACAACAAGCACAACACAAAAACAAAGTATTTGGATGTTGATTACTTTGTTTTTGTAGGTATTTAAAATGCAGTTGCTTGATTTTTCGTTTCGTGAAACGATCCCAGGTAAGGTGTTCTGAATGTAATTACTTTGTTTATCACTAGGGCAGCCGAGTTAACCTAGTGTTCCTTACTACAAAATTTAATTTCCCTATTTTCATGAGATTCTGGTCGATCTATACAAATTGTTATTTAATTTTCACTAATGTGTCACATACACAGAGCGACTGAATTTGGACTTCAAGTTGATTACAAAATTGCAGTACTGATGCTGAGGCGAAAAAACGTTAATCGTGTCGTTACCGCGTGCGAATTCGTCGGTGTGCTAGAGGTGTTAGGGAATTACTGAAATCCGATCAGTCGTAGTTAGGTTATTCGTACATCTGAAACTATACTAAGTAGGTATAGCTCTACTTATTCTTATAATGGACATTAGTAGCACGGAATAAGATAGTTAATTAATTAAAATATTTACTGTGTAAATAGCTAAAGTTAAGGGAAATCTCTCTCGAGCGCTACCGGGCGCGCCCCATACAAACGAAGTTTGATTCCTGTTTAATATTAAACAAGATTAACATGTGAATGAGCCCGTGTAACTTTGAAAATACAATTTTTATAGAAATCTAGCAAAGCATAGCATTCGTTTATATGGGCCGCGCTCGTGAACGTTTAAGTGTTTTTTTCCAAAATAAAAAGCGATTATGTGATTTTCTATAATTCAAATAGCCGTTAACTGCATTAATATCAAAGGTAATTAGCTATTAAATAACACCTATTCCTTATCACTTTCTTCAACTTCTTTACATCTCAAAAAGAAACAAATTATTAACCCCAGTTTTTAATAATAATTTTTTTTATAATTGTATAAAAAAATCCGCTGCTTTGTCCCTCTTATCTTTCAGTTTACGTGGCGCTTTTGAAAAGTTATCTTGCAAGATTAAATAAGAACTTTTAATAAATTGCCTCGGGGCTAACTAGGATTGAACTTTACGTGCAAAATCTGATTACAGGATAGCCGTTCCAAATTTGGTAAACAATGTTTTTGGGAAGTCAATTTCGGCAACAAAAAGTTAAGTTAATTCATCTTGCAATTCAATTGTCAAAAAAATATATACTTACTTAAGTTAATAAAAGTTGGTACTATGTTTCAACCTAATGACTTGATTAGTTGACTGGTTGAATAAAAACATAACCCTATGCCATCGCCAAGCGTAGTTAAATCGTGCCAGAAACGTTCGGAAAAATATTAAAGAGACACATTTTTTTTCAATTATAAATTCATCATTTCAATATTTAAAGCTTTTCCGTGGACGCTTTATATTGTAATAGACCTTATCGCTTGCTATTGTAGTTACATCAATGCCTTCTGTGCACTTACCATGCATCGTGACTCGCGAGATTAACATCTATATCTATACTCTATACTAATAAATAAAATTGAAGTGTCTGTCTGTAATCTATATACTAATAAATAAAATTGAAGTGTCTGTCTGTAATTTCGAAATAACTACCACATATTAAGCTCATATGGTTATTTGGACGATACCATAACCGAATCACACGTTTTTAAAATTTTTGTCTGTCTGTCTGTCTGTTTGAACGGGCTAATCTTCGAAACGCCTGAACCGATTTTGACGGGACTTTCACAGACAAGTAGAGGATTAACCAAGGAGTAACATAGGCTACTTTTTTAACCGACTTTCAAAAAAGGAGTTGTGTTGAAATCGGTAAAAAACGCCCTGATAGGCATTTTTCGGTGCGCGCGACGGCCGACACGCTCGCGCTGCATGGAACTCCCCGCGCCGCGCGCCCCTGCGCCCTGCGCCCGCCGTACGCGGTACCGCGGTACACCGCCGCGCGGCGGGGGGCGGGTGGACCAGAAATCTACTTATCCCTCAGGATTTGTGAAAAACCGAAATTCACGCGGGCGAAGCCGCGGGCAAAAGCTAGTATCTAAATAACTACCTCATATTAAGCTCATATTGTTATTTGAACTGTACCAAAACCGAATCGCACGTTTTTAAAATTTTTGTCTGTCTGTCTGTCTGTTTGAACGGGGTAATCTTCGGAACGGCTGAACCGATTTTGACGGGACTTTCACTTACAAATGGAGAATTAACCAGGGAGTAACATAGGCTACTTTTTTAACCAACTTTCAAAAAAAGAGGAGTTGTGTTTTTCTACCTATGTACAATGTACATTGTACACCGATATCTCCGAGATTTCTGAACCGATTTGCGTAATTTTTTTTTAATCGATAGAGAAACATTGCGACACTGTCCTATAAAACGTTTGGATTCCAACTCTTCAATCCTGATGCTGTAGGGGACCTGATCCGCAAAACTAATGGGATTTAGAAACTGTCGGTTATTTAAATTGATATTGGGGGTTCCAATTAAAGACTTTATCGTTGAATGAACTTGAGTAGGTATATATCCAACTCCTCAACCCTGATGCTGTAAGGAATTGCATTCTGAAATCGTGGGGATCCCACGGGATTTTTCCGTTTTGGGTACGGGTTACTACAGATAAAACTACTTTTTGTTCTGGAAAATCAAAAGTTCCCACGTTTTTTATAAAACTAAATCCACACGGGCGAAGCCGTGGGCATCATCTAGTACTTAATGTAAATTCACGTGTTCACGTGTTCTAATAACTGAGGTGATAATATAAACGAAGTGTTCGAAGTTAACTCCTTTATTGTTACATCCGAGGGTCGGCTGCATTGTTTCAGTTATATTGAACTGAAAGTTTAATACTCCAGAGGAATATTGTGCCAAGTATATTATAGGTACGAGATAAAAGTGAACATTAGGGATGTTTTATAAAGAGAGGGTGGTCAACGTTTTCATTTATCTATGGGCATGGCAGAGACGATGCATAAACCATAGATTCTATTTATCTTTACTTAATATTATAAATACGAAATAAATAAAGCTGTGATAGCCTAGTGGTTAGGACGACCGACTTCTAATCGGAAGTCGTAGGTTCGATCCCGGGCACGCACCTCTAACTTTTCGGAGTTATGTGCGTTTTAATTATTTAAATATCACTTGCTTTAACGGTGAAGGAAAACATCGTGAGGAAACCTGCATGCCTGAGAGTTCTCCATAACGTTCTCAAAGGTGTGTGAAGTCTGCTAATCCGCTTGGCCAGCGTGGTAGACTATGGCCAAAACCCTTCTCACTCTGAGAGGAGACCCGTGCTCTGTAGTGAGCCGGTAATGGGTTGATCATGATGATAAATACGAAAGTAACTCTGTCTGTCTGTCTGTCTGTCACGCTTTCGCGCCAAAACTGCTCAACCGATTTAAATGTTTGGTACACAGATACAATAAAGCCTAAGAAAGGACATAGGCTACTTTTTAATGTGAAAAAAGGGTTGTAAGGAGTTGAAAAGGGGGTTGAAATGTTTTATGGAAATATCTTCATTTTTAAAGCTTAAAAGCTCGGAATTTATTTTTTAGACTGTTGATTAGATATAAATAAAAATGTCATTTAAATTTTGTGTGTGTGTTTGTGTGTGAATGTGAAAATAATGAAATCTATAGCTACAGCTATAGGTATTACTACCTATACAAACTTTTTTGAAAGTAGGTATAAAGATTGGAAAAGGGAGCGGGAACGGGAACCAGAAATCCACGATTCTCTCGGGATTTGTGAAAAACCGAAATTTACGCGGGCGAAGCCGCGGGCAGAAGCTAGTTTAATATAAATAAATGGCATGAACGTGAGTGCCATTGATAGAATGCCTTTGAGCGTTTGACGTATGAATACGCGAGAAATATTTTCTGCTAAATTTTGATATTCCCTTGTGCTCCTAATTCGCTATTAATATGTACACTAATGAAAAATTTATATCTCACTCACTACGACGGAATACATAATTTTTTTTATTGTGCTTTAAAAAAACGCACATTTCAATAAATTCATGATCATTGGTCATTGATCATGAATTTACGTTTCAGACTGAGTGACCTGACATTTCCGTTGCCAAAGACGAGTCGCTTTCTATGCCACTGTCTTATGGCTTGCAAGTCTTTGGACGCTTCGTAAAAGAAATATCTTGGGTGTCCAATTAGGCCTTTTACTATTGGACAACCTGAGTTTATTATACTCTCCTTTGATTGAGTAAATGTTTTTTTTTTATATAAAAATTGATTTAAACATTTCCATACAAAACGAGACTTTCATAAGCATAAATCTGATACAATAATGGTAGCTAGTGTCAGAGAAAACATATCCATTTATTTATTATATAAATCGCGTATGTATTCTGTAGAGTGCTGATTAATGTAAGCTTTTAACATTGAGCTGTATTCTATTATTACAGTAGGCATGCCTATCTACTTTTACTAATGGAGCAATTTCACCTGACCTTCGTAGTGACTATTAATCTAAATACTATGCGGAGGTCAGATTGAATAGCTTTTATTCGGTTTATCATTCATCACATCAGAATTGTGATAAATTGTTATTAAGTAAGTAAGTATAGTTTTTACATGTTTTAGTTTTTACTCTCTGTCGTCAACCTAAGATTTGATATCAAGACAAGCCTTGATTTAAGAATCATCCCACATGTTATAGCGCTGCATTCTTCTATTCCTGTTCGTTACATATCTTCATTAATCACTAACTGTATACATACATTCGAGATGATGTGTTTTTAAAGAAAATTCAGGAAAAGACAGGTCCTGACGTCGAATTCCTCCTCAATACTCCCCTCAATACTGAATATCGTTTGATTTTTACGGAAATACAGCCAGTATTCTTCCAGTATTCTGTACTATTCCACGACCGGGCCACGCGATTTTTATAGTAATTAGATTAAGTTCTAGCCATAAATTTTATTGTAGGTACTTAATATTAAAACTAAAAGAAATAAAGCTATATAAGTATGGATCGGCTTTGCAACGATTGATATTCATACTACTGCAATTCCATTAAAATTGAAATCAGAGCTTCAGGAATAATTCCTGAATTTCTGAACATGTTAATGAACAAGACAAATTTAATTATAACCTCCGAATATCTGGAAAATATTTTATTCATACGGAAATATTAATTCCCAGCGACGATTTAAATAACTTTCACAAATAAGAATTTTCGCAAACACATGAAAAGTATCTTTTTTCGTGTCAATCACATATACATAATCGAGCGTAGTTTCAAAAGAGATTTCGGTATTGCAGATTAATAATTATGCTGCCACAATGCACAATGCGTGAATACATATTTACTTACAAAAACTACAAAAACGTAAACTTAGATAATATTTTAAAGAATTCCTTAGCGAACAAACGCATTTTATGGGAAGCAATCTTGCACAACAAAGTGCCCACACTCCTCAACGACACCAGTAGTATATGGCGGCTGTCAAAAGCAGTACACACATTACTTGGTAATAGATGTTCTAATTGGTCGCAGGCCGCACCCGTGTTTCTGTCGCCTCATTCCCCAAGTTAATGACAAATAGAGTCCGCCCTGTGTCTAAATATCGTCGCAGTGTTTTCGATAGCTAATTGACTCCAACCCTTTGTTAGCGATGTTGAAATGAGCCACTAAACCTGACGTGGAACATACGATGTAAAGGACGAAGCAACACTAATTTTCCGCCGAACAATTTGTTAGGATACAGTGATGTACACAGCATACAGTAAGTACGATGCAAATTAACCAATTTTCGAATTCCAATTTCACCCGTTTTGTATAGTTTGTTTGTAGTTTTCTATTGATTTTATGATGAAAATTTCAAAAAAATTTAGGTAAGTAGGTAGTAGGTAGGTAGGTAGGTAAGTAGGTAGTTTTAGGTAGTAGTACATTATAGACTAATGGCATGATCTAATAATTTTAAAGGACATGCATTTACGTTCATTCTGTGGCTTGCCGTACGTGTTGCTCTCCTTTCACTTATGACCAGACGCAAGCAAACCATTCAGGTTTGCTCGGGTCTGGCACTTTTTCCACCAATACAAGACTACAAATCTGTTCATCAAACTTTCACGAGTATCTCTACGTTAAAGAGTAACTTATTGTCGTGTTTGAGTTTTTAGTTTCAAGAACTTGACGTTTGGAAATCGATTTTTTGTTTAATACCTACCTACATAATATAATTTACTTAAACTTATAACTATAATATTTCTGCACAAGAATCTTTCTCTACAAGTTATAATTAGGGTAAAACCCGGATAGACGCCCCACTTTTTGAAATGGCCTCCTAACTTTTAAAATATTAATTTATCACAAATAATATTTATGAATATAGCTAGTTTAATCTTTTGGGTTCCATTATGACTTGTTTTTGTTGTCCGAACGATTACAAATTTTGCAGAATTTAACTTTTTGCAGACCCTTTTTTTGAGGATAGATGCCTACCTGTGTGGATAGATGCCCCACTATGAAAATACTAAAAAGGATAGATGCCCTATGAAAAAAATAAGCAAAATACATAGTTTTATAAGGTTTTATTATCTAAATATATAAAAGGAAAAGGTGACTGACTGACTGACTGACTGACTGATCTATTAACGCACAGCTCAAACCACTGGACAGATCGGGCTGAAAGAGATAGATGCCCCGAAGAATATTAAAACTATTAGGAATTTATTGAAAAAAGAAATAAAAATATAAAAGAACATTAAAAATATTAAAAAAAATACTTGATGTATCTATAGGTATATTAGGGGATAGATGCCTCTAAGGGCACCTATACCTCGAAAAATCGAGGCAACTATCCTTTTTGATATGGATAGATGCCCTTTTATTTATTAAATAAACTAAAAACTAAAGAGCGATTATTTACACTTAGGTGTACACTTATTGAACCAGTGTATTGACATAATAAAAAATATAACAGAATCTACTACTACTTCAAAAGTTATACAACGGCAAATACTCGCCTCTAAAACTTTGAAGGATTTGCCGCGTTCGCTGCGGAGATAATCACACGCACAAGCGAAACAAATTGTTTTAATACAAATGTATGTAGGGGCCTGAGGTTTGGGGGGCCTGCGCGTCTTATTTAAACTATCAATTTTTAGTCGCGAGTTTGGGAAGTCAGGTTTTTTGATACTGAGGCATCTATCCAACTGCGGCATCTATCCGGGTTTTACCCTATCTGCAACTAGCAACGAATATTATTCTGCTCGTCAAATCGATTTCAAATTATTTTTCAATTTGTTTCAAGAAATTATTTTCTTCGAATTCATTTTCTTTCTTACTATGGCTCTACTGGATATTGCATTCTGTGCTAAATTACGGTTTGTAGTTCGCCTCAGTTTGCTCCACTGCAATCAACTGTGGTTAATATGCTACTACGGGCCTAGTGTCATCTAGTTACGCGTATAAACGCCCTGTTGATTGTATGCCGTGCTAATATCGTATTGTTCATTTCGTATTCTGTTTTCAATTAGGCGCTTTACAGCATACAGAAGTGTAATGAATTAATTAATGTGAGTTATGAATGGTTTGATGTGATGGATGGCGCTATCTATTCTCTAACCGTGTTACATTATGTACTTACCTAGCTTCTGTGCATTAATCTTTGTGTCTATCTATCTATACCAAGATCCGTATAAGTAGTATGGTGGTTTGTATCATACCTGTCGTACCTTCCAGTATCAATATCACCATCGACGACTGTTACACACGTAGGTTTTTATACACAGGTTCTATTAGATATTGGTATTTTGCAGTAATAAAAAACTTAACCTTACCTCTTTATGTTCTTTGTGTCTAAAAGCTCCCAGCGAATTGCTTGAGGTCATCAAATCTGTCCATTCAATGAGAACTTTAATTATGCAACTTTCAAAATTTCAAACGTAGAAAATTTTCATTAGCAAAATAGATAATAATATTATTATGGTGGAATAGATTTCAATATGTTACTGTCCCTTTTCAAAATAAGATCCCATTTAGGTCGGTACAGGTGATTTGATAGCGGTCAGTGAAGAAATTGAAACTATTGTTATACCTATTTGGTCTAAGGTAGGTACTAAGGCGTCCATTTTGTAGAAACAAAAACTTCATTCAAAGATTTAAAACCCTTGTAGGTTAGGGATTGAACCCGCACGTCGTCTCAACCAATAAACATCCACTGCTGGTCATAAGTCTCTTGCCAGGATCGCCACAGAACACGAACATGTGCCTCTTGTTTCCAGCGGCTGCCAGCGACTCGCTTGAGATTGTCCGTCCATCTAGTGTCTTCCCACCCTTCGTTTACCGGTGCAAGGTCGCCGCTCAAGCACCTTGGGAACCCACGTCCATCAGTTCTTCGAGCAATTTGCCCCATTGCCACTTCAGTTGCGCGACTCGTTGAGCTATATCGGTAACTATGGATGCGGATCTCCTCATGTCTAATTTGATCTCGCAGAGATACTCCAAGCATAGCTCTTTCCATCGCCCGCTGAGAGACTCTGAGCTTTTCATGAGGCCCATAGTTAGCGAACCCACACATTTTGTAAAAAAAATACTTATTGTGATAGAGTATGTCGTAAGAAATAAATTTTATAAAGAAACCTAGCCACTGAAATAGAAATAAAGAGCTAGTATAGTAGGTATAGCTCTTTCACTGATATCGGTCAGTGAAGTGGAAGCTTAAACTATTTGAGATATAGAAACTTGGTCTGAGCGACGATGGCTATAACGATTTTAGAGAAGAGAAAAACTACATTGGATTTTTTTCGAAACGACATACTTAACTGAATTAATCCCAGTTGGTTTATTCTTGATTATTTTAGGATTACACTCACTATTATTCACTCAAGAATTATTTTGCGAAAAAAATGCGGGTTCAATTCCTGACTTTTGAGATTTTTTTTTAATCTTTGAATTCAGATTTTACGAGTATTATTATTTTATATCGACAGTTTCTTTGATCGCTCCAAAGTGACACATAATTTTACTTACCTACTTACTTTAAACCTTGTTAAGTGTTTATTGAGAATTTACTATTATTTGGGATCAACCACATTATTAAATTCTTATGCAATCTTTATTAAATTGAGCAATGTTTGTGGATACAGCATTCCGCTTTATTATTGTAGTAAATTGAAGACACATAGATCACGGCACGAAGACGGGAGATAGCGAGAGAATATGTTGAGCCGAAATCCTTCCCGTTCAACTTCGTTATATAAATTTACTGTTTTTATTCGTTTCTTTGGCCTGTTTTGCTTGATCTTGTATGAGAAAACAAGTTTTATCTTGGCAATTTATCTACATGTAACCAATTAAAGGGATTCTTAATACACCTCAAATATGAAGTAACTATTATATTCCGAGCGAATTCTACTTCCCGAAATGGTGCATTAGTTTTGACTTTTAACTAGCGTCATATGAGCTCATGAAATAGTAATTCGACTATTGACTATTGACACCAGCACTATTTCTATGTATTCTCATAGATAGATGGACATTATTTAACATCAGATAATTGCTCTTTATGCAAGAACCCAGATTCAACCAATTTGTATTTCTTGCTGGCTGGCTGGCTGGCCAGGCTGGCTTTCACTGATATATGTACCAGTATATGTATATGTACCAGTCGTCTCAATAATTGTAAAATATTAATCACACTACGTTTGCATGAGGGTCGATCGATAATGGATTTACAAAGACCAGACGAAAAGTAATTGCCATCCGGTACATTAAAACTTCAAAACTAACATCAAGGACTCTCTGGGGAAATCAAAATGTAAAAATTTAACCACGTCATTGTCACGCAGACACTGAATTGACTAGAGTACGAAATTCCATATTATGTAATATTGTTAAGTGCATCGAGCACCACATAATGCGTCTCAACGGGATTGTTATATTGTGACATTTCGTTTTACCTGTCCGTTTATATAAACTGAAAAAGTAGATATTATACTGACTTAACTTTATATCCACATGCTTATTTTTAAACTTACAATTAGACGAACTTAAAAATATTTTTACTACACAAGATAACACATTCTATTTCTACATAATATTATCTGCTATCAAATGGATTTTGCGGCATATATTCATTATGTGAAAAATTAATCACTACACTTATAAACACAAAATGTGGGTGACCAACAACTTTGCTAGAACTTGTTCAAATAAAATTATCGACTCGTACACTCCTCGTGAAAATAAAATATTATAACTGGGAACTAAACTTAGAAATCGTCGAAGTTTACTATAAATTCATAAGACATCGTATGACTGTGTCTATATCGTTAAATAATTCAAACGCTCAGTGCATTATAATATGGTGTCAAAGAATCAAATATTGCAAGGACGATACAAAGGTTTTATGACTACTACGAAATGTTAGATTTTTCTATTTTTAACACCTTCTTTTCTCGTTAACTGCTACATAAAGCAACTGGTTTCATACATTTCGTATACTAAATCTTTACGACATAAATCACTACATAGTATAAAACAAAGTCGCTTTCTCTGTCCCTATATCCCTATGTCCCTATGTATGCTTAAATCTTTAAAACTACGCAACAGATTTTGATGCGGTTTTTTTTAATAGATAGAGTGATTCAAGAGGAAGGTTTATAAGTAGAAAAACTGGACCCGGTAGGTGGCGCTAATAGCGGGCAGGACGACGTCTGCGGGTCCCCTAGTCTATCTTCTTCTATCTATCTATTTCTATTTCTATTAATATAATAAAACTGTAACAGATCCAATTCTGTACATTGAAGATATTTTGAAAATTTTTATTGGAGGGCACTCTATAGTCGACACTGAAGCCAAAACTGCAATTTTTTTCATTTTTGTCTGTCTGTCTGTCTGTCTGTCTGTCTGTCTGTCTGTCTGTATCTTGGCCGTGCATCACGCCGAAACTACTGAATGGATTCAAATGAAACTTGGTACGATTTGAGTTTATACTCCGAGGTAGGACATAGGATACTTTTTATCCCGAAATTCAACACGGTTCCCTTGGGAGAGGGGATGAAAGTTAAAACGTGTATTTAGCTGTAATTCATTAACGCATAAATCGATTTAACTCATTCTTTTTTTGCTCGAAAGGTAATACTTTAGGTATTGTCCCGTAAATATTTCAAGGTCATAGGTTTTTTAGTTCAGAAATGACAGACATTACAACCCTCAGTATTGGGTTCAAATAACTTGGGACCCGGATCTTTGAACGTACGGCTAATTTTAAACTGGTGTGCATTTAAATTTATGTTTGTTGGTCTGTTTATTTGTTCCAACTAATCTCCGAAACAGCTGGATCGATTTTAACGGAACTTTCAATGGCAGATAGGTAATGTTATAGGGAGTAACTTAGGCTACATTTATTTTAGGTACATAAAAGAATTATGGGATCCGATCCGATCCTATATAAAACCTATAAACACGCGAATGAAGTCGCGGGGGTCAGCTAGTAAATAAATAAATAAGCTTTATTTACATTCCTTACATTTTTACTTATACAACGTTAGTTTTACTTTACGCAAAACCCCCGACGCAAAAACGACGGGGTGTTATAAGTTTGACGTGTCTGTGTGTGTGTGTGTGTGTGTGTGTGTGTGTGTGTGTGTGTCTGTCTGTTCCCCTGTGGCGCTCAAACGGGTGGACCGATTTGAATGCGGTTTTTTTTGTTTGAAAGGTGAATTAGTCGAGAGTGTTCTTAGCTATGTTTGATGAAAATCGGTCCAAGATGGCCGCCGCTACAAAATGGCGGATGATATATTTTTTCACAACTCCCTTGATATGGGTATCAAATGAAAGGGCTTGACTAGTAGAATAGCACTATTGCAAATTCAAGATGGCCGCTGCCACTAAATGGCGAATGTCGGGGGTTTTTTAAATTTTCAATTTACACTTGTTATATGTATAGTGTTATATTTTTGTCCAAAAATATTTTGAAATCCTACAAGCTTAGTCACAATGGCTTACCGCGCATCAGCTGACGGACGGCACACAGCGGCGGTCATTCAACTCGCGTCGATCGCTAGTCCCTGTGGCGACGGCTTGCGGTGACCATTTTTTTCGAGGACAACGACGCAACATAACAAGCTTATAACTTCGTTACTTTTCATTATATTTTTTTGAAATTTTGTATAAATATTCTTAATGTAAAAATATTTGACACGTGTTTCGGTTTTTGCGCAAAGTAAAACTAACGTTGTATATGCTAAATTATTATTACTATCTTAAACTTAATTTTTCTGATCCTAAACCTAATTTACAATCTGAAACAGTATTCTTAATTGGTAATTTACATATTTTTCTATATATAAATCTATTTATATGTAAGGACCGCCTGTGGCGTTGAAAGCTTCCTCCAATAATCTCCATTGGCACCTCCATCTTTACGACATAAAACATAATATATAAACTAAGTATAAAGACATTGTTATACTCATTGTACACGTTGACGTTGTCCATTTTGCGTTTGCCGCAATATGGGAAAAATACAATAAGAGACCCGGCTACTGTAGTGACACAAAGAGATTTTGATTTCGTTAACTGTTGAATACTAAAAATATTGACAGCATCATATTATAAGGTGACCTAAGTCTATGAAGCTGACTGTTTTTTGACAAAATACCAAAAAACATATACTGAAGAAGCTCTTCAGCATTACGAGACGTCTCTATATTCGGCCGTAAATCGTGGAGTTTTAATAGACGCTGTGTAACGCAATTTTTATAGATCCCTTCATCTTTCTGCAGTGCGAATGGAGTTGGCAGCAGGCCCGGCCGTTGGATTTACATCAAACTGCTCGTATCTTTTTCTAGTGTGGTGAATATTTGCGAACTGCGCCAATAAAATACAGATGCAACGAGAACGCTTAGTGGTTTTTTTTTTCATTGTTGGTGTAAAGCCTGAAATTCAGGCAGCGTGCGCGACTACAACTGTACGACAAACTTCACACTGAGCGCGCGCGTACTTGTGCAAGATTTTTAACACATCCTTGACACCGCTGCGCGATTGCAGAGCTGCGACTCGTAGTCGTAAATGTCTCAAATGAGAACCAAACTCAGAAAATCTCAATAATTGAATTATCTATATCTACAGCCTATTTGCCGCAAAATTTACCGTTGCGAATACATAATTCCACTTTAAACCCTTTACATCGCTGTAGGCTTTGGGGATCAAAGTTAATCGAGTAAAAAGATCCATCACTGGTCGGGTAAGAGGCTACTACACCTACTTACTTCTATGTTGTGATTTTGACTATGTATGACTTATACGTATACTGCGAAATATCTGAGTGTGTGTTTCTGTTAATCCTATTAATTCGTACGCTTTGAATGTTAATAATAAATTAATACATAATTATAGTACCTACAATGAAATCCAGTTAATATACCTATAAGCTCAGAAGTTATAACCAATGATGAAGAAAATGCAGATTGTGACTTTGTTTTAGTCTATTTACAGAAGATAAGAGAAGAAAGAGACGAGAAGATAAAAAGGTAGTATTGTTATTATACCTACCCAATACCCATGCAAAAAAAAGCTGTGATAGCCTAGTGGTTAGGACAATCGACTTCTAATCGGAGGTCATGGGTTCGATCCCGGGGCACGCACCTCTAACTTTTCGGAGTTATGTGCGTTTTAAGTACCTATTTAAATATCACTTGCTTTAAAGGTGAAGGAAAACATCGTGAGGAAACCTGCATGCCTGAGAGTTCTCCATAACGTTCTCAAAGGTGTGTGAAGTCTGCCAATCCGCTTGGCCAGCGTGGTAGACTATGGCCAAAACCCTTCTCACTCTGAGAGGAGACCCGTGCTCTGTAGTGAGCCGGTAATGGGTTGATCATGATGAATACCCATGCATAGTTATAACTTTAAATTAAAATGACACAATTTAAATATCGCCGCGTAAATATGCACTTATATACCTACCTACTTCTTTCCCTTCCAGCTAAGCCAGCTAATATTACAAGTTTAATAATATGGATACGATTATAGTGTGACGGATAGGAATTGAACCAACGACCTTACGGATTAGACCGTTCCCTTAACAGGTGATCAATAAAGCCAGATTAAATAATCTAACCATCAAATTACGTATTTTGATTTTGTATTCAATTAATATTTCGAGATAAGTATCTAAGAAATTAAGAATCCCTAGGATTATACCTGAATAATCCGATTACTGACAAAGTCTAATTAATTTTCCGCTTATTTAGAGAATTTAAGGCCTTTCGCTGCAGAGCACCTAATATCGTATTAGGCACATATTATGTGTATAAACAGACGGTACGGTAGGTATCAAGGCTTTTGGAAAGCGATATAAATTTTAAAGAAATGAGCAGATTTTTTCCACAAAAATTATTATAGAAGGCACAAATAAAATCTTTGTTCTTGTTCTTTCTGCCAGGTAGCGGCGCGGTAGTCTATGTAGTAATATCTATATGATAGAGTGATTTATGTCCGTTAAAGTGACTTATGCCCCTTTTCCACCAACACTCCCCAAAAATTTTAGGGGGCTCCTAAGTCCCAGGTGACACTAGACTACTATTTGGTTTTCACCAACGTTTAAGGAATATTCACCTAAACGCTATGGATAATATAATGTGTAGATTTAGGTGATGTCTTACGCTAAGGGGTCCTTACGCAAAAAATTGTTTTGGTACTGGTGGTTACTGGTGAAAAAACTCACTAGGCTTTTGAATAAGCTTTCTTGGCATCCCTGAGGATTGATTAGACTAGACCAATCGCCAAGGACCGATATTTCACTTTTAGACTGCTGTGTTAAACTAACTTCCATTGGATCAAATATAACATATTGTTTAGGTAGAAAATATGCTTGAATATATGCCTGAATATACGCCTCCGAAGAAATCAATAATGTTATAATTTGTTGTGTAATAAAACGGATCTAATAAAGGCCCAAATTTGTTCACTCAAGCATGTCTTGTGCGAAATCGTTCTGAGTAAGAATTTCGCCCGACTCGATTTTCTGCCGGCTTACAGTAAATAAGAAAATTCATCCGAATCGCGCCGTTAAGCGTAATCGAGCGTTGTGGAAAGTATTAAAGAAGCAGACGCTATATTGCATAAGTTAGGATGTAACAATGAAAACTTGGAGAGTAGCGCCGAGTGTGCGCGATTCCTCTTTGGTCCAAGACATCAAGCGACTTACAGTTACGTAATGTCTAACTCTGAGGGAAATTTACCTAATCTTGGAGCGTGGAATTATGTGAAATCTTCATCTTACTCGAAACAAAATGTTTCGCATTGTTTCAATTTTAGTCTGGCAATTCATCGGGAGCTAAGATATAGTAATACCTCCTCTTCGGGAGCAAAAGCATGGAAAAAAAATGTAATGTCAAAGCCTTGGTTCGCATTTTGTTTCTTACTTAAATATTTTGTTAAAATAAAAGAAAGACGAGCGGCGGAGATTTTCATTCTTAGGTGAAGCACTTCTGATCCTCAATTCTGATATTTGCTGTTTATGTTTTGATTAAAGTCATGATTGTGTACGTTATAGTCCTCGTTGTTTGTTATTTCATTAGTGCTTTCATTTTTAAGATTGTTTTATTTATATCATCTTTGCTATTTTCATCTTTATGTTGAGCTTTTCATTCTTGAATGATTAAAAGTTCGTTCGTTCGTTCGTTCGTTTGTTTCAACCAATAGACGTCCACTGCTGGACACAGGTCTCTTGCAAGGATCGCCACAGCACACGATCTTGTGCCGCCTGATTCCATTGATTAAAAGTAGTGAATCAAAACTTACTTTTAATAGTTAGTCCCGTCTTATAAAGAGATTTCAAAATTAACGACATTGTAATACTACTAATATTATAAATGTGAAAGTGTGGATGTTTGGATGTTTGTTACTCAATCACGCCGCAACTACTAAACCGATTTGGCTGAAACTTTGAATAGAGATTATGCTCAGATTTAAAACATAGGCTACTTTTTATCCTGAAAAATCCACAGTTCCCACGAAATCTATAGCTACAGCTATAGGTAGATTACTATAGCAAACTTTCTTGAAAGTAGATATAAAGGTTGGAAAAGGGAGCGGGAACGGGAACCGGAAATCCACGATTCCCTCGGGATTTGTGAAAAACCGAAACTCACGCGGGCGAAGCCGCAGGCATTCTCTAGTACTAAATATCCCTTCCATTATACTCTTAAATAAACATCATTTTAAGGGGTATATATTTGTCGAATATTGAAACTAAATATCGGCATACCACGAGCAAAATCAATCACTTCACGAAACTCTTTGTTTGATTATGATGATGGCACTATGGGGTTTGAATCCGCCTGTTTATTAATGAGTCGCTCCCAGATCGCCTATTAATCAAGTTAAAGCATCTGGGTGACAACTGACTGTCAGTTTAAGTAGTGTTTAGTTTACGACTTAACATTAAGGGAGTGTGCATAGTAAAGACAAAATTTTAAACTAAATAGATAACACCACACCGCACAGGGTTACGTTTAAACTGAACGCCATGTATTTTTCAGAAGGTGAAAAGTCGGTGCATGCGGATAACATCATTAATTATTTGTTTATGTATTAAGTATATGAACATTTTTTGTATAATAAATTCAGAATATATTGCTTACTCAGCATTTCGAGCAAAAGCCGCGAGAAAGCGTTATTCCAACAAATCGTTTGTCTCGATAGAGTGGTAACTTGGTAACTAAGTATTTAAAAATGTAATTTTCTTAAATTACCAACAATTAATCTAGTTTATACAATCAGCATCTGCATGGATTCGGAAGTCATGATCTAACGTGTATGCGAAATCGTTGAGTAAACAATAATTTGCGGATGGTTTGTCGTGTTTGAATACCTTTACTGTTCAACTGTTTGTTTAGTTAAAGCGGCTGTTTGGAGAAGTTTCTGCCAACTCACACAAATACCTAGCTGCTGATTTTGCTACCAAGTTGATGTTTTGTACCAGGTATAATTGAACGACAAATAAAACTTTGTCCTACCTAACTAAATCAATTTCGGCTGTATCTATTTAAATGATTTAATGGTAGATATCCTAATCAAATAGTAAAACTTATGAAATCATTTGAAATGTTGGATAAAAGCAGGCATTACGAACCAGTGGTAGATTCAATTGACGATTCAAAAGTACTTATAAAAGTTTATTTGAATAAAAAACTTTTCTATTCTATTCTATTAACCTAGGTAGTTACTGGGCTTCTGTAAGTCTTTAGAAATAGCTAACTCCAGAGGCCTCATTTCGCTACGCATTTTTTTGTCAGTGGATATAGGGTATGAGGAAACCTGCATGCCTGAGAGTTCTCCATAACGTTCTCAAAGGTGTGTGAAGTCTGCCAATCCGCTTAGCCAGCGTGGTAGACTATGGCCAAAACCCTTCTCACTCTGAGAGGAGACCCGTGCTCTGTAGTGAGCCGGTAATGGGTTGATCATGATGATGATGATGATGATAGGGTATGCGATGACCACTCGTTTAAAATTTTACATACTTACTTGAATTAAGGTCTTTCAACTGTGCGTGTCGGAATAATTACTATAGTAATATTTGAACAACTGAATTTCGGATGGGTTCGAAATTAGTCGAATAGGTATAATACTCCAGCATACATCACGTCATAAAAGTATTCAGGAACTTAATAAAACTTATAAAGTTAAACTTTTTTTAAAGGATGATTCAAGAAGGAAGAAATCGATACATATTTTTTTAAATAATATGAATTCATTTGCGCGTTTGAGGCAGTCGTGCTAACGCACATGTGAGATAAGTTTTAGTGCATTAAGAAGATACGGCGTCTGGTTAATGCCTTTGACAAAAGAGTGCAGTGATGAATGCCATAAGACCAGTGTTGCCAGCACGGTCATGTCAAAAGTTACCTAAAATAAATAAAAAAGTAACCTTTTAGTGTAAAAAATAACCTTTCATTTTTTTGACGTGATATTAACGCAGGGCCGTCTTTACCCGGGGGTGCAAGGGGTGCGGTGCGCCCGGGCGCAGAGTCCTAGGGGGCGCAAGCCGACCGTCATAAACGATAGGTACAATACTACACTGAGGCAATGCGAGTGGAGCCGCGAGCACAACTAGTTCGCGGTGTGCAATTTAATTTCACTCTTATATGACTAGGTACTAAACTAATTAAAATTCATTCAACACATGCGCGGAAAAATGTTCAGTTCAAAGATCGCGGGCGCCCTTTGACGTAGCCGTCACATTTGAATCTTCGCTGCTTGGATTTTCAAATTTGATTTCGTTTAACAATTTGAAACTGTTTTATAAATAAAATCAATTGCATATAAGTAGGTACTCTTCAACGATTCATTTAATTAGTTTACATTCATTAAAGCTACAGCGGCTAAATTCACACTGAAAAATGTAGTAAAAAATGCAAATTAGGTTTTTTTTACCGATGATCGTCCATTTAGTGGTTACTAAGTTTGAGAGGGTGAAAATATAGGCTCTAAAAAAATTTAGATGACAATTTATTAGAATGTACCTACTCCTACTTAGTATAGTATAATTGCATTTTATGTTAGTTTTTTAGTGAGATTACTGTTTTTTTTATCCTAATAAAAAGCAAATAAAAGCTTAAAATTAATCATCAAAAAAATCTCTTTTTTTTTTCAAAAACAAATAATGTTTTTCTAAATGGTTCCATAATATTAATTATAAGTGGTTGTTAATGTGTTTTTAAGCAATAAAAATATTTTTTTAAGGAAGGATTTTTCTTTTAAAAATCATTAGATTTTGTACCAAATATTAAGATTTCAAAAAATACAAGTCATATAAATAACGCATTTGTAACAATTTTTTAGTAGGAGATAAAAATTAAAAAAAAAAACATTTCTATGCAGCTTTTGATAACAATAAAACGGATCATTAATAATATTTAAAAAAAATCTAAGTTTAAGTTTTTAATTTTGCAACAACGAAAATTGTTACTTAATAAAAAAATTGGTTGTCTGTGAAGCTAATTTACGGGTGATCATTTTTAACCCCCGACGCAAAAACGACGGGATGTTATAAGTCGCGGGAATTTATTTTAATCACAATTTTTCAATTAGTTATGCAATAGTTAATTAATTAAGTTTTTGCTGCTACATTGCAAGTGTAATAATTGATTTTCCCTTTTTTGGAGCAAATCTTGAAAGGCTTCATAATAGATCCCCTTTGAAAATATTTATAAATATTAATTTTAACCCCTGACGCAAAAACGACGGGGTGTTATAAGTTTGACGTGTCTGTGTGTGTGTGTGTGTCTGTCTGTCTGTTCCCCTGTAGCGCTTAAACGGGTAAACCGATCTATTATGAATCCTTTCAAGAATTGCTCCAAAAAAGGGAAAATCAATTATTACACTTGCAATGTTTAAGCAGCAAAAACTTAATTAATTAACTATTGCATAACTAATTGAAAAATTGTGATTAAAATAAATTCCCGCGAATTATTGTTCATTTATCTATCCAGTATACTCCTGAATTTTTTCATTTTTTAAATTTTATATTTAATATGTTTAAATAATTTTTATTGATAAAGTGCCCGAAATTGGTGTGGCTCGAGCAATCCAGAGCACCCGTTTTCAGCCGTATTTTCATCCGTCTGGGAACTTTATAAATATTGGTCCTACAGTTCCAGAAGTTGTGATTTTTTTTAGGAATATTTCTTCTTTTTAAATTTTTTTCTAGATTGGAAAAACCTTCATAACTTTGAGGTATTTGCAAAAAACTAAACCCTCCTTTTTTAGTTAATTGTGTATAACTTTTGCAATTTTTGTTAGCGGAACTTGATTTTTTTCAAAAATCATCTAGGTACATGCTATTCCAAATCGAACGATATCTCGTTCATATTTTTCCGATACTCCTGAAAAAAGCTGGCCAAAAAAAGCACTTGTTGACCAGACTAACAGATTTCAGAGGAATAAATAAATGAATCATAATTATATCTAAGGTTTTTTTATTAACAAGCAGGCCGACTTTCGCACCCCGGCGCCGCACATGCTTAAGACGGCCCTGTATTAACGTCTTATAAATAAATGAACGCCAGTCGCACGCACGTTAAAGCATGATTCATTGTCACGTACCTACCGCGTGCAAGCGTGAGCGCGGAACAAGCGATAGAGAAAGCACGATCAGCCGGCATAGCCGAGCGTGCAAGCGAGAGCGCGGAACAAGCGATAGAGAGGCAATGTTTTCTTATAACGTTAACCCGTAAAAATGTCCGTAAACTGACTTCACAGACAACTATTTTTTTTTCTAGTAGAAAGTTGTATTACAAGTTGATAGAATTGATGTTGCTTGTAAATAACTTGCACAAAATATAATATTCATTCAGACTGCATTCAGACATTGGTCGAGATCGGTCGAGAAGAGTTGCATGAAGAACCACAGATGACAGAGTATTTATGAAGATTCGAAAAATCACCTAAAAGTAACCTTTTGAATAGTGTAACCTAAAAGTAACCTGACCGAGCTAAAAATCACCTAAAAGGTTACAAAAGTAACCTTCTGGCAACGCTGCATAAGACTCTCAGAAGAAATTAATATATATATAGCTGCTCGTGCTGATTCACTGACTGATTGATCACCCCTCCTGTAAAATTTTGTATGAAAAATTTTTTTTTCAATAATGGTTTCGTATAGAGGACAAAAATTCATTCGGAACAAAAATATGGAGAGAGCTGATGATTGAGGATTTGGGAGACGGGTGAAGAGCACGCTTAAGGTATTGAAGATAGGTGGGGGGTGCTCGAGCAAATGTCACTCAAAACGTCATCCAATTGGCAGTGAGCCGAAACAAAATTCAAAATGGCGAAAAAAAGATGGCCGCCATACAAATTTTGTCCGTGTCCATCTCGGAGGGTATAAAAGATGGAAGAGTGGTTTCTTCGGAAAAGATGATCAGGAGCCAAAGGTCTACTCGATGAGTAGAAAAAAAAATCAAAATGGCGGAGTTTATTTTTCCAAAGAAAATGTATGGCGAATATTGAGAGAGAGAAGTTGTGAATTATGCAAGGCTTTCAATTAGGCAAGGCAAGGATGCGGTTTTTTGGAGAAATCTCAAAGAAAAATATGGGAAGACATGATGATTGAGGGTTTGGAAGATGGTTGATGAGCCCGGGCAGGGTATTGTAGATAGATGGGACTGGGAGGTGCTCAAACAAAAATTGCTCAAAACCTTATCCAATTAGCACTGAGCTGAAAAAAAACAAAATGGCGGATTCAAGATGGCAGCTATACAAATTTCGTTGGTGTCTATCTCACTAAGTATAAAAGATGGAAAAGTGGTTTTTTTGGCAAAAGATGATCAAGACGTGGTTTACTTGATTAACAGAAAAGAAACAAGATGTTGGAATTTATTTTTCCATACAAAATATATGGCGAATATTGAAGAGACTACACGTTGGGAACTATGCAAAATTTGATACAGTTGCTTTTCAAAAAATTTTTTTTATGGAAGAACTCTCATTCTGACAAATTATTCGGAGAAAAATATGGAGAGTGATAATGATCGAGGGTTAGAAATATGGCAGAGATAGGCTGCTCAAACCAAAATACCCGAAAGCAAAACCTCGCGGTCCGCTTTAGCGGGCCGCGCACCCACGCGCCATACTAGTTAATATATATATAGCTGCTCGTGCTGATTCATTGACTGACTCACTGATTGATCACCCCTCCTGTAAAATTTTGTATGAAAAATTTTTTTTTCACTAATGGTTTCGTATAGAGGACAAAAATTCATTCGGAACAAAAATATGGAGAGAGCTGATGATTGAGGATTTCGGAGACAGGTGAGCAGCACGCTTAAGGTATTGAAGATAGGTGGGGGGTGCTCGAACAAATGTCACTCGAAACGTCATCCAATTGGCAGTTAGCTGAAAAAAAATTCAAAATGGCGAAAAAAAGATGGCCGCCATACAAATTTCGTCGGTCTCCATCTCGGAGGGTATAAAAGATGGAAGAGTGGTTTCTTCGCAAAAGATGATGAGGATCCAAAGGTCTACTTGATGAATTGAAAAAAAAATCAAAATGGCGGAATTTATTTTTCCATAGAAAATGTATGGCGAATATTGAAGAGACTACAAGTTGTAAACTATGCAAGGCTTTGATGCGATTCTTTGGAGAACTCTCAAAGAAAAATATGGAAAGACATGATGATTGAGGGTTTGGAAGATGGATGAGGAGCCCGGGCAGGGTATGTTAGATAGATGGGAGGTGCTCAAACAAAAATTACTCAAAACCTCATCCAATTGGCACTGAGCTGAAAAAAAAACAAAATGGCGGATTCAAGATGGCGGCTATACAAATTTCGTCAGAGTCTATCTCACCAAGCATAAAAGATGGAAGAGTGGTTTCTGGGAAAAAGATGATCAAGACCTAAAAGTCTACTTGATGAACAGAAAAAAACAAGATGGCGGAATTTATTTTTCTACACAAAAAAAAATTATTGATGGAAAAATACGGAAAGAGCTGATGATCGAAGATTTTAGAGAGGGATGAAGAGCACGGCGAGGGTATTGAAGATAGGTGGGACGTGCTCAAACAAAAACTACTCGAATCCTCGCGGTCCGCTTGCGGGCCGCGCACCCACGCGCCATACTAGTTAATATATATATAGCTGTTCGTTCTGATTCACTGACTCATTCATCGCCTCTCCTGTAAAATTTTGTATGAAAAATTTTTTTTTCACTAATGGTTTCGTATAGAGGACAAAAATTCATTAAGAGGAAAAATATGGAGAGAGCTGATGATTGAGGATTTCGGAGACGGTTGAAGAGCACGCTTAAGGTATTGAAGATAGGTGGGGGGTGCTCGAACAAACGTCACTCGAAACGTCATCCAATTGGCAGTGAGCCGAAAAAAAATTCAAAATGGCGAAAAAAAGATGGCCGCCATACAAATTTCGTCGGTGTCCATCTCGAAGGGTATAAAAGATGAAAGAGTTGTTTCTTAGCAAAACATGATCAGGATCCAAAGGTCTACTCGATGAATACAAAAAAAATTCAAAATGGCGGACTTTATTTTTCCATAGAAAATGTATGGCGAATATTGAGAGAGAGTATAAAGTTGTGAACTAGGTATGCAAGGCGATTGATGCGGTTCTTTGGAGAAATCTCAAAGAAAAATATGGGAAGACATGATGATTGAGGGTTTGGAAGATGATTGATGAGCCCGGGCAGAGTTTTGTAGATAGATGGGGGCTGCTCAAACAAAAAATACTCAGAACCTCATCCAATTGGCACTGAGGTGAAAAAAAAAACCAAAATGGCGGATTCAAGATGGCGGCTATACAAATTTCGTCGGTGTCTATCTCACCAAGTATAAAAGATGGAAGAGTGGTTTCTTTGAAAAATATGATCAAGAACTAAAAAACAAGATGGCGGAATTTATTTTTCTACACAAAAAAAATTTTTGATGGTTTCGTGTAGAAAACAAAAATTCATGCGGAGGAAAAATACGGAAAGAGCTGATGATCGAAGACTTTGGAGACGGATGAAGAGCACGGCGAGGGTATTGAAGATAGGTGGGACGTGCTCAAACAAAAACTACTCGAATCCTCGCGGTCCGCTTGCGGGCCGCGCACCCACGCGCCGTACTAGTTAATATATATATAGCTGCTCGTGCTGATTCATTGACTGACTCACTGATTGATCACCCCTCCTGTAAAATTTTGTATGAAAATTTTTTTTTTCACTAATGGTTTCGTATAGAGGACAAAAATTCATTAAGAGGAAAAATATGGAGAGAGCTGATGATTGAGGATTTCAGAGACGAGCGACGGGCACGCTTAAGGTATTGAAGATAGGTGGGGGGTGCTCGAGCAAATGTCACTCGAAACGTCATCCAATTGGCAGTCAGCTGAAAAAAAATTCAAAATGGCGAAAAAAAGATGGCCGCCATACAAATTTCGTCAGTCTCCATCTCGGAGGGTATAAAAGATGGAAGAGTGATTTCTTGGCAAAAGATGATCAGGATCTGAAGGTCTACTCAAAGAATAGAAAAAAAATTCAAAATGGCGGAATTTATTTTTCCATACAAAATGTACGGCGAATATTGAAAAGACTACAAGTTGTGAACTATGCAAGGCTGTGATCCGGTTTTTTGGAGAACTCTCAAAGAAAAATATGGGAAAACATGATGATTGAGGGTTTGGAAGACGGTTGAGCAGCCCGGGCAGGGTATTGTAGATAGGTGGGAGGTGCTCAAACAAAAATTACTTGAAACCTCATCCAATTGGCACTGAGCTGAAAAAAACCCCAAAATGGCGGATTCAAGATGGCGGCTATACAAATTTCGTCGATGTCTATCTTACCAAGTATACAAGATGGAAGAGTGGTTTCTTGGAAAAATATGATCAAGACCTAAAGATCTACTTGATGAACAGAAAAAAAATCAATATGGCGGAATTTATTTTTCCACACAAATAATTTTTTTCATTGATGGTTTCGTATAGAAGACAAAAATTTATGTGGAGAAAAAATATGGAGAGAGCTGATGATTGAAGATTTCAGAGGCGGGTGACGAGCACAGCCAGGGTATTGAATATAGGTGTAAGGTGCTCAAACAAAAGTCACTCGAAACCTCATCCAATTGGCAGTGAGCTGAAAAAAATCCTAAATGGCGGATTCAAGATAGTGGCCATACAAATTTCGTCGGTGTCTATCTCACTGAGTATAAAAGATGGAAGAGTGGTTTTTTGGCAAAAGATGATCAAGACGTGGTTTACTTGATGAACAGAAAAAAAACAAGATGGCGAAATTTATTTTTCCATACAAAATATATGGCGAATGTTGAAGAGAATACAAAATGGGAACTATGCAAGACTTTGATACAGTTCCTTTTCAAAATCTGTTTTTATGGATGAACTCTCATTCTGACAAATGATTCGGAGAAAAAATATGGAGAGTGATAATGATCGAGGGTTAGGAATATGGGAGAGATAGGTGGAGGCTGTTCAAACCAAAATACCCAAAACCGAAACCTCGCGGTCCGCTTTAGCGGGCCGCGCACCCACGCGCCATACTAGTACTAATATATAACTACTGAAACTATCTTACTCAAAATATATTAATTATGAAACTAGGTATGTTCTTTTTTCATTACTTTTTAATAAAATCTGATCTAAGAGACTTATCGTTATTAATTAAAATCAGTCTCGTTCATTAACAAGCTCTGGGATTACTTTTAAAACTCTCATTGTAACTTATAACGAGGTTTTAACGAAATTAATTAGTAAGCAAATGTACCGGAGCATTAATATAATATACAAAACAAAGTCGTGTTAGTTCGAACACTTTTTAGCGTAGCATAGTGATATTATCTGCGGTATGTGCTTACTTGTACCTACTTTTTGTGAAAATCGTAAATTAAGTACCTACTCATGTAACATTATTTTGATCGAAATAAAAAATATCACCAGCGTTCATAATAATTATACAGAAATATCTCACGACTGCGATGACGTCATTTCATATCGACGCATATTACAAATAATAACGAAGTCTAGTAACGAGGGACATATTATAAAGCATATTTTGTATGAGGACTAAATTAAAAACGAGCTCTCATTTCAGTTCCATCCATTTGCCTAATGGACTTATATGGCGCAAGAGACCTCGTGCGACTTTCATCACACTAAAAGCAACAAACGAAACATGCCTCCGAGCTAGTGGAATTTAATATAATGTTTTTTACGAACTATATTATACCACCCAGGAAAATTTTGTTGTGCTCATACGATCATTTACTGGGTATACTGTATACACCAGGGATTATACCCCCCTGGGTACCTACTTGCAAGGTGTCCAATTGCAATTTTATATTCATTTAAGCAAATTCAAATCTGTGAGTACAATTCGAGCTTGCTCGTCGAGCATGTATCTTCGTGGAAGTTGAGCTTTATGGATATCACGACATTATCAACATTTTAAATAAATTACACCATTTTAATAAATAACGAATTAATAATTCCGTGACTAGTTAGCTGTTATCCATATAGTACATGAATATACCTATTATTATGTATCGATTTAAGAAAAATAGACGTATTTAATTAAGTCCTAACTTTTCGTTTGTCAAGAACACATACACGCAAAAACAAAATGTTATCGTCAACCATTGGTACCGGTTTGTCTATTTTGTGTTCCGTAGTCCTAATAATAGTGTGGTGCATGAATCCAAAGTGGCGTTCAATTCACAATTTTATAAATACTCACCAAATTTTGTTTGGGACTATACATCTGTGCATATCTAACAATATTGTGGACTTACTGCGAGAGAAATTTGAATTTTTGAACAGACATATATTCGTGTTGTCGATGTGCTGGTCCCTGTGTGCGACGGTTCTGGCCTACACGAAACTCGTGTTAGTCATCCCGGGCAAAATCAGCTACGAAAAACGAAAATCCATGGCATTCAGCTACGGCACCTTCATAATATTGGAAATCGTCTATCACTTCATCGTCCCGTGGGTTTATAACTTAGACGAGGATTTTGCGATCTTCATTCCGTTTATAATTTGTATTAGCTTGTTGATGACCCTAAACCTATTTTTAGTGCTCAGAGTCGTTTGCGCAGTACTGTCCTGTTGCAAGAAAAAAATATCCCGTACAGGAGGGATGCGCATTATAGCAGCGGTGGGAATCGCAGTCCTCTGTGATATGTACGTAGTGACACTCTTACTGACCCTCCTCTTAGACTATTTTTTTGACATAGGATTCGAGTTCTTATCAATTGCATTTGACTATAGACTCATCATGCATACACTTGTTGTACTCTTTAACAAATCATCTATGGATTATTGGAAGAAGGCGTACAGGAACAGAAAGCGACGTGCATTGAATCGAATGATCTAAATTTACATTGGGTACGATTAGAATTCGAGCATTTATACTTAATCTGTAAATAGGTAACGCTCATATACTTAGATAATTTATAGAATATTTCTTAGTAACTTAGTAAAGTATTTAATAATAATTTAATAATTACTACTAATATAAAAACCAAAAAGTGTAAATAAACTTTTCAAATTTTATAATCATATTTTATTAGTTATACCTTAATATTAATATGCGATGATCCTTGTATCGATAGCAGTTTAAGCCAAATTAAGGCGCCATCTCACCTCGTCATTTTAAAATGACGGGCACAGGTATTTAGTGTTTTAGCCATTTTATTCAACAGGATAACATAAGTCAAGACTCTAGTTTCTACCATTGCGCCGGTTCGGAAATCAGAGTCTGCTGAGATGATTCAAAAATAAACTAAAGTTGCTCTTTTCAAAACACTACGTATTAAATATGTATCAATTTATTGGTACCTATCAATCTTGTGGGCAGCTGAATGCAAATCATGCTTTCTTGCAAACTTTATCAACAACTTACTACGTAGGTATTCAATATATTTTGAAAATTTTAATCTATTAGTGTAGCTAGTTTATGAGGTTAGCTAGTTAATCGATTGTGTATCACCTCCTTGGCTTTAAATATCTATTTATCTTTTTCTTTTTCAAAATGGTACCTAAGCAGTGTTTTTCTGCCTTAACGAAGTGCACGCCTCTGGCGACATTCACTTCTATCAATCATCTATCTATCTATCTTCTATAATATAATACTACTTATCTATCTTCTATCTTCTTTTTCTTCTATAATATAATAAAACTGTAACAGATCCAATTCTGTACATTGCAGATATTTTGAAAATTTTTACTGAAGGGCACTCTATAATCGATACTGAAGCCAAAACTGCAATTTTTTTCATTTTTGTCTGTCTGTCTGTCTGTCTGTCTGTCTGTCTGTCTGTATCTTGGCCGCGCATCACGCCGAAACTACTGAACGGATTCGAATGAAACTTGGTATGATTTGAGTTTATACTTCGAGGTAGGACATAGGATACTTTTTATCCCGAAATTCAGCACGGTTCCCTTGGGAGAGGGGAAGAAAGTTAAAACGTGTATTTAGCTGTAATTCAATAACGGGTACTTCGATTTAACTCATTCTTTTTTTATTAGAAAGGTAGTACTTTAAGTATTGTCCCGTAAATATTTCAAGGTCATAGGTTTTTTATTTCAGAAATGACAGACATTTATTCGGTTCAAATAACTTGGGACCCGGATCTTTGAATGTACGGTTTATTTTAAACTGGTGTGCATTTATGACAACATAGAGTTATGTTTGTCGATCTGTACATTTGTTCCAGCTAATTTCCGAAACGGCTGGATCGATTTTGATGGAACTTTCAATGGCAGACACGTGATGTTATATGGAGTAACTTAGGCTACATTTAGTTTAGGTACAAAAAAGGATTATGGGATCCAATCCGATCCTATATAAAAACCTATATAATCACGCGGACGAAGTCGCGGGGGTCAGCTAGTAATATAATAAAACTGTAACAGATCCAATTCTGTACATTGCAGATATTTTGAAAATTTTTACTGAAGGGCACTCTATAATCGATACTGAAGCCAAAACTGTAATTTTTTTCATTTTTGCCTGTCTGTCTGCCTGTCTGTCTGTCTGTATCTTGGCCGCGCATCACGCCGAAACTACTGAACGGATTCGAATGAAACTTGGTACGATTTGAGTTTATACTCCGAGGTAGAACATAGGATACTTTTTATCCTGAAATTCAGCACGGTTCCCTTGGAAGAGGGGATGAAAGTTAAAACGTGTATTTAGCTGTAGTTCATTAACGCGCTGTTCGATTTCACTCATTCTTTTTTTGTTAGATAGGTAGTACTTTATATATTGTCCCGTAAATATTTCAAGGTCATAGGTTTTTTAGTTCAGAAATGACAGACATTACAACTTTCAGTATTGGGTTCAAATTAGGTTCAAATAACTTGGGACCCGGATCTTTGAACGTACGGCTAATTTTAAACTGGTGTGCATTTAAATTTATGTTTGTTGGTCTGTCTATTTGTTCCAACTAATCTCCGAAACGGCTGGGTCGATTTTAACGGAACTTTCAGTGGCAGATAGGTGATGTTATAGGGAGTAACTTAGGCTACATTTATTTTAGGTACATAAAAGAATTATGGGATCCGATCCGATCCTATATAAAACCTATAAACACGCGAACGAAGTCGCGGGGGTCAGCTCCGGGGTCGCGGGTTCGATTCCCGCCCCGAGTCTGGGTGTATTTATAATATGTATGTATGTGGGGCAATTTCAACAAAGCCGTTTTTTCTTGAATTTCGGTGGACTTTTTTATTATTAAGTTTTTTCAACTTTGAACTATGGTTTATTGTTCTTCTTGTTATTGTTTATGCTCTTATTGAATGCCATCAACATATGTCTTATACACTCGTGAGAATACGTGTTTAAAATTTTAATGCCACCGAAATGATAAAACTAGACACCGAAATGATATAAGTAGCCACCGAAATGATAGAAACTGTCCACCGAAATTAAAATTCACTGAAAATATATTAAATATACTACTGAGCAGCCTCAACCATACACTTTAACTAAATAGATGCACTCTTAGCAAGTCTAAGTCTTGTATACTATCATGAGTGACAATGTGTTAACCTAGTTACGTATATTCTACTTAATTTTAGATATTCCTCTGGATTTCACACAAAAAATGCACCTACCTACAATAAAAGGAATAGAATAAAACTAAATGAAAAGACATATATTTTAATTAACGATTTTAATCTTAGCTTAGCAATAATCAGTCTTTTAATTTCTACTATTCTAATAATTTCGCACTTACTTAAATACAGTGTAAACTCTATATGAGATTTCAGAGTAGTCGTTAAATGAAGAGAAAAAAAAATAAATATTATGATGCATACAGTGACTAATAAAGTATACAGTTTGAAAGTCTGTGACCAACCAAGAATATGATAACGTATAGATAATGCAGATGCATTATTTGACTGTGTATTTGAAGTTCCATTAGATTCTAAATCATCATTGATAATTGAGTGTGCCACTAAGGTTTGTCGAGTTGTCTGAATTTTGTATTTTTTTTTCTTATAATAATATGCTTTCGAACTGGCTGCGTTTTTTTTGCATAGGTTTCGGAGCTTGTGAGAATTTAATGCACTCCTCGAAAAAATTTATCCTGTAGCTTTTCTTCTTGCATATCTCTCTCTATCTTTTCTAAGAAACTCTTCTCGATCGCTTTTAATTCGTTGTTTTTTTTCTGTTCGTATACTTAATCTTCTTTTTTCCTTTCTCTCATCTTTGGTCAATGTTCGTCTCGGCATTCTAAAAAAAAGTACGTCAATGATAGTTAGTAGATTAGTAGATTACAATCAACTTTGAATTCACCTGACACTTTAAAATAAATAATGTTATGTGCGTAAGTATTTAAATATCACTTGCTTTAACGGTGAAGGAAAAAATCGTAAGGAAACCTGCATTCCTGAGAGTTCTCCATAACGTTCTCAAAGGTGTGTGAAATCTGCCAATCCGCTTGGCCAGCGTGGTAGACTATGGCCAAAACCCTTCTCACTCTGAGAGGAGACCCATGCTCTGCAGTGATCCGGTAATGGGTTGATCATGATGATTTTACAAAAAACTGATGAACAAAAAATCAAAACTTACCTATATTTTAAAATACATAGGTGCTAAGCTCGTTATCTACTAGAATTTTCCTTTTTGGTTTGGTTTTCGTTTATTTTTCAGTGTTTTTGACCACCTACCTTCTACCTACCAACAGTTCATGTATTCTTTTTGCGACCATTTCATAAACTTTCTCTATTGAGTAAAAAAAAATTAGTGTAGAACCAAATATGGGGAAAATCGGTGTACAGGTTCAATATTTTGATGATATAAGTAAGTGTACACTTATGTCAATTTGTACATATGAATTATATGAACGTAGGTATAATATAGTTACTAAAAACTCCCTGAAAGTATGTTAATTACGATAGCGAAAAAATTATCAAAATCGGTTCATTAGTCTTTGAGATAATTGCGGCCATACATACATACATACATACATTCGTACGGGTCAAATACATAAACTCTTTTTTTGAAGTGGTTTAGTTAAAAAATTACCTGCTGGCCTGAATTTTCATCGAAACAAAAAATAATGTACAAAATAATAAAACAATCCACCGAAATGAGACAATTAAACACCGAAATGATAAAGCAATCCACCGAAATGGGATAATTAAGATTTAAAAAAACCGAAATGAGAATTTTTATCATTTCGGTGAGTTTTTTGTCATTTCGGTTGACAATTTAGCCCACCGAATCCACCGAAATGATAACACCGAAATTAGAAATACGGACAAAAATAAGCATTACAAGAAGACTATTTATTACAAGATGATATGAATATTACACAAATAAACGTATTGCCATTACGCACTCTTGAATAGTTTTTTATATGTATTAACTAATTGCAAGACAAGTTATACCTGTACACGGAAATGATAAGAAGTTTGTCACATGCCACCGAATTGAACTACTTACTTTTTTTACGGGAACACGCAGGCAAGCGGCGCATGTCCTCCCACGATAAGCACATAGACCACACTGTTACCTACATTTTAAGCGCACGAAGGGGGAGCTAGAGTTGTACTATGCAAAACTACAATCGATTAAAAAAAAACACCGAGATGAGAGAACTTTCTGGGACACAAGCATTTTTACTTACCAGTTATTAAACTAAGTAGATGTTATCATAAAAATATTTTATAACTATACTGTCACTATTCACAATTTAAATAAAAGTAGCCATATACCTAAATAAGCAATACTTTTTGATTTATGAGGGAAATTACATTGAAAAAGGTTGTGAGGACAGCTACCGAAATGATAAATTCGGGGCTTTAAAAATTTTTTATTTCCTAAACTGCAGTCCTAATCAATAAATATTTATTGTCTCGCATAGGTATCTACCTATTCTACCTAGAAAAAAATATTAGATCTTTATACTAACGTTGGACAGTACCGATTTCACCCATGCCGTGCGAATTTTGCTGTTGGGAAATCCACCCATGTATACCTTTATTAAAATATATATGTATTTATATGTAAATATGTCTATCAGTCGGCTGTTACCTATAACACAGGCATTAAGTTGCCTACTTTAGGAACAGACGACCGTGTGTGTATGTGTAAGTATTTATTATTATTTATTATTTACTAGCTGATCCCCGCAACTTCGTTCGCGTAGATAGGTGTAGGTTTTTATAAAGGATCTAATAAACTAAATGTTACTCCTTATAACATTGAAAGTTCCATTAAAATCGATCCAGCCGTTTCGGAGATTAGCTGGAACAAATAGACAGACCGACAAACATAAATTTAAACGCACACCAGTTTAAAATAAGCCGTACGTTCAAAGATCCGGGTCCCAAGTTATATGAACCCAATGTTGAGGGTTGCAATGTCTGTCATTTCTGAACTAAAAAACCTATGACCTTGAAATATTTATGGAGCAATATATAAAGTACCACCTTTCCAACAAAAAAAGAATGAGTGAAATCGAACAACGCGTTAATGAATTACAGCTAAATACACGTTTTAACTTTCATCCCCTCTCCCAAGGGAACCGTGCTGAATTTCGGGATAAAAAGTATCCTATGTCCTACCTCGGAGTATAAACTCAAATTGTACCAAGTTTCATTCGAATCCATTCAGTAGTTTCGGCGTGATGCGCGGCCAAGATACAGACAGACAGACAGACAGACAGACAAAAATGAAAAAAATTGCAGTTTTGGCTTCAGTATCGATTATAGAGTGCCCTCCAATAAAAATTTTCAAAATATCTTCAATGTACAGAATTGGATCTGTTACAGTTTTATTATATTACTAGCTGACCCCCGCAACTTCGTTCGCGTGGATATAGGTTTTTATATAGGATCGGATCGGATCCCATAATTCTTTTATGTACCTAAACTAAATGTAGCCTAAGTTACTCCTTATAACATTGAAAATTCCATTAAAATCGATCCAGCCCTTTCGGAGATTAGCTGGAACAAATAGACAGACCAACAAACATAAATTTAAACGCACACCAGTTTAAAATAAGCCGTACGTTCAAAGATCCGGGTCCCAAGTTATTTGAACCCAATACTCAGGGTTGTAATGTCTGTCATTTCTGAACTAAAAAACCTATGACCTTGAAATATTTACGGGACAATATATAAAGTACTACCTTTCTAACAAAAAAAGAATGAGTGAAATCGAACAACACGTTAATGAATTACAGCTAAATACACGTTTTAACTTTTATCCCCTCTCCCAAGGGAACCGTACTGAATTTCGGGATAAAAAGTATCCTATGTCCTACCTCGAAGTATAAACTCAAATCGTACCAAGTTTCATTCGAATCCGTTCAGTAGTTTCGGCGTGATGCGCGGCCAAGATACAGACAGACAGACAGACAGACAGACAGACAGACAGACAGACAGACAGACAAAAATGAAAAAAATTGCAGTTTTGGCTTCAGTATCGATTATATAGTGCCCTCCAATAAAAAATTACAAAATATCTTCAATGTACAGAATTGGATCTGTTACAGTTTTATTATATTACTAGCTGATCCCCGCAACTTCGTTCGCGTAGATATAGGTTTTTATATAGGATCGGATCGGATCCCATAATTCTTTTATGTACCTAAACTAAACGTAGCCTGTTACTCCTTATAACATTGAAAGTTCCATTAAAATCGATCCAGCCGTTTCGGAGATTAGCTAGAACAAATAGACAGACCGACAAACAAAAATTTAAATGCACACCAGCTTAAAATAAGCTGTACGTTCAAAGATGCGGGTCCCAAGTTATTTGAACCCAATACTTGAGGGTTGTTATGTCTGTCATTTCTGAACTAAAAAACCTATGACCTTGAAATATTTACGGGACAATACTTAAAGTACTACCTTTCTAACAAAAAAAGAATGAGTGAAATCGAACAACGCGTTCATGAATTACAGCTAAATACACGTTTTAACTTTCATCCTCTCTCCCAAGGGAACCGTGCTGAATTTCGGGATAAAAAGTATCCTATGTCCTACCTCGGAGTATAAACTCAAATCGTACCAAGTTTCATTTAAATCCATTCAGTAGTTTCGGCGTGATGCGCGGCCAAGATACAGACAGACAGACAGACAGACAGACAGACAGAAAGACAGACAGACAGACAGACAGACAGACAAAAATGAAACAAATTGCAGTTTTGGCTTCAGTATCGATTATAGAGTGCCCTCCAATAAAAAATTTCAAAATATCTTCAATGTACAGAATTGGATTTGTTACAGTTTTATTATATTATAGATAGACTAGCTGACCCCCGCGACTTCGTCCACGTGGTTATATAGGTTTTTATATAGGATCGGATTGGATCCCATAATCCTTTTGTGTACCTAAACTAAATATAGCCTAAGTTATTCCATATAACATCACCTATCTGCCATTGAAAGTTCCACCAAATCGATCCAGCCGTTTCGGAAATTAGCTGGAACAAATAAACAGATTGACAAACATAACTCTAAACGTACACCAGTTTAAAATAAGCTGTACCTACGTTCAAAGATCCGGGTCCCAAGTTATTTGAACCCAATAAATGTATGTCATTTCTGAACTAAAAAACCTATGACCTTGAAATATTTACGGGACAATACTTAAAGTACTACCTTTCTAACAAAAAAAGAATGAGTGATATCGAACTACGCGTTAATGAATTACAGCTAAATACACGTTTTAACTTTCTTCCCCTCTCCCAAGGGAATCGTGCTGAATTTCGGGATAAAAAGTATTCTATGTCCTACCTCGGACTATAAACTCAAATTGTACCAAGTTTCATTCAAATCCATTCAGTAGTTTCGGCGTGATGCGCGGCCAAGATACAGACAGACAGACAGACAGACAGACAGACAGACAGACAGACAGACAGACAGACAGACAGACAAAAATGAAAAAAATTGCAGTTTTGGCTTCAGTATCGATTATAGAGTGCCCTCCAATAAAAATTTTCAAAATATCTTCAATGTACAGAATTGGATCTGTTACAGTTTTATTATATTATAGATAGATAGATAGATTAATGTATCCAGGTTAGCACGGATAGTATTCCTCAATTATTTATTAATGTATCCAGGTTAGCACGGATAGTATTCCTCAATACAGAATAGAAGCGTACTAGTGCAAACCAATCGGTATTCAGATTATATTCACTAACTCTTGAATGCGCTGTTCTGAAGTGGCCATTATAACCAGCATCAGTCAAAAAATATAAATTAATTATATTACTGTAATTAATTTATATTATACAACTCATTTAATTGGAGCTTTCTAAAAAGTGCAATAAGTTATAGTTTCTGATGATTTTTGAAATAGGTAACATGTAAAACTGTCAATACAAACTTAATGCAATTTACTAACATAATCTATATACTTACATATTATGTCTATATTATTTTAGAATGCTACTAACCTTGCTTCCACTGTTAAACAGTGACGGGATCAATGATTTATAATGTACTAAAATAGGGAATAGATTATACGTAATATAATGTCTACGTCGGAAAGTACCTACCTACCTAACTACGTCATAATTATAATTCCAATAGTTATTTTGCAAATGTTTCACTTTAGGCCTTTTGTAGTATTAAAACTTACTATGAATGGTAAAAATCTTAAGTGTTATCGCCACAGCAAATTGTGAATGGATTAAAATATAAATTAAGGACTTTAATGCGATGAACGAAAAATATTTTACAAATAGGTAAGTAGGTACCTACTGCATTTTATCTACGCTCTTTTTTATTTACCCGACTGGGTATATGTGTTTCACCTGTGTGTATGTATGTCCATTCCTATGTCCGCTTGTAACTAATCAACGGCTCAACGGATTTTGATAAATGATACGTCATTAGATTTGTCTCAATGACGCGAGTGTTATAGGGTACCTAAATTAAAAAAAAATCAAAATGGCGGACTTTATGCGCTTTAATGTGCGAGCTGAAAAAAAAATTTTTCTTCAAGACCCTCGAGTGGGGTATCAAAATAAAGGGATTCAAAAGGCAAATACGAAAATGTATAAATTTATATATTTGGAAACAATTTGGAGTGATAAATCGTAGAAAATGACCGTTTCCTATGTCAGTTCGTAACTACTTAACGACTCAACCTATTTTGATAAATTATACGTCATTAGATTTGTCTTGACGGCGCAAATGTTACTGGGTACATAAAATTCATAAAAAATCAAAATGGCGAATGTTATGCACTTTAATGTGCGGGCTGAAAAAAATTTTTTTCTTCAAGACCCTCGAGTGGGGTATCAAAATAAAGGGCTTTAAAAGGCGAGTACGAAAATGTATAAAATCTATATGTTTTAAATCAATTTGGAGTGACAAATCATAAAAAAACAACTACACTGTAAGTGGCACGGTGGTAGTTTATTAATTTTTTAGTTCGTTTTTTAGCATGGCAGTCGGGTTTTTTTAATTTTTAAATTATAGCTTGTTCCCGTATCTATCTATAATATAATAAAACTGTAACAGATCCAATTCTGTACATTGAAGATATTTTGAAATTTTTTATTGGAGGGCACTCTATAATCGATACTGAAGCCAAAACTGCAATTTTTTTCATTTTTGTCTGTCTGTCTTTCTGTCTGTCTGTCTGTCTGTCTGTCTGTATCTTGGCCGCGCATCACGCCGAAACTACTGAATGGATTCTAATGAAACTTGGTACGATTTGAGTTTATACTCCGAGGTAGGACATAGGATACTTTTTATCCCGAAATTCAGCATGGTTCCCTTGGGAGAGGGGATGAAAGTTAAAACGTGTATTTAGCTGTAATTCATGAACCCGTTGTTCGATTTCACTCATTCTTTTTTTGTTAGAAAGGTAGTACTATATTTATTGTTCCGAAAATATTTCAAGGTCATAGGTTTTTTAGTTCTGAAATGACAGACATTACAACCCTCAGTATTGGGTTCAAATAACTTGGGACCCGAATCTTTGAACGTACGGCTTATTTTAAACTGGTGTGCGTTTAAATTTATGTTTGTCGATCTGTCTATTTGTTCCAGCTAATCTCCGAGACGGCTGGATCGATTTTAATGAAACTTTCAATGTTATTTACATTTTACATTTATGTAGGTACATAAAATAATTATGGGATCCGATCCGATCCGATATAAAAACCTATATCTACGCGAACGAAGTTGCGGGGATCAGCTAGTATTATATATAATATCCTTTTCTCTACTATATGTAGTGTCTGTTACCATCTTTTAGATATTTAAATCATCTGGATTTCAAAAAACATAAATTCCCAGCGTAAAAAGCTGAAATTTTAAGTTGAAAATTAATTTCCCAATTCTTAAATGGAAAGTTGTCGAATCCGTATTTTATAAAGCACCTACTAATTTCCAAAATAAAAAATTAACAAGAAACTCAAGAGTTATTCTTCAAAATATAAATATTAAAATATTAATCGCACTAGAATTTTAAAATATTATTCAACATTTTGTGTCAAGTACCTACTCTTTAGTCTACGTACCGGTAGATTCAAAATCAAAAGTATACATTCTGTAGTGTTTGTTATTTATAGGTTATATTTAACCACTCGTCATTCGCTGTAGTTCGTGGTACGACTAGGCACAAAATAATGAAGTATCAAGCTTGCGCACAAGACTGTACCTACTCTAGTATTTTGCGCACTATATTAAAATTTTAATAAAATTACCTGTTTGTGCCGGACGTATATGCCTCGGTTAGCATATTTGACTGTGGCTCACGAGGGTTCGATTCTCGGGTCGGGAATAAAATAATTAGGCCTGTTGGAATCACCGAGCAGTGCAAACGTGGCCCTATCGCATCAGATGAGAATAAAAATATAAAAGACTAGCTTCTGCCCGCGGCTTAGCCCGTGTGAATTTTGGTTTTTCACAAATCCCGAGGGAATCGTGAATTTCCGGTTCTCGTTCCGGCTCCCTTTTCCAAAATCCAACCTTTATACCTACTTTCAAGGATGTTTGCTATAGTAATCTAACTATAACTGTAGCTATCGAGTTTGGTTTTTTTTTTCAAAATACCGTGGGAATTTTATTTTCATTAAAATATTTCAGCCAAATCGGTTTAGTTGTTGCGGCTTTAAAGAGTAACAAGTACGCACACACACACACACACATTCTTTCGCCTGTATAATATGATTAGTGTGATTAGTGTGATAGTGTGATTAAACGATAGAAAGATAGGTAAAGGGAGGTCCTTTGTAGGTTAATATAAAGTTTAAACACTCATCGCTGTGCGAGCTAAACTGCACTTTATTGTGTCGAAAAATGTGTCGCTTTTTATTTAAATGTCTGTGTGGATTGAAGCTACCAAACTATTCTGTGGTACGGTTAACTCGCAACGTGGCGGGTTTTAGCTCTAATTCCTTCTCTCGTATGACAGGAGGCTTGTGCCCACCAGTGAGACCTGCTGGGTTATTCTGTAACTTAGTTAGCAACTGAAAATAGTTTCCAACTAATAAATTTGATATACATTGCTGCTTTACTGTGGGAAATTATAAAGTGTTTCCATAATTTCACACAGTAAAGCAGCAATGTATATCGAACTAATTTGTTGGCAACTATTTTCAGTTGCTAACTAAGTTACAGAATAACGCCCCTGAAATGGGTTGTAGTGCTAGTGATTGTGGATCCATTTTAATTTGTTCTAGGTACTTATAATACTATCATTTGCCATCTTCTGCATTTTTTTTTTTTTGGAAATCTATACCTATCATTGTAGCACCTAAATCTCATCTTGCTATCTAATAAGATCTTATCTATTTAGTATCTTAACTAGCCGTCCTCCTTGTTTCTAAGTTCTTTACGTTATCTTTGATGCCGCTGGAAACTTTGCTATTTTCGGTGATATTTTATCTAACATTGCAAAAGTTTTGTCGGCGAACAAGATTAAATGCAAAGTTTAAATTAATTCTAGGCTCCTTGCGGGGATACTGTTTCGGTCAAAAGCGGTTTATATCGAGACAAGTCTTTGTTGTGATTATATAATAAATCGTACCTACCATCTCGGAATGTTGGCTTGTTTAGTTTAAGTTATGTTCATAATATAGTTATAACAAGTTCTGAATAAAAATAGGGTGACCAAAAAATGTGAGTAACATTTCAAGGAAAATAAAATACCAAGAATATAAAACAACTGCTTATCAAATTCCAAAGTGGTTGGAGAAGAATTAAATTTTTATAATATCAAAAGCGGTGATAGCCTAGTCGTTAAGACTTCGACCTTCCTTTCGGGGGGACTGAGTGCTTAGTCTCAGTTAGGAGCGCGCCAAAACTTTTTAGTCTATTGATCGAATCACAATGGCTTCAGAGTAAAATGGACCTAAAATAAGAGTCATTGGGTTCATTTTGCTCTGAAGTCATTTGTGATTCGATCAATAGTATACTTATAGTATACTTTTAGTTTTGGAGCGCTTCAAACTGAGACTAAGCACACTGAGTTTCATACCCGGCACGCACCTCTACTTTCCCGAGTTACGAGCGTCTTATAATCTAAAAATGTAATATTTTAAACTGTTTTAAAAAAGTTGATATAATAACAGGAAACCTGCATGCCTGAGAGTTCTCTATAATGTTCTCAAAGAGGTGTGAAGTCTACCAATCCGCACGTGGCCAGCGCGGAGCGGTGGAAATTGGAATACAGTCTATAAACACTACTCATTTTAAGAGGAAACCCGTGCCCTGTAGTGCGCTAGTAATAGTTGGATAGTGATGAATATCAAATATGTATTTAAAGGTAAAATTCTAGGTACATCGATTATTGTTTGACAGTAATTTTATAAATTGAGATAACCTTTTCACGCCTAAAGGAAGTTTGCGAAAACAATAGCTTGTCCTAAAATCTGAGTTTCAATTAAGTATCTCAAAAAAATACCTAATTAAAATAAAAGAGATTAACTAGAGATCGCCTAGAGAGGACTATCGCAGGAACTACTGGACCAATTTCAAAATTCTTTCACCGTTGGATATGTACGTGATCCCTGAGTGATATAGGCTATATATTATGTACCACGGGCGAAGCCGGGACAGACCGCTAGTATAATATAAGCGGACTCTAATATTATATTTTACTGTAAAAATGGTCACATTAATAGGGGACGAACTGAAAAACCCTGGAATCCGTTATCAGTTCACCGCACGCCACTCGCTGCATTTTCATAAACTCACCGAACTGCTGCATTATTAAACTCGATGAATACCCCGAAATATGACAAATATTAGAAGATTATGCAAAACGGGAACTTTATAACTGCATTCCATAATTTAATAACTTTTCTATTTGGAAACAGTGGCTGCATTTCAACTCACACAAATTTCACATGCCGAAAGATAAAATAACAAAACTAATTCGGCTGTACTGAGGTAAGTACCTCAGTACAGCCGAATTAGTAATTAGTAATTAGCCGAATTACAATTATGATAGTTAAAAGCTTATTATACAAGAAACAGAAACAATTTTTTTGTTTGAAAACAAAAACAAAACGCACCCTGTATACGTACAGTATCGTCAAGTACATGCATGTATTCTGTGCCTCAGCATTACGTGCACCTAATTATTTAATTCAATATTAAAAGCTGAAGCCGTACAGACTCAGAAAATAAAGGGAAAGGACACTTTGCTTTTATTTCTGAACTCTAGCACCAGAGGAGACTGCATCAACAAAGGCAAAAATAAAAAGCCCTGCACAGTGTATACACGGCGCTAATTGAACACAGTAATGGCTGAATAAATTTGTTTGTACAATAAAGACACTTAAAACTGAACTATGTTCTATTGTTGGGTCCAAATTGCTAATTTGACCGCGGAGATTTAATTATGCATGCCGCTTGGCAGAGGGTGGGATGGAGGTCATAAAGGAGGGTGTCACGGGCAGCCTTGTTTATAATGTAGCGCGGAACGTGCAATCCAACCCGTCCCTGTCTGCGCCAAATATTCTCTTTTTATTACACTCTACGAACTTTTGCGGTTTATGACCACATTCGCGTTTTCCTCCATTTTATTCTAGGTACCTTAATATATTATGGTATGTATGCACAGACATTTTACCAGCGACATAACTTCTATTTTATTAACCCACGATGCAAAAACGACGGGGTGTTATAAGTTTGACGTGTCTGTCTGTGTGTGTGTGTGTGGTGTGTGTGTGTGTGTCTGTCTGTTCCCCTGTAGCGCTCAAACGGGTGGACCGATTTGAATGTGGTTTTTTTGTATGAAAAGTGAATTAGTCGAGAGTGTTGTTAGCTATGTTTGATGAAAATCGATTCAAGATGGCCGCCGCTAAAAAATGGCGGATTACGTATTTTTTCACAACTCCCTTAATATGGGTATCAAATGAAAGGGCTTGACTAGTAAAATAGCACTATTACTACGGGAGGTCGATGACCAATTGAAAAAGTCATTTCATACCGACTGGAAATTTTAACAACAATAGTTTAGACCGAACCCATCACAGCTCCGAACGTCAGCTGCCGCACCAGTGGTGGAGTTAAGAGTGAGAGCATGTGAAAGTGCTTGAAAATCAAAGCGCTCCGAGTGATTTTATCCCGGACAAAAATGGTCTTAAATCATTGTTCCGATCATTTTTGATACAGAAACAATCGTCAGCTGCGGCGCCGAGGGTGGGTTATACGTCCGCTACGCGCATGAAGTGCATTAAAATTTTGGCAAAAAAAGTTATTTTATACCTTATGAAATTTATGCAGCAGAATTTTCACACTTTTAAAATAATAAAAAAAATCGTCAGCTGCACTTCTGGTGGGGGAAAGACCGTCAGTCAGCGTGATAAACATTTTGCGCGCTCAGTACATTTAGCCTGTAAATCTAGGAAGAATATCCTATAGTTTTAAAAATTAGCCAAATGTATTTTTGGGCCTTCCTCTAGAATATATCCAAAAACCACATATGAGGGGTGCATAACCAGCCGCCATTTTTAATTTTGTCCTTTTTTTCGGTTTTTTTCTCATATCACGAAAATCTCTACGAATAGCATTATAATTACTTCTGACAAAAGTTTTATTATACAATTTGCCACAAATGTAGTCTCTTGCAGTTTTACTCTAAGTTTATTACTTTAGGAGCTTTAGGGTATTTTAGGTGCCTTTTTTGTTTTTTTTGCTCATATCTCGAAAGTCTCTACGAAAAGCATTATAATTACTTCTGATAAAAGTTTTCGTATAAAATTTTCTACAAATTTGGTTCCATGCATTTTTACTCTAAGTTTATTATTTTAAGAGCTATAGGATGTTTAAGTTAATATTTGAGGTCCTTTTTTTAGTTTTTTGCGCATATCTCGAAAATCTCTACGAATAGCATTATAATTACTTCTGTTAAAAGTTTTTACATAAAATTTTGTACAAATTTGGTCATGGTAATTTTTACGCTAAGCTTACTACTTTAGGAGTTATAGGTTGTTTAAGTTAATATTTGAGGTCCCTTTTTCAGTTTTTTGCTCATATCTCGAAAATCTCTACGAATAGCATTTTAATTACTTCTGGCAAAAGTTTTTACATAAAATTTTCTACAAATTTGGTCCTATTTAATTTACGCTGAGCTTATTACTTTAGGAGCTACAGAGTGTTAAATTTAACAGAGAGATAAACTAGTATAGATTAATCCCCTGACATTCGTTATTTTGTGGCGGCGGCTATCTTGGACCAATTTTCATCAAACATAGCTAAGAACACTTCCGACTAATTCACCTTTCATACAAAAAAAACCGCAATGCGGGTTTTTTGTTTGAAATGCGTAAAAATGAACAGGACAAAATTTGTAGAAATTTTTATATTAAAACTTTTGTCAGAAGTAATTTTATTGGTATTCGTAGAGATTTTCGAGATATGAGCAAAAAACTGAAAAAGGGACCTCAAATATAAATTAAACACCCTATAACTCCTAAAGTAGTAAGCTTAGCGTAAAAATTACCATGACCGAATTTGTACAAAATTTTATGTAAAAACTTTTTACAGGAGTAATTATAATGCTATTCGTAGAGATTTTCGAGATATGAGCAAAAAATTAAAAAAAGGCACCTAAAATACCCTATAGCTCCTAAAGTAATAAACTTAGAGTAAAACTGCAAGAGACTACATTTGTGGCAAATTGTATGTTAAAACTTTTGTCAGAAGTAATTATGATGCTATTCGTAGAGATTTTCGTGATATGAGAAAAAAACCGAAAAAAAGGACAAAATTAAAAATAGCGGCTGGTTATGCATCCCCCATTTATGGGGTTTTTGGATATATTCAAGAAGAAGGCCCAAAGAATACATTTGGCTAATTTTTGAAACTATAGGATATTTTTCCTAGATTTACTAGGCTAAATGTACTGTGCGCGCAAAATGTTTATCACGCTGACTGACGGTCTTTCCCCCACCAGAAGTGCAGCTGACGATTTTCTTTATTATTTTAAAAGTGTGAAAATTCTGCTGCATAAATTTCATAAGGTATAAAATAACTTTTTTTGCCAAAATTTTAATGCACTTCATGCGCGTAGCGGACGTATAACCCACCCTCGGCGCCGCAGCTGACGAATGTTTCTGTATCAAAAATGATCGGAACAATGATTTAAGACCATTTTGGTCCGGGATAAAATCACTCGGAGCGCTTTGATTTTCAAGCACTTTCACATGCTCTCACTCTTAACTCCTCCACTGGTGCGGCAGCTGACGTTCGGAGCTGTGATGGGTTCGGTCTAAACTATTGTTGTTAAAATTTCCAGTCGGTATAAAATGAATTTTTCAATTGGTCATCGAGCTCCCGTAGTATATGTAAATCCAAGATGACCACCGCCACAAAATGGCGAATGTCGGTTTTTTTAATTTTTAATTTATACTTGTTTCATTTTCATCATTTCTTTGTATGTGTTTACTTACTTTTGTATTTAAGCGCGATGCAATAACTATCTCAATTGGTAACTCCTGAGTAAAATGTACCTATGTAAGTATAAAGCTAGATTTTGTTGATATCATCTAGTAGCTGCATTTTCTTGAATAAACGATCATTAAAATGGAACGGAAACCAATGGAAATTATTTATAGAACGATCGCGACGACCTAAGGCTTCATCCTATTTAATCCTTGTTCGTCACACGTTACCTACGTCTGACGAACAAGGATTAGGTAAGGAGAACAAGGAATCAGGTGAATTTCAAACATTGCCTCAAAGAAGTACCTATACACGTAAATAAATTACTACAATCGTTGTATTGCACTTCGTTTTGCTCGCAAATCGTATTACTGTAGACCCACGACCGCTCATCCAGTTTTCCCCACAGGCGTCACCTGTCCAATAAAACGGTGACAATTAACGTAATTCACTGTCCGTCTGATAGACACCGTAATCCGCTGGGGGACGGAGAATTTTATCTGCTTATTAGTTACGAATCTTCTATCCTCCCTGCACCGTCAACCTCATTTTTTGGGTTCCGTACCTCAAAAGGTAAAAAAAGGAACCCTTATAAGATCACTTTCTTGTCCGTCTGTCCGTCTGTCCGTGTGTCACCACCAATTTTCTCAGGAACGGATGGACCTAGCAAGTTGAAGTTTATACCAGATACTAAGGTCTATGGTCCCTATTAGGTGTATAAAAATTAAGGTCCTGAGTCCATACAATAAAAAGATATGGGCAAATTTAGATTTTCACGAAAACTTGTAAGTACCAAAATTTACCTTAATTTTCAACTTTTTTTATTTTTCGGAATTTTCCCTTTACTTGATCTGTAAGACCTTGCTTTTGATCAAAATTAACAAATCTAGGTCAACCGGAAGTACCCTATATTTTTCGGGTCGAAAACCTAAATAGTAGTTCCAGTTAACCTAGAATTACGAAATTTGGTAAAAAGCCAGGTCTTACAGCATAAATAAAGGGAAAATTCCAAAAACTAAAAAAAAGTTGGAAATTAAAGGGTGTCCCCATACATACATAGTTGAGCCAATTAAGATAGACCTCTGAGTTGTATGAGTGCTCATACAATTTAGAGGCCTAGCTTAATCAGCACCTTACCTTTTAAGACAAACGAATGAAAAACAGATTGTACATACTTATACTTCTGGAGTACGGAACCCTCAGTGCGCGAGTCTGACTCGCACTTGACCGGTTTATTTATTTAAAATAATAATGCAAACAAAATGACTGACCACCTTCACCTTTGAACGCACATGTCCTCGATATCGGGGAGAGCCGCGTGGATAGATGCACCGAGTACAGTGCTGACTTGTTCGGACAAACACAAGGCGTTTCGAGGAAGGTGAGATTGCGTCATACAAAAGACATTGACAGACGCAAGTCCAACGCCTTGCGCCAATTTCGTCGGCGAAAAGCACACTTCAGTCAGGTTGAGAGCTTTACGCGGGATATGGCACGCTCAAGTAATTATAATATTACCTACATCATAAAGAACTTAATATTATAGTTAAATTATAACAAAATTATTTGCAATTTTTTTTCTTTACTTACCACTTGAGTTTAAGAATACGCATTACGTTTGATGGAAATCCGGAAGAAACACGATTAAGGGGAAGGGTTCACTTGTTTTCCTTAAAAATTCAGAGCTGCTAAGATATTTTTTCTGCGAAAACCATAAAATATTATGGTGTGATTTTTGAACGTGATGTTAAGTATTTCACTCGTGCCTAAAACATACCAAATAATAATATTCCTGTGAACGGTATTTTTATTTCTACCTACGTCTTAAGAGCAAATGGATAAATCCCTTTACGTATCGGATAAAAAGGTCCTCGTAATGGAAAGATATGAATAATTTATAGTGTTCCTATAATAAAACTTTCACCTACTAGGTACTTTATAAAGAGGAGGTTATATTGTACAAAATAAAATCAGAAGTTTAGGAGATTATTAGATAGCTATAAATAGGAACATATAAAAAACTGTCCATATATTATTAAAAATACATGTTGGTCCCGGTACAATTTTATAATTATCTATCTACATATTATATAGATAGATTGTTTTAATTAAACATTTTGAGATTAAATGAGCAACTTCATTTATAGCTATACCTACAATTTGGATAGGATTAATTATAACTTTACTCAACTCCGGTAAGAACACGAGGGCTCAAGTTTTCGAGCTTTATTAGCAAACGTGGTTGATACTAAAGTCTAAGGAAGTAAATCCGGCATGTCTTTGAACTGGAGAGAGATCTGCGAACCAACGTCTCAAACAAAATGACAAAACTCCTTATGCGTACGTGAGAAGAATTTGAAGTTCCTTTTGCACAATAGACTCTCCTATACACAGAAATATTGAATGAATTACTAGCTTTAACACATGGCTTCGCTTGCATCTTATACGAGTCCTAGCGGACCGACTTTAAATATAGCAGGAGCGATATATATGAAGCTTGGCAAAATTCTACCAACAACAAAAGTTCCAAAGTCAATTCAGTGGATGCGCTGAAACAAGCAAACGAACACAATTGTAGTATAGAAGATAAATTATAAAGATTTCTTTATTTACATAATACAAGTATCGAATTATCGACTTAAAACGAATCTCTCATAACTTAAAAATACGTACCAAATAATTTTCATAAATTCACTCGCTAATAGAGCCTTGCCTTTCTGTACACATACCTAATTGGGTTTATATACAGTTCATATTTTAATCGTTATTTCCAACTCAGCATGTTCCTGTGAATAAATTTACATGATAATTTCGACAATAGGTATTATTCTAAGCTCACTTCCTGAAAATATGAAAGTAACAGAAAAATAATAAAACTGTTATTATTATTTTATTCTTAAGTTTTATTAGACGACATCTACTATAGTGAAGTCCAATTTTACTCACTTATAATTTACTAAATTATCTAAACTCTTAAACCTCAAGTCGGGATAAGCGTTAGAAGTTTAAATTAACTTGTTAGGCTGGCTGTTGGCGGCCTCTCGTCCTCTATAGTTTACAAATAAGCAAACACGTGTTAGCTCACATTGCATACAAATTGATAGGCATCGTATTTTACTGGGAGTTCTATACGGCGAAATGGGCAAACTTGTATTGTATACCTAATATTAATATGCCAGTGGCGTATACAAGCTGGGGTAAGGCTAAGGAGGATTTGATACGAATAAAGTGGCTTATTATAAATAGTGTTTGCGGGATATCTATACTTACTAATAAATAAAATTGAAGTGTCTGTCTGTAATTTCGAAATAACTACCACATATTAAGCTCATATGGTTATTTGAACGATACCATAACCGAATCACACGTTTTTAAAATTTTTGTCTGTCTGTCTGTTTGAACGGGCTAATCTTCGGAACGGCTGAACCGATTTTAACGGGACTTTCACAGACAAGTAGAGGATTAACCAAGGAGTAACATAGGCTACTTTTTTAACCGACTTTCAAAAAAGGAGTTGTGTTGAAATCGGTAAGTATCTATGTTAAAAAACGCCCTGATAGGTATTTTCGCTGCGCGCGACGGCCGACGCTCGCGCTGCACGGAACTCCCCGCCGCCGCGCGCCCCTGCGCCCTGCGCCCGCCGTACGCGGTACCGCGGTACGCCGCCGCGCGGCGGGGGGCGGGTGGACCAGAAATCTACTTATCCCTCAGGATTTGTGAAAAACCGAAATTCACGCGGGCGAAGCCGCGGGCAAAAGCTAGTAAGAAATAACAATGGCAAAAACACATTTGTAACACCACATTTATAAATCCAATCTTGGTCATATTTTGTATGGCCAGACACGCTACCAACAGTCTGGGGGTTGGTAAAGAGTTTTGAGGCCTTATTACTTATTATATTACTAATCTCTACTAATACAGGTATAGGTAGTTATGTTTGACAGGCTATGGCGAAATGAGCTGATTCTCATTTGCTGAGTCAAAGCGCCACACCGAAGCTGCTGAGTGCTGAGAACTAAAGACACTTCTCAATCATCTTCTCAATCTCTTCATCACTCAATCATCGCTCTCATTTTTCTTACCAACCAATTTCATCATATTATAATGTATACGTGCACTAAGAAATTATTTCCATACTTTATAATGGCTTTTGAATAAAATTTTTTGAAAATATTTTTTATTCAAACTGAATATTTGTATTTAGCGTTACGTTGGTAGACACTTATAAATAATTGCGTCGACGATCGTGAAAAACTCTCTTCTCTCGACTATTTGCCATAGCTACAAAAACAATAAACATATACGTGGTTTATATCATCATCATCATCATGATCAACCTATTACCGGCTCACTACAGAGCACGGCTCTCAGAGTGAGAAGGGTTTTGGCCATAGTCTACCACGCTGGCCAAGCGGATTGGCAGACTTCACACACCTTTGAGAACGTTATGGAGAACTCTCAGGCATGCAGGTTTCCTCACGATGTTTTCCTTCACCGTTAAAGCAAGTGATATTTAAATACTTAAAACGCACATAACTCCGAAAAGTTAGAGGTGCGTGCCCCGGGATCGAACCCACGACCTCCGATTAGAAGTCGGTTGTCCTAACCACTAGGCTATCACAGCTTTTTTATATACTTACCTAATATATGTAGATAGGTGGTAGGTATTACAATTTCTGCACGTTACCTTCTAACTAATTTATAACTCAGCAATAGGTAAACTTTAGTTGGTACTCGCTTAATAAACATGAGCTATCTTCAAAGTCACATTTCAAGAGCGAGCACTAAATATTAAACCTGAATTTGCATTATGAGATATGAACTCCACTCAAATTCAACAATGCATAATACATCGTAGTGTTGCTCTGTCTTCAAAAATGGTTGAACCGCTCGAATGGAATGGAATATAGACTAGGTAGGGATGGTCTATAACTGTAGGTAAGCACTTATTATTTACCCAAATAGGTACTCAAATAAATCTGTAATTTCAAAAAAAACCGGCCAAGTGCGTGGCAAGCCACGCGCAGTGTAGGGTTCCGTAGTCACAATCCTCGAAAAACAGATATAACTCCTTAACCTGTGAACCCTACTTAACCATGATAGTTTTCCTTTAAAATTTATAATATATACTACTGCTGTGAATTTTTTCAAGTTCCTATATACTGCCATTTGGCTGATAGAGGGACACTTGACTCTAATAAAAATTAGCACTTTAAAACATCATATTTTACAAACGGATCTAGAAATCGAAAAGTAATGTTCCCACGCCCACAGTATTTTTAAAAGACCTATTCAACGATACCCCACACTATGGGGTAGACGAGAAAAAAAATATTCATCCCCACTTTACAAGTAGGGGAGCTACCCTAAAAAAAAATATTTATCAAAATTTTATTTCACCACTTTGTCGGCGTGATTAATATTTATACCCATGCCAAATTACAGATTTCTAGCACTAATAGTCTCTGAGATTAACCGAGGACGGACGGACAGACAGACGGACGGACATGGCGAAACTATAAGGGTTCCTTGTTTACTACAGAAGTACAGAACCCTAAAAACAGTCTCCTAAAGTAAGATCATACCTAAGTACGTGTTTAAAATTTTTGGCTATGATATGTTTGAACAAGCTTATTTTCGGAATGGCTGAACCTATTTTTAACTGAATATTTACAAACGGGTAGAGTAGGTATAAAACAAGAAGATAAAACTGGGGCTACTTAAATACTTATTCATATCCCGAAAATATTTAGGGCTCCTGCCTCCTACGGACATGGGTCTTTTTCAAGGATCGCCAATAACACGATCTTGTGTCGCTTGTATCCAGCGGCTGCCAGCGACTTTCTTGAGATCGTCCGTCCACCTAGTGGGAAGGCTTTCAAAGCTGCGCTTGCCGGTGCCAGGTCACCTTGGGACCCCAATGTCTATTGGTTCTTCGCGCAGTTTCACGATTCAAAAGCCCGGTTCGCAGCATAGGTACCTTTGTCTATAGGTATATGTATTTCCAACTCATAGTAAATTATGACCATATATTATGTACATATGTATATTATGTACAGGTGTACATTTACTACGATTAAATGTAAAAATAGAATATAGGTACAATGATAATATTATCTCGTTATTACGCTCATACGTTCATACCTGCAAGATTCCAAGTTATTGCTCTAGTAGGTACCTACTCCGAATGCAGAAACTCATACACGTAGAACGAGAATATAAAATCTCCCGGGGAGGTGCGCAATCCTTGAAATACCAATTTGTTATACATTTTATCTATTCGAAGTACCTACACGAAGTATGCAAAAGCAGCAGTAGGTACGTAGGTATAACGAGTGATGCGTCTACGCCAATGATTTAATCAATTGATTTTCATTAAATAACTAATAATTAATTTATCAAAGTGATTCTTCATTGATTACCTCGAAGTGACACGACAAATGTCCTTTTGTCCTTGGTTCTGACTTGTTATACTTATACCTAACTCATACGAATAAAAGTCAGTCTTATAAGCACTGGATATCAAAGAAACCCCTTGCGAAGTGGTTTTAAGCCAAAATTCTCTTATTGTAAAAGGCAAAAAGCTTTTAATTCTCAATGTTTTTTTGGTTATAAAAATCCTTAAACCGAAACTGAAATTCCATTTTGCAATTTTTGTCTGAGTCCGGCCAATTTCATTGCAACCGTGCGGTCGAAGTCAAGTAGTTTTAAATTAATCAGATCTATACAAATAAATAAAATTATGTCTTTGATTTCGAAATAAATGCCTGCTAAGCCCTATTTTTTTTTTAATTTTTATCTTTCTGTTTGTCCGGACTAATCTTTCGAACGGCTTTACTGATTTCGACGAGACTTCCACAGCCAGGTTGAGGATTATTATGTAGGCAGTAATCTAGGCTAATTTTTATCTCGGAAATATTGAGAGTTTCTGCGAATAAAAGCTGTTGGTATTAGGGACAATGATAGCTTACTTACATTTTTCATGACCTAGCCCACATACCTATCTAACCTTACCTAACTGCTAATTAACTTATCTTGACGGATTTTGTGGCCCAAATAGGTATAGCTTGCAGCCCGGAGACGGACATACGGTATTTTCTATTGGGGTAAATCAAAGAGTTCCCTCCCCAAACCCATAATAGTAGTTTATGAAACGGTTGCATAATAGAGGTTATTAAAACATGAGTGTGGGTTTAAAAAACGAGCCGCAGGTGAGTTTTTTAATAGTATCACACGAGTGTTTTAATACCTAATTATGTAGAGTTTCATACACTAATTTATCTAAACTCATATCTTAAAATCCAAACCATAAAATCTTGGTAATATTTGTCGTGAGTTTTCCTTGATTTTGCTGGCAAAAGATTGTTGGTTGGTGGTCAGGTGGAGTTAAATTCTCTTCAGTATCACTGCTAGACATTTTTCCGCACAATAAAAAACATGTCTTGTAAAGTTTTGAGTAACAAAAACAACAAATAAAAAATTTAAATAATAATAATAATGTCCTCCTGACCGAATTTCGGCCACGGCGGCCAGTCTCAACCGAGGCAGAGACTAGCCATCTGCGCAGGATATATTATAGTGCACTCTCTATTCCCTCACTCTCATAGTCCGATGGGACGCCAATGCGACACGACCGGAGAGAGATTAGGCGCAGGACCGACGGCTTTACGTGCTCTCCGAGGCACGGGGGTGTATCTAACACCGCCAACTTCCAACTCCGGGCTGGCACTGAGAATTTCTTGACAGAAAAACCCAATACCTCATTTTTTTTTTGGCCCGACCCGGGAAAAAAAATTAAATAATATAACTAGCGTATGGCGCCAAAATTCAGTTGTTACCATAGAGAAATTAATAGTATTAGAGGAGCCCTAATGTCCTATAGAAATTAGTGGATCGGAAAATAGCTCAAGCTTATTAAAAATTTTCATAAGTGTGTAAGAGACAACATTACATTTTTGACATAATAATAAAACAGTTTGCGGCAGACTTAAGACAAAAGATGGCCTCCCTAAAATGTATACATGAACACTCAACACGCACAACTTGAGACATCACAATGAACACGCGCCATTTTATGTCTTCGGATTGTGCGTGTATGATACCTAATCTAAGCGTGTGTGAGTGTATTTTTGACACGTTTTTAAAGTAGGTATGGCTTCTCCACTACTATTAATTTCTCAATGGTTGTTACGACGTAAACGACCAAGGAGGTCGCGCGAATTTCCCGCCATGGCTCAAAAATCTAGAACCCAGAGCCTGTACTATAATGGAGAAAAAATTATTTTATAACATTACTTTGCAATAATTTCCTAACAAAGTAGTGTTATAATGAACTTTATCTACTCTCATATCTTAAAATCCCGATTAATAAATCAAAATGTGTCATATATTGGACTACTTTATTCACATACATCTATAATATTTTAAAAAAAAATTAAAAAAGTTAAAAAGTTAAAATCAAAAAGGTTTTTCAAATCTTAATTTAGTTCTTACACAGGTTTCAATGTTAGATTGACTATTATTTATAAAATGAAATGAAAATTCTTCATTTGTGGTTAGATTGCTTTATTAGGAAAATATCTACGATTTTTAACTCGTGTGTAAAAAGCTCAAGTTGTCAAGGATAGCAGTGCTGTCATAAACAATATAAGTTTATTATGTACCAGCATTATGTGTCCTTCCTTCGGCACATTCAAAATATTATGATCGGCACTGCTTTCTTAAAAAACTCTGTTTAAGTACACTGAGAGAGAATTCCTAACGTCTCTTCTGATTTTCTCCTTCCTAAAGATTTCATTTAAATTTTCAAAAGGGAGAATATTTCCTTTCCGGATTACTTACTTAATCGGAAAACTACGAACCTACTGCAATTGGGAAAGGAAAAGTTCTCTCTACTAAAAGGAAATCCTTTTGGAAGGAGAAAATCAGAAGGAAAGTTAGGAAATTTCACTCAGTGTATTAGATATAATAGATAGATATATCTAATGAATGAAAATATCTAAACACCAATAGAATTTTGCAATATTTTACGATTTTTAATATACTTAGGTACTTAGATAGAACAAAATTATGGCGAACTCATTATACAAAATGAATATTCAAGACCTTACAATGTTATTAATCGACTGGCGATATTTTCGGGACTTTAGAACTATTAGGACTGCGATTTATGGCTTACCAATAATGCTTCCTTTACCAAACTAAAGCATTTTAAGATCACTTTTATAAGTTACACAGACAAATATAAATAATATTCGTATGACAATATGACTCGCACTTGGCCGTAAACTGACAAAAACATAATAAGGATTAAGTACAGACAGTTTTTGTACTTACACAGTAGGATTTTGCGTTACGCAATCGCTTATGAAAAAAAAATTTTGTCATATTGGACGGACAAAGGGTTTTTATCATTTTAGTATGGAACACAAAAAAATACTCTGAGCTTTGATAAAAAAATTAATAAATTTATCTTCAAAAAATCTTGAATCTACAAATAATTAATTTTAAGCTTCACCTCACGTTTTTTTGTTATTTTTTTACACGTTATAGAAAAACAACTTACAAAAAAAAATCGTTATAATACAGTACATTATTATTAAACTTTAACAAAGTTCTATTTTTTTTGTAAAATAATATTCGCGTAGGCAGTACATACAAATAGGTAGGTAAATAAATGTATAATTTTACTCATAGATTTTACTCTTCAAAAAAGTAATATCTAACCCGTCTCGCGCACGGGTCGAAATACTCGTCGTGTGGGAGGTCCAGAGCGGACAGCGTGGAACCGAAGTAGTGCCTGGTGAACTCCAGGGCGTCGTGTGGACGCAACAGAAGCAACGTCTGAAGGTAGTCGCGAATCAAACCCGTAAGCTCGCCACTCTCCGTCACGTACCTGGCACCTTCCGATGACCGCGTGCTCTGTGTAGATAATTATGTGCTAATTAGTCATTAATTAAATATTAATTACATTGTTCATTAATTTATAATTTAAAATATCCCTTAGGCCTCTTGTTAACACGCCGTGAAATCTCACGTTTTGTATGTATAATATAACGCACCGTACGGCGCGTCGTTCAGCACGTTATCCATACAAAACGTGAGATTTCACGGCGTGTTAACAAGAGGCCTTAATCTTATTCAAGGAACATTTTAAATTAGATATAGAAATTTAATATAAAATACTTTAAGACAAGCAGTTTCGTTGCCCACCTTCTGAAATCTCCATCATCACAATCTTGGAAAGTTGACTGTTCTACATGCCGTCAAGGAGTTCCAGAAATCAACTCCAAGTATTTAGTAACATCTAGTAATACTAGAAAATGATTTCAGACATAGACTACTTTTACCTTAGCATTGTTATGATATTACTAGGTATACATACTTTGTGATCAAGATAGTCTGAAAACAGTTGTAAGTCACGCCGCCAATGTTCCCGAAGGGGCTCGTGGGGTTCTATTTCATCGTTCTCGGGAACGATGCGCAGCAGAGGGTTAATGTGAAATATGTAGCTGGTGTCCGCCCACTCGTGGCTCACCGTGTATCCTGTAAGGGAACAAACTATTTAAAAAAATTACGATTATTGTTGAACCATAACTTGAAAACTAAGTATAAAGAGTTTAAAATTTTAATTTAACATATTTTTTCATAAATCTAAATACGCTATGAAATAGAAAAGTGATTGGAAACAATTTTCTTGACAAAATAGTTATTACAGCTACAAAACAACTGTTCCAATGTCTTTTCTTTTTTTTTTAATCAAACACGGTGATTACATAATCACCGTGTTTGATTTTAAAAAAAGTTGTTTTTTTAATTTTTTTTAGGTAGATATAATTTTCAAAATCGGCTGTTTAATATCTATAGTACTTAAGTTCATACATTCATAATAATTAAACAATATAATTTGATTCTTTGTTCACTTCGCGGCCAACTTGCATCAGTGCCAACACTTTCTCGCTACACGACAGTAAATAAATCTGTCCTTCTTACACTTTTCTAAAAAATCTGAATCGTTGTAGCCCCTTAAAATAACAACGATGATATAGGGTCCCAATGCGAGGCATCTATTCTTATTATTTCAAAATTGTAGTAAAACTTGAGTCGAACAAATGAGAAGTTTTGCCCCAAACTTGGTACCTACCTAGCAGTAAAATATGGAACTGCAACTTGGTAACTTCTGTACCGACACAACAAGTCAGTTACGGAATATAATTACTTACTAAACATGTTTGTTAAACTACTTATAGCATTGTCAGTAACTTAATATTATAACAAACATTTTTTACCGGGAATGTGATTCAGTACTTACTTGGAAACACCTATTAATGTTCTGTGGGTTAGCCAATGACTTTAATAATATATTACGGTCGTAAACAAACTACCTACTTAATCTCAGAAAGTCAGCATTTACTTACTGTAGTTATTTTATAATAAATAAAAAATATTCAGTAAAATAACAAATGAGTCTTTCATTCTACATCCAACTTCAATAGGAAAACGCGAGTCATAAAGTTGAACGCGGAAAGTTTTTATTGGAAACTGAGCTGCGAGCTCACCTCTTAGCGTGAGAACTGTCAATGTTTGATGAATAAATCCGGATGGCTCAATAATGTGGCGTTCTACCTTCACCACGAACAACGGCTTCCCGTTGACAAGCGCCTGACTAACACCCAGGCTTACCTGCAATCCGGAAAAGGATATTCTACGAGTAAGTGTATACCTTTGTGTACTTATTGGCTAATACCTGAGCTTTCCCATGATAACAACGTTTTTTTTTTTCATAAACTGTTACAAACTTCTATCATTTACTAAATTACTTATATGATGTCGATCTACAAAAAAATTCCGTAAAAAATAATCGAAATTAATTTATTTTTAAAGAACACTTTTTGAATTAGATTTTATATGGGACTCCGGACAGCGTATCTTGCACATTATTGATCAAAGGTTACAATAATTTAATAGAGTAGGTATTCTTCGCAATGGATGGAGTGCGAGTAAAGCTAAACAAGGTAAACATTATCTTACGTAAATGCTTTCACATATAGTGCCATCGATCAGGACCGTATCAGTTTTAATATGACCGCAGTATCTGCTTAGCGCGATATATCGCAGAAGCACCACATTAGCACCTTCCAATAAAAAGTTACGGGCGTCATCGAAAGAGTGATAGAGTCGTTTCACATAATGTCGCTCGCCGCAAATACGAGTCACTTTATTGTAATAGCCGCTTTCGCAGATCGTCATATAGCTGCGTTGCTCTTTGGTGAGTTCCTTCTTTGTTATGTGTCTGAAATTAAATGGATTAAGTTTTTGGGTATAATATTAAGCTTCCTGTTCATAGTCGACTACTGTATTGAGGGCGTATCGCTTGTATAGTCGCCGATCATCGTCGTCGCAATCGTCAGAAATCGTGGCGATCGGTGACTTGTCGGTTTTTGGGCGCGCATCAAAGGGAATTCGCGCCGCTAGCCGCTCAATGAACGATCACGGAAAATCGTGTGGATGATGATCGATCGATGATCGATCGATCACGATGATCGTGACGATTGCCGGCAATATTATCGGCGATGATGAAAAGCAGGCATTAAGTACCACCACCACACCACTACAGTTTTTTAACATTCCACTGCTGGGCACAGGCTTCCTGTCTCATAGGAGAGAGGGATTTAGAGCTTAGACCCGCCACGCTGCTCCAATGCGGGTTGGCAGGCTTTAACGGCTATTATCACATAATAGTCATAATAAACGGGACCGACTGCTTATAACGTGCTCTCCGAGACAAGAGGGGCGTGAAACACCGCCAACTTCCAACTCCGGGCTGGCACTGAGAATTTCTTGATAGAAAAACCCAATACCTAACAACTATTTGCCCGACCCGGGAATCGAACCTGCTATAATTTCTAAGAGTCGCTCAACTGGCGATGGAGAGAGCCCTCGGTTAATAATGCTCGGTTTTTCTAACGGATTAATAAAATTCAAAATTATTATTTATTTCATGCACCCCAACTTGTGACTCATTAAATGATAAGTCAAGACTCTACCACCGACAGTTTGGAAAGCGGACTCTGCTCAGAAGAGCCGCTAAGGGACTCAGCCGTGCAGTACCTAACTGCCTAGTAATGGTCTAGTGGTTAGCATATATGGTAAGGTACACTTAGGGTAAAAGAGCGAGAGACCGCTCACCAGCTAGGTGGTCCGATCAGCAAAGCGCAGCAAGCAGCAGGTGTAAATTTTAACAGATCGCTAAAATGGCCACCCACAGAAGCCGGTAAAAACAATGAATCCGGTGGAGGGCAATAGTTATGCCAGGATCACAATCTTCAGCAATAAAGGAACGACCGTAACGCGAGATTAGGTAGGTATGCCTTAAGTTTTTGGGCATAATATTATTACGGTACGCAATTAATAAACTCAATGTTGAAAGTTGCACGGAAGAGTTGCTGAGTCTCTTAGCGGCTCTTCTGAGCAGAGTCCGCTTTCCAAACTGTCGGTGGTAGAGTCTTGACTTATCATTTAATGAGTCACAAGTTGGGGTGCATGAAATAATTAATAATTTTGAGTTTTATTAATCCGTCAGAAAAACCGAGCAGAATCATGTAGAGAAAAACCATGCTCTGTTTTTCTCTACATGATTAAAACAGAAATGAGGAGATATGTAGAAGAACCAGAGGAGGATTAAAAATAACATAAAGGGGGAGTTAAAAAATAATATTCTCACTCAGTTTTGTTCTCTTCCAAAGTATGAAGGTTACAATCCAAGATGCTGACGAGCTTCGAACCCGTTTTAGCTCCTTCCTTTGATGCGTGTGATACCACTTGGACTAGAAACTTGTCCTTATCTTCGCCTAGAGTTTCGACGCTAATACTTATACCTGTTTATGAAAGTGTATTTTATAATGTACATAATATATTAACTATGTTAGCAAAGTTTACGTTGTGACTTGCGCTCAATACCTCCAACAGCACTACAGCAGTCCAAGGAAGGCTTTCGAACTTTCTTCTTGAACTCTGGCGACATTGCCATGCTCTGGCTACCATGGACTGGACATGGGCCTTCTTGTGGGGTCGGTTCCGTGTATAGACCTAAAATTTTTAACTTTTCCTTTTCTTGTTCTTTGTGTGATATTTTATCATGTCTGTTGTACGCGTAGCCAAAATAGTTGTGCCTCGGATCCACATCGGGACACCATCGATAATCATGTTTTCGAGCTCTCTTTCGTTTTAATTTTGCTACCTCCTCTTTTTTGGGTGGGCAAGTACAAAGGAGACCACCAACAATTTCCATTCTATTTTCGTCACAGGTACAAATATCCTCCTTTTTTGGTACAAGTCCACAAATACAGGGTGGAACACAGTCACAGATTGTGGAACAAACACAATTCTCGTGATCACCACAAGTACAGTTTACCGGCTTGGGGAAGCATTCGCAATCATCAGGTGATTTTGAAATGCAAGTGCATACTTTCTCAGCTGGACAAGTACAAACTGTTTTAGAACCGTCGTCCTCGCAAGCGATCTGAGTGCTTTCAGTAGGTTCACAAATACAAGTTGGTGGCACACCACAGCTGCACTCTCCCTCTTTACACAAGCATTCCTTTCCTTTACGACAGTAACAAACAGGTTTTGGTAACGGTTCTTGACAAGTACATGGTTCTGGAATTATAATAGGAACCGGGGTTTCCTCTTCAATAATTGCATCCTCGCCGATTTCTTCATTTTGAATCACATCTTTATAAATATTATTTCCTATATGTGGCTTGCTTTTGCAGATACAAATTGGGCAAGGATACTTGTCAGGCTTGCAAATGCATGGCTTGTCCACTTCATTGCAAATACAAAAGGGTCGAGGTTCGCCATCCTGGCACAAACATACATTGTCGGGCTTACATTTGCACACTACTTGAGGTTTTCCTTCTTCGCATATACAAATATTGTCAACTTGAAGACAACAACAATCAGCAAGTTTTTTAGCACCACAACGACATGGCACTTTGAAATAACAGGGACACTCGCCCTTTTTATTAATTTTGCAGGTACATTGCTGTATGCCTTTATTAAGATCTGGATTTATTTTCGGAAAGCCGTCTATTGTTACACAGCTCACCAAACTATCACGCGGTGGTATAGGTTTATTACAATCGGGGAAAAAATAAAAATGAAAATCATTTTCTTCTATTTCGCTAGGTGATTTAGATGGCTCTTCGGCAGGCACATCTTGCGTTTGCTCTTTTTCATCGTCGTCTCTTTTATCTGTCAATTTACTCTTCGTTGAACTCGAACAAGACCATTCAGATTCTGTTGATTCCTCCTGAAATTGACCACCGTAGTGACCACAACTTACTATTAATGTTTCACCAAAACATATTTTTTCCTTTATATCCTCATCTGAAATATTTTATAGAACATGATGATTCAATTAAATACCGTAGACTCCTTGTGCTCCTGTTATTTCACCTAGGTACTTCTCGGAATGTTTTTATATTTGCCGCTAGGTAAATAGTTACCGTTATAAAACTGTTATACTATCGTAATAAGACCCAGACTGTTTAAAGACCATGAAACCTCTTTGATAAAATAATTTCAATGATATTAATTGCTATTGAAAACCCAGTAGGAGCGAATATTTTCTTTAGCCAACATTCTATTCAATTTAGCAGTAATTTATGACTAGCAAAGTGAGTACGATTTTTATTATCTAAGTAGATTTCGTTTGCTCGAACTCCAAATTGCCTCGTACTATTTCCGAAAATTCTACCAAAGTGGAGAGATATTCTCAAGAATTGGAGGCCTCACCCTTAAGTCCACTTATAGCCAAGTAGGTAGGTACTTATTTTGTATTTTAGGCGTAGTAAGTATGGTTATTTTTTTTTTTAATCTAAAGTACTTACCTAAAATACTCGATTAGTCACCTATGAGTGGATTATTCCAGTAGGTTTATTTTTATATCTAATTTTTATGATAGCCACCAAAGTCTAACTACTAATTCGTTCGTTCGTTCGTTTCAACCAATGGACGTCCACTGCTGGACATAGGTCTCTTGCAAGGATCGCCACAGCACACGATCTTGTGCCACTACTAATTAGGTATACCTATACCTACAATCTACGTGTAGGTAGTACGTAGTGTAGGTAGTACGTACCTACATGAATAATTTACTTCATTATGGATTAGAACCAATAAAATTGCAATAAAATTAATGTTTGGAATGTATCTTACCAATCTCAAATTTAAATTGTTTAGTTAAATCAATTAACGAAACATACGAATGAATAGACATAATATTCTCAGCTATTTAATATTTATTTCAGGTATTTTTATTATTTTCTTAAGTAAGTAAATAGGTATTTGGCGTGTATATAGGTACGTTGATATTTATCTGTGATATTTATGCATGTACGTCAAACATCAAGCTGTTGTTTTAGTTGACAGTATTTGGCCTGATACCTACCTGATACCCTGATACAAACAAAATAAGTATATATAATAATTAAATAATAGTTAAAACTGGTGAAATGCGAGTTAAGTCTCGATCTATTAGGCTTCCGTACATAATAGCAATCAATTTACCGATTTAATTCACCCAAGATATGTTTTTGAATCAACATTCTACACCAAATATCCAAACATATCTGTAACTCAGTCTTGTACGACAGACCCGTGAAATACGGACGGACGGACAAACATAATTTTTTGAATGAGTGAACAACGAATGCTTTTATCTCATTTTAGAATAAAGAGGTCATTAAATTTTTTTAATAATATTTTATTTCCATTATTTCTATTTTATCATTGACTCACAATGTTAGACAGGCTTTTAACCCATAGAGATAATAATAATTTTAACCGCATGATGACCGCAGACCATAGAGAACATTAGAGTTGGCATAACTACCTTAAAAACGTGCCAAAAATACACTCACACACGCACAATCCTGTAACATAAAATGGCGCGTGTTCATTGTCATGTCTCAAGTTGTGCGTGTGTGAGTGTTCATGTATACATTTTAGGGAGGCCATCTTAAGTCACGAGTGTGCCGCAAACTGTTTTATTATTATGTCAAAAATGTAATGTTGTCTCTTTCACACTTATGAAAATTTTGATAAGCTTGAGCTATTTTCCGATCCACTAATTTCTATAGGACATTATGCCAGCTCTATTTATTATTATTATCTCTATGCCGCAGACCCGCATGCACTGTATCACTTTGAGACTTGAATACATCAAATAGCTAGAATCTAGAGCTGTTCCTAGAGTTAAGCCGTAGATAGAAGATAAAGTATAGACTGGGCATCAACGTTATGAGATTGTACATAACTGTACTAATAGATATATGACTATATTATACATATATTTTTGTTAATATTTATAGAAAATATACTTTAATGTTATAGGTACCTTACTTACCTTTGATTTACTTGCTGTACTTACTTATCAGATAAAAACAATTTACCGATGAAAGGTTATGTTTGGTTGATTTCGTTCACTATGGCTTTTACAGCCAATTATACAGCAATAATTCGCCATCAATGCACATTAAAATATCACTTTTTGATTATGGACGAAGTCACAAGCAATTAGTAGCAACACAACAGTTTTTATTATGAAACTTTTTAGACACCACAAAATTGTCTGCCATCAAAAACAATGGTGAAAAACAACAAAAATCCGATACCTACGCAAATAGAGACATACCACAGTAATTAATATAATATCTTAGCAGCGAGTTTATTCTTATTACCTGTCTACGAGATAGCCCTTGTTCCTAGCATAGAGATAATAATAATAAGTAGAGTAGGCATACCTACCTTAAAAACGTGCCAAAAATACACTCACACACGCACAATCCTGTAACATAAAATGGCGCGTGTTCATTGTGATGTCTCAAGTTGTGCGTGTGTGAGTGTTCATGTATACATTTTAGGGAGGCCATCTTAAGGGAAGTTGCAATAAAATTTCTGCCACGATCTGTTTTATTATTATGTTTAAAAATGTAGTGTTGTCTCTTACACACTTATGAAAATTTTGATAAGCTTAAGCTATTTTCCGATCCACTATTTTCTATAGGACATTATGCCAAGTCCTCTTCTATAGGTTCATGGTTCCTAGCAATTAAAACGGAAAGTTGTCACTTGTCAAGTTGACATCTATGACATTTGACAAATAACTAATGACAGATGATGTGGCCTGCCGTCTTGTGTTAGTGAATTTTATTTTAAATACTATTTATCGAATGTTAATAATAATGCAAAAATGACCGCAGTTACGTACATTTTATTCACATTATTAATTTCAACATGCCAATGTACATTACCAGATAAAGTTTATTGTGTAAACAAAGAATGTAGTGGTAAGTAACATGTCAATCTGTTTTAAATATTTCCATTTTTTATCGTTGATTTCACGATAATATTGAATATCACACATGGTTTAATTCTTAGTACCACAGAACTTAAATATAAGATTTAACATGAAATGTATAATTATCATTTCAGAACCTATATCGAAAGCAAAAACACTTCTTAGCTATAACACGGCTGATCCAGATTTTATATCATTTCGAGGAAATTCTGATGCCTTAATTTTTATGAAATCTGCTGGGAGTAACCCAGACGTATGGTACGCCTCTATAAATGGTAAAACAGGCTTTGTTAAAACTAGATTCATCCGAGAAAATAAGATATTTGAAAAAAATCCTCAGTTCGTCTTACCACTAGATGCAACAAAGGTAAAACTTGCAGTAAAACCTGACAAGGTTAAACTAGCTCATGAAGTGATTGAGGGAACAACAATTTTTCCAACAGAGCCATCTCCACAAGTACAACAAAACCAAGAAGATGTTAGTTTGCCTGTTGTATCCAATCAAAATCTTAATCCTAATGTTAAAGAAGATCTACCTGTGCAAAATAACATTGATAATATTCAAAATATCTCAACAGAAAATAATCTAGAAATATTTTTAAATCAGCATACTTTAAATAAAACAAGAGGAACATCTCAACAGTCAAACAATGAGGTGAATCAACCTAATCATTTGCCTGAAGAAAAAAATCTTGAAGATAACCACAATGCACAACCAACAATTGAAAAACCAAGCTCTTCAAATGAACCACCAATTGACCCTTCGGACAAATCTATTGTCCAAAATGAGCAACTTACTGATCAAGCAGATAATTTAAATTCTATACCTCAAACTGAAAAAATAGAAACAATACCAACAAATACTGAAAAAACTCAAGAAGATAAGTCGAAGATGATTCCTGAAATGGAAAGAATAGAAACAAAAGTAACAAATATTGAAAATAGTCCTCAATCACAAGAACTTCCTTCTAATGAAAATGAAACATTATTATCAGAGTCTCTTAATGTATCTGATCAAATAAAATTAAAGAATAATAGCTTAATATCTGAACAGACTGCAAAGAATAATTTCATGCCACCATCTGCTGTGAATGCTACTATTGAAACAGCTGAACTGCCAAATAAAAATCTAAATCCTAATATTCCTAGCCAAGTTGAAAATACTCCACAAGTGCCTGAGACGAGTAGAAAACAAAATTTAGAAAATGATGTAACACCAAAAGATACTGAGATTGTAAGCGGGAAAAAAGTAACAGAAGAGACAGTAAAGGAACCGGCATCTGCATTACCAAGTCGAGAAGAATCTGCGCCAGTCACATCTTTAGATGACAAGCAGAATATGGCAGATGACATTACAGCTACATTGCAAAATGTTGTAGATAGTAGAACTGTCAGTGATATAGACAGTCATAATCCTCCATCTGATACTATAAGCGGAAAAACAATAACAGAAGTGACAGTAAAGGAACCAACATCCGCATTACCAAGTCAAGAAAAACCTGCGCCAGTCACATCTTTAGATGACAAGCAAAATATGGCAGATGACATTACAGCTACATTGCAAAATGTTGTAGACAGTCATAATCCTCCATCTGATACAATAAATACAGGCACATCAACAGCACCAGAAGTGGCAAACACTGAGACAACTACAGAAGCTGTATCACAGGAATCTTTCAGTACAACTACTGAGACTGTTTCAATAACAGAATCTACAGCAGATTTTATCTCTGAAACATCTTTAACACCTGAACCTACACCTGACCCTTATACTGTCTCAACTGAGAAAATAATTGAAGAAATTTTTACTGAAACCTCAACAGAAACTCCTTCATATCAAGCGGAAACCACAGGAGGATTGTTTTCCGATATTTATACAACAATTGCAGATATGTGGCCTACTACTACTGAAACACCTCCAAAAGAAATCTTCAATCCTGATTATGTTCACAATCCAGGAGAAGAAACTCTAGTAGAACAAACACAAACTGAGAGTGCCTCATTTATTAGTTATCTTTTAAACACATACAGTTCAGTAATGGGTATTAAAGAACAATCTCATGATCTCTTCCCATCAGCTGGTAAGGAAGTTTCCATAACATAACCCATACTACCATACTAGTATTATAAATGCAAAAGTGTGTTTGTCCTAAATCCTAGCCACTGATCTTGATAAAATTTGACACAGAGATAGTATGTATGTTTGTATGTGTTGCAGATACTTGCTCTCAAAGTATTTCTGGTAGCTTAGAGTATAATTGCTAGATTTCAGTTAATCCTGAAAAATTATTAAACATTCAAGAAAATTTCTAAACAACTGGTTAAGTCATTCTAAACAATTTTTTTTGTTATTCAAACCAATGGCCTTCTGATCTTCAAATTACACTGTATTTAATTACGGTGTGCTAACTTTTTGTAGACAGCGTCAATTGCACACTAAATTGAAGAATGATATAAAATTTTCAGGTAATACATGTTTTACAGATGAGTATTGTGACGGTGAAAGTATGAAGAAGCCAAACCGTCTACTAACATTCCTCCTGACTACAGCTGGCTCCGTGATACTGTTCACCCTAGGGTACTATTATATTGAAAACAATAGACAAGACGGCAGATTGATTGGTAATATTAATAATCTTCAGAGGGAGTTGCTGTTTTCTACGAAGGTGAGATTCTTACAGTGGTACTAATTATGTTACAGTGAACTAAATTGACAGTTCTAAAAATTATAGTGCCATGCTTTTCACAATTTTCCCTGCAGAAAAGGATAGCATTACATTTATAGTTGTCAATTTATTTTAGAGATTGTGTGCAACGAAATTAGCAACATTACAGTATTAAATCAGTCAGTATTCAGGATTAGATCAGTCACAGTATAAACAGACATTTGTTGAAAACTGCTTGTGGACAGTTGGTCACCAGTTATGTCAACTTGCATCTAAACCGCCATAATTTTATTTAAATAAGAGCCACTTTAGCTCTTATTACACAAAACTGTAAAGTGGCTGTTAAAACTGTAAATTAGACTATTACCATGTGGTAAAAATCATAAAAAGTGCAATAAAGTAACCAATATCAAATGCTAACAAACATGACTTGAATATTTATTTATTTTTTCTTGCTGCAAAACATAACAGCTCTTTCGAGGCAGCTATATATTGTGAGATATTAAAGTGGCATATTGTAAGTAGATAAATATATATATTATAGGGTAAAATCTGTATTAAAATTACTATTTGGCACCATAAATGACCTACCTAATACCGTGATAGTAGTGATCATAAAAGGATCATAAGTTTTTTTTTTACAATTTTTACTTACTAATTAATGTATTGAAAATGTTGTATTATACCTACTACACTAGTAAAACTACTGCACTATTTAAAACTCTTTCCTTACTTTAACTTACCACCCTTATAACATAAATAACTATAAATTTTTCAGGAGTGCGAGATCCTTAAAGAGGAGCTTGCAACTACTAAGAATAAGTTAGCTGGGATTGAAGACAATTCATTTGGCATGGACGACATGGTGCAATCGTTAAAAGCAGAAATACAGGAATTAAAAGAAAATAACGAAAGGTTGCGAAACTCTTTGGACGATAATGAAAAACTGCTTAGGGTGTCGGAAAATACTGCAAGCGAACTTCAAAATACCCTCAGCGAAGTAGAAAATACTCTCAGTGAACTCTTTGCTGAAAGAGCTCATTCTGAAGATCAAATAGCTGAATTAAATGGTATGTAAAGTACTCTTAATACTATTTAGGTTTTCAAAAATCTTGTGGAATCTCTTTGATTTCCTGGTGATAAAGCATCCATCTCTGGGATACAAGGTATCTTTGTCCAAACGCCAAGATCTGTTAGGCTGTGAAATATATGAACGTATATACTATATACTGTGGCCGATTCTGTTGTACACAATCTCTAAACTTAAACTAAACTGACAGGTTTAAAAATAGTGCTATCCTTTTCTGCAGGGAGCATTGTGATAGAGATAGGAATATATTTAGGCCTGTCATTTTAGTTTAGATTTAGAGATTGTGTACAACAGAATCGGCCACATTGTCTAACTATACCTAACATAAACAGTTTTTATTTTTATATGCATAAACCCTAAAAATTTCGGGAAGCGGGAATTCCAACGGCAGTGTAATCTATTAAGTGGAAGCCCCGGGGTTCGATTCCCGGCAGGGGCAATTTGGCAATTTATAATTTCTGAAAATTCTCCGGTCTGGTGAGAGACTTCAGCTGTGGCTAGTAGGCCCTACCAACAAAGCCGTGCTGCCAAGCGATTTAGCGTTCCAGTACGATGCAAAGGCTAACTTGTAGATGAAAAAAAAAGGTGCCATGTTAGCTTAATTGTTTTGTACATGTATCATTCCCTTGCAGGTAAAATCCAAGCATTCGAGGAGGAACTAATATCAGTGAGTAGGGAGAGAGATAACTTCCAATTGAAATATGTCTCCGCTGAAACAGCACTGGAAGAGTTTAAGAAACAGAAGGGCCAGATTCAAGAGCTCACCCAGAAGTTGGCTGAAGCTAATAATACTATAGAATTGCAGAAACATGAAATTGTTGCGCTTAAAGTAAGTTTGAAGGAATATTTAAATATTGTCTCATTTTAAACACGCCAAAGAAGCCGTACAGTTGCGATACAGTCGCGTATTTATTTAACTCTATTTTCTACATTTAGGGCCTGTTTCACCACTTTCTGATAAGTATCGGATAGCAATCTACAACTTTTGTCCTTGTCACTTGACATAGAGTAAGAAAGTGACAAAACTTACGTTTAGGCTATCCGACACTTATCAGAAGGTGGTGAAACAGGCTGTCAATCTATCTGTAATCTGTTGATTTATTTCTTATCAACATTGATATTGTTAAATAAGTCCATACAATTCATATAAATAGCAATGTTATGTAATAAAAAAATAGACAGACTGACAAATAAACATATGCGTATAATGTATATGTGATATTTGTCTGTATAATATAACAAAACAACTTCAAGTGGTTATGAAATATGAATGGTTCATTGTTAACGAGCTGACACAAGCTTCTTCGTTCACAGACTTGGTGCCAAGTTACAGCTCAAACAGATAAACATTTATTTACATAAATGGATAAGATGTTTAAATATATATTTTTTTATATAGGATGCCATAAAGGAGCTGAAAAGTGGTGGCCCTTCAAACTTTGATGTAGCATCATTCATAGATCATACTGAAATTAAGGCGAAGTTATCGAAAGCATTAGAAGAGAAAAATTCTTTTAAGACCAAATATGAGGTAAGGTGTTTCAACTTTGATTTAGTTATGAATGACTTCACATCACAATCTATAAAAATAGATGGTACCTACGTGTCGTACGTGTGATTTAAGTAATATATTAATGCAATCACTGTCATAGCGCTGTAAAGGCGATAAACTTATTGAGAAAGTATATAAAAATTACCTTATAAATAAATAAAATAAAATAAATAATAGGTACACTTTATCACCTGATATTGTCATTTTTTGTATGGAACAATTGATTTATTCTACAAATTGGGACTGGTTCCATGACACCTTTTTGAATATCGACATTGTAGTCGTTCGGAAAGAGGGTCCTTTTCGAATGACTATTATTTTATAACTAGCTGCCAGATTCATAAAGTATTATTCATATCTACAGAACGCGTCCGTTCGCAGAGGAGCGCAATAGACAATGCAACAAGGAAAATCTAAATGTATAATTTGACGTTAAAAATTCATATAGGTATTATGCATTCGCCAAATAAATATGTTCCACAGAATGCGCAAGCAGCTGCAATTATTCCCCGATTTATCGACCGTCAAGTTATAAATAATTTTCCTTATTAAATTGTCAATGTGTTGCAACTCGCTGGATTTGATGGGAATCTTACTTTAGTGTAAATTCTAAATTACAAGAGAACAATATAATTAAACCAGGCAGAACATAAGGAGAGAGCCCGCATAGCAGAGGAGCTCAAAACGACACAGCAGTCATACCAGACGAGCAGCCAACAAGCCTCCGAAGCTCTCACCAGGCTCGAGGTACTCGGGAAGTACTTCCAACAACGGGAAAGTGAACTTATGAAGTAAGTGAAAGTGTTAATATTTTCCTTAGTTCTTTACATAAGTTCTAGCCATTAATTTTAGTTAAAAAAATTTAGTTAGTTCGCACCAAATTGAAAACAACTTTTTTTTGGAAGTCAGTTAAAAATCTCAAAAGACATTTTTTAAATTTTGCCCATCTGTCTGTTCGACCGGAACTTTCACAGGCAGTTAGAGGATTGTAGAAGTATTACTACCTCACTGCTAGACGGATTTTGAGGAATGGCATGAGAAATAGGCTGCATTTTATCCCGGGAAATCAGGGGTAATATATTATATCAGTTAGTAATAGGTAAATTAACCTTTGCAACTGTGTATTAAAATGAAATAATTTAACAGGGAACTCAATACCAAAGAGGCGTTATGGCTCAGCAAACAAGGGGAGTCAACAAGCACTGTTGAGAAGATAGAATTATTGCAACAAGAAGTCCAACGATACAAGTAAGTACATGGCATAGTGTCTATTTTTTTTAAAGCAATGAGAAATTTCAAGAGGAACATCCATTTTGAAAATGCGCGAGTGTCATTTTTAGTGCATATCAGTAAAAAATGACATAATACAATAACTTAAGGTTTTTACACTGTACATGTTTGTTGTATTTGTATCAATAAAAAAGAGACATGTGAACAATTGTTTCCCATTACTTTATGTGAACAAGTGTAACCTTCTATCCCAAACGCATTATACAATGTTAACATCCTATTAATAGGTCGGCCGCAGCATCGAGCTAAAAGATTTAGATCATCTTGCAGCGCAACACAGTCATTGAGGGACTTAATCGCTCTAAAAACGTTTAAGTCGTCGGCGTAAAGTAGAACTTCAGAATTAATAAAACAGTTTACAATATCATTGATGAATATGTTAAATAACAATGGCCTAAGAATAGATCCCTGTGGTACTCCAGAGTAAGCTATATAAGAGATCGATTCAAAACCTCCCAGTGCTACTATCATATGTCTGTCTGTTAGGTATGACGCAAACCACATAAGAATATTTCCAGTAAAAACATAATATTTTACCTTGTTAATAAGAAGGTTATGGTCATCTAGGTCAAATGCTTTTGAGAAGTCAGTGTAAAACCCATCTACTTGCGTATTTTTATCAACATCAGATGATAAATTTTCAACAATTAAAAGATCAAATCAAATTTTCAAAAGATCAACTTCGTCTAATCTAGTCACATATTATGTGACTAGATTAGACGAAGTTGATCTTTGTTTGAAGTTTTTTCTTATTAGCGGTTTAGTACTTTTCAAACTGGCAATGTTTAGCGTGCACAATTCGGAGTCACCGCGGCGATAACTTTAGGTATTTACCCAACGTTCGTTTGACCTCTAGCGTTAGCTGATTGCATTACATTGCGAACTTTTAAAAAATACAGGAAATATTTTAAATTTTTTCAGTAAGTCAGTAATCATCACTAGTATTACCAGCTGTCTTCGTTTTCGATAGCGGTTCCCTTACACCCGATATATCTTCTCCGTTACGTTGTGAATAAAGATATAAGAGATACTCTCTCTCTCTCTTCACAGAGAGAAATGTGACACGTTGACCCTCGAGCTGGCCGAGCAGGAGTCGGCGCGTCGCACCGCCATCAGCGAGATGGAAGCGCGCGAGCACAGCGCGTGGCTCGAGGCGCGGCAGGCCAAGTGCGAGGCGGACGCCGCCAAGGACTACGCCGCCGCGCTGCGCAGGAAGCTGGCCGCCTTGCACCAGGCCGATGGCGCCGCGTCGCCGCACAGACGTGAGTGCCTATTAGATACTTATGAATGACCTGACATATGACAGGGGTTTTTTCCTGTAGTCATCGTCTCAACCGATAGACTGCTGCTAAGTCTCTTGCAAGGATCGCCACAGAACACGATCTCGTGCTGCTTGCAGCGTCTGCCAGCGACTCGCTTGAGATGCGTCTATAATGGAGGGGCCGGTGCGAGGTCACCTTTCAAGCAGCTTGGGACCTCAACGTCTATCGGTTTGTGGAGCCCTGGGTGGGCCTTGGCTTGGTCCAGCAAACTCTTCCAATGAAGGAGGTCAGAAGAAGGTTATTTCCAGCTCCGAGCGCCCAAAACCCTCATATCCCTTTATACTCCGTCTTAGGTCTTCCTCGGCTACTCTCTTCTCTTCCAGCATCCAGTTTACTGTCCAGCAACTTTTTCGGGGCTCTTGTCCCGTCCATCGCATTGATAGTTTAATGGTTTCGACAATCGGTTCTTCAAAAAGTTCGTAAAACTCGTGATCGTAACCAATATCCTGATCAGCACCGAAAATCCGTTTCACCACCGTTTGAAAAGTGTAAGACTGTTTTCATCTTTTTTGTCGTCATTAAGCAATGTGCCTTGCCAATTGCCACTAGTTTCGCGACTCGATGAGCTAGTCGTAGGGTACTCAGAGCATAGGTATCCTGAGCCTTCTTGTGAGGCCTATAGTTAGCGACCATATTTCAGATTCATATTTCTGTAGTGCACGACTAATTTTATAACATTACTAGAGAATGCCCGCGGCTTCGCCCGCGTGAGTTTCGGTTTTTCACAAATCCCGAGGGAATCGTGGATTTCCGGTTCTCGTTACCGCTCCCTTTTCCAACCTTTATACCTACTTTCAAGAAAGTTTGCTATAGTAATCTACCTATAGCTGTAGTTATAGATTTCGTTTTTTTTTTTTTCAAATCCCGTGGGAACTGTGGATTTTTCCAGGATAAAAAGTAGCCTATGTTTTAAGTCAGAGCATAATCTCTAAATAAATAAATCTCCATTCAAAATTTCAGCCAAATCGGTTCAGTAGTTGCGGCGTAATTGAGTAACAAACATCCAAACATCCAAAACATCCAAACATCCACACTTTCACATTTATAATATTAGTAGGAAGTAGGATTCTAGGCATTATTTTACACCCCTTAGTCCAACGCTTTTGGTAACCAAATAATGTTTTTTGAGCGTTTAAACCATTGTCATTATAACTGCATAATATATCCCCTGGATCCGAAAAGTCCAGACGCCGGAGTATGCCCGACTTGTTTAAAACCCTTCCGAGTTTCACGCGATACGTCGCGGGTCTCATACTAATGCTGTGCTCGCCGGGCGCGCTGTGAGAGGCTGAGATTGGGGGGAGGTGGATCTGCCTCACTCCCTGACGACTCCTGCTGGTAGTCTCGTTCGTGGCTCATGATTTTAAAATCCCTGGAGGGATTTGGAAGTAGTCGTGTATACTCCATTGTATATCCACGTAATTAAAACTTTTGTTATGCGTCATAACAAATGTTAAATTGTGTGTGTTATAACAAGTAATGGTTGTGTTAGCGGTGGCGTCCCCGCTGGAGGAGGTGGGCCTGGCGCCGCCGCTGCCGCCGCCGCTGGCGTTCCTGCCGCCGCCGCTGCTGCCGCCGCTGCCGCGCCCGCCGCCGCTGGGCCGCCTGCCCTCGCCGCACCCGCCGAGGTATCTTTTTTACTTGACTAACGTGACGAACTTTCATCATCATCATCATCAACCCATTACCGGCTCACTACAGAGCACGGGTCTCCTCTCAGAGTGAGAAGGGTTTTGGCCATAGTCTACCACGCTAGCCAAGTAGATTGGCAGACTTCACACACCTTTGAGAACGTTATGGAGAACTCTCAGGCATGCAGGTTTCCTCACGATGTTTTCCTTCACCGTTAAAGCATATTTAAATACTTAAAACGGACATAAACTCCGAAAAGTTAGAGGTGCGTGCCCGGGATCGAACCCACGACCTCCGATTAGAAGTCGGTCGTCCTAACCACTAGGCTATCACAGCTATCACAGCAGACGAACTTTATTATGACATATTTAGTACGAATGGGCAACCGTATGATTCGACAGGACCTGTGACTTCATTGGTTTGGGTGAATTAATTTTATAGTACATTTATTATTATTATTTATTACCTAATTAAACAATTTTAATAAGTACCTATTAAATTCTGTGTCCTTTATTTTGACTACTTTTGACCACATTTTATACTTTAAAATCGTGTCAAAAATTACGTCATACGCGCGCAATCATGCGTGAGTGTTAATATACGTTTTAATTGATGTCATGCTGATGTGCCGCAACATTTTGTTTTGAAAAGAGCAACTGCTGAGTTTCTTGCCGGCTCTTCTCAGCAGAACCAGCATTCCGAACCGGTGGTAGATTCTTGACATGTCATAAGAGCCACACGTTGGCCTACATGAAATGGCAGAGAGAGTGGCAAAGTTACGTGCTAGATCACTTCGCAAACCACGTGTAGGGTTACATATGTAGGTGGACGCTGCGTCTTACGTAACTGTGTAAGTGTGGTGTCTTCTGATATGAAAACTTACTAGTGTAAATTAAAGTACCTAAAGTTAAAGAAGTGTAAGAAAAAGTAGGATACAGTGAGTGGATGAGTAGTCTTACAAATATCCTACTCTTTCGTAGAGACTAATTTCCGAGTTTGGCATATTAGTCGTATTATTTGATGCAGATACAGCGAGCGGCGCTACTCGCCGGACAGCCGCTACTCGCCGGAGAGCCGCTACTCGCCCGAGAGCCGCTACTCGCCCGAGAGCCGCTACTCGCCCGAGACGGTGCGCTACTCGCCCGACAGCCGCTACTCGCCGCGACAACGCCGGTCGCCTTACTCGCCTCGAGACAGGAGAATGAGAGTTATAGAAAGGTACAAACAGGAAAACACGACAGTGATACGATCGTGATACTCGTTATGAAAGTTGAAAAATTAAACCATTCATCTGTATCCCACCATCCACCACTACAGTCCTTTTGACATCCCACTGGTGGACACAGGCCTCCTACCAAAGATTTAGAGTTTAGACCTGCCTCGCTGCCGCAATGCGGATTGGTTTTACGGTTATAGTCACATGGTAGTGATAATAATGGATCCGACGGCTTAACGTGTTCTCCGAGGCACGGAGGTGGAACACTGCCAACTTCTTGACAGAAAAACCCGATACCTAACAATTTCAATCTAAAAAAATAAAGTATACCCGTATTACTAATTGCCTGGAATTCTGACGTTTCGTAATGTTACCAGAGATAAAACAATTCCCACAAAAAAGATAAAAAATTCAAAACTTATATGTAAATACAAATCAACTGCCGCATGTAGATATGACAAATGCCTGACAGACACTTCATGGTGATAATGTCATTCGACATCCATTTTTGAATAAATTTTTTCAATGTGCTTCTTTTGTTTTCTGTTGCTGTCAGTGTGCACTTTCTAGTTTCCATTCTTGGTATTTTCTATTTTAAGGCGAAACGAGTAATATTATTACGCGGCATACGGCTTTTTATGACGACAGGGAATTAAAGTAGTTTGGGGTAAAATCGTACTTCGTAGATGTTAACCCTGTTCTCCATACAAATAACTCATCTGTAAATGACAATGACAGCTGTCAGAATTCCGGGAAATTAGTAATACGAGTATAGTATTAGTGGTTTAGTATTTTTCAAACCGGCAATGTGCAGCGTGCACAACTCGAAGTCAATGCCTCGCTTACGGACGGAGGTACTGTAGCGCGAGCGGCGCGGCGGCTCACCAGCAACAACTTTACGTATTTAGGCGTCAGCTGATTGCATTACATTGCGAACTTTTTTCGCATTTTCGCGGTTCCCTTACACCCGTTATTATATTTTGTTATAGCAGGCCCAACGGACGCAGTTCGCGGTCCCGCAACGGGCCCGCGCCCGCCGACACCGAAACCGAATACAACTCCGACAGCCCCGCGCGACGGCCGCCCCGCCGACAGTACTCGAGACATTCCGGTGAGACTCAGCTAAAATTAAAAATTAATACTGTTTCTGTTCATTTGCTGGTTCATTTAACCCGGGTTTACTAAAGATTTAATATATCAACCGCTCATTACGGGTGCCTGTTTGAAAATGAACACTATTGTGATGGAAGTTGTACTGACTTTTAGTTCCAACCTTATGCGTTTTTACACACGCACTTGACCAGCTGTTATCGAGCTCATTTGCTATGGACTGTGTAGTCTTTTTTTTTTTTTCAAAAATATGTATTTCAAAAAATCCCTCAATACCATTTTAAACCGAGGATTTGATTGACGTGTTTATTTCCAGGTCCCAGTTCGGGCTCCGGATGTTCATCCGAATCGGAGAAATGAAATCTTTTAGTCAAACTTTATTTTGCTGTATAGAATAAAATTAATAAAGCCAAAATATATTCTGCTGGTGGTTAAGGTACTATCTATGACATAAGGAAAAAATTACTCCACTTGAATTATAAATAATGAATGTTTTGTTCCGATTTACAGTAGGTCTTAGACCTCGTCCTAATAGAACGGAATAACGCGACTGTGAACGTGCGGGTTTCAAATAGGGTATTATTGGAGTTATGTGCGCTTTAAATATCACTTGCTTTAACGGTGAAGGAAAACATCGTGAGGAAACCTGCACGCCTGAGTATTGTTAATGTATAATGTTCTCAAAGGTGTGTGAACACTTAGTGGACTACGGCCTAAACCCTTCTCATTCTGAGCAGACCCGTGTCCTGTAGTGGGCTGGTAATAGGTTAATAATAATGATGATGATGATAAGTTTCAAAATTTCTCCACTAGACGGGGATGGCAATATGAAATTATGACGTCACAATTAGTATTTAGGACGTTATTGGGCGAGGCCTTGAGGTGTAAACAATCAACAGCGTCGTGGCACAGTACACAGATACAACCAGTAGTGAAACTACCTACAAACGTACGAAACGGCTCACTCACACAAACATGCGCATCGACGAGACCATTGGCTTTGGTCGACAGCGTGCCAGAATGCCATGCCAGACTAGTTTCTCCATCCATACTTAATATTATAAATGCGAAAGTAAAGCTGTCTGTTAGCATAGTTTCGACAAAGTTGTGAAAGGCTTGTATTCTGAGGAAGGCCATAGGTTTCTTTTAAATCACGAAATATCAAAGTTCCTACGGGATTTTTCCATCCATGCGGAGGAAGTTGCGGCCATTCGCGAGTTGAAAATATGAATAGTAGTGGAATGTTCTAGTCAATAATAACAATATTTTAAAAAGCGTTAACTGAGTGTCATGTTACATGCAAGTGTTACGTTTTCATAATATGCTCGTCAGTAAATTTTTACCGACTGCGTTATTCTGTCTTTCTTTAATTGCATTATGCTGCCTCTATGTTTATACTTTATAGTCATAATTTATTAATTTTACAACTTCGGAAGTATCTCGTCTTGAAAAGGTTCGATTTCCAAAAATGTTTTCTAAGTTACTACCTATATGTATGACAATTGTGGCCGATTCTGTTGTACACAATCTCTAAATCTAAACTAAAATGACAGGTCTAAATATATTCCTGTCTCTTTCACAATCCTCCCTGCTGAAGGGGATAGCACTATTTTTAAACCTGTCAATTTAGTTTAGGTTTAGAGATTGTGTACAACAGAATTAGCCACATTTTTTAAATAAAATTACTTTCATATGGTTCACATGATGCACCTAATCGTATATTGATCACTTTTCATTTCTGTTTTCGAGTTAACGATCTTATGAATCAAAAAGGAATATATTTACATAGGTATAGATTTTTTACGTGCACTTTCTTCCATATATAACTTACTAACTTTTGCCAGCGACTTCGTCCGCGTTTTTGAAAAATCCTGCAATATTCCCGCGAAGTAGTTTTGTATTTCAATCTCTAGTTCTTAAGCAGGATCCATGCGAACAATTGCATCGCTCCCGTGGATCTGTTGCGACGCATTGAAGGACAAAAGGTGAAAAATAGCATGCTATCCCGCGGGAACTGATTGTTGTCCCGAGATTAAATAGTACCTACCCTATGTCTCTCCCGGTCCTGAACCCATGCAGAAAATCATGTCAATCTGTAACTCTGTTACGGCGTGACTGACAAATAAATGTTCTTTCGCATTCATAATATTAGTAGGAATCTAAAACATTGTTATAGATCGACCAGAATCTCATGAAAAATAGGGAAATGAAATTCCAAGGTTAGCAATACTACGGCTGCCCTAGCGATAAACTAAGTAACTGACATTTTTTGTGAAATTGACTTTTTGCATTAACAAAAGTTTTATGTCGAGTAGTTTTTTACCACAGTTTAATATTTCAAATAACTTGAACCGTTTACTGAAATTTAAATTGCCCAAACAAAGTAACTGTACTCACTAACCTGGAATATAAATGCAAAAACCAAGTAAACAACAAGCACAACACAAAAACAAAGTAATTGGATGTTGATTACTTTGTTTTTGTATTTAAAATGCAGTTGTTTGATTTTTCGTTTCGTGAAACGATCCCAGGTAAGGTGTTCTGAATGTAATTACTTTGTTTATCACTAGGGCAGCCGAGTTAACCTAGTGTTGCTTACTACAAAATTTAATTTCCCTATTTTTCATGAGATTCTGGTCGATCTATACTAATCAACGAAATATATAACATCTTGTTGTCATGTACCTTTTTGTTGTGGTACTGTTTTAGAGTGACCTTGAAAACAGATGAAAACGTTATTGTTGGATATAGAAAGACTTCACTTAAATGTTCTCATGTTACTTAGAAAATATGTATGCTCCAATAGTCGCTTTTTATTCACACTTTTTGGCCAGCTAATCACATAGGTACTACCTGCATTTGTCAGCAGTGAAATACAATATCATCAATGTTTAGTAGCGCAGAAAGGAGTAATCTCGCTGACTAAAACTATTTTAGACACCAATGAAAAGCAGACCTTGTTGCTTTACGCTTAGATTTAAAAAACCACAATAAGAGTCTCTTACTATTTTGGTCATAGCTGCGAATGACAGCATGATGCGTACGGTACGTCCAAAAGCGGATTAACATAATATTTTAGCGCCACTTTATATTTTAAGAAAGTAGTAGACTTGCATTCATTTTATCTCTGAAAGTACATGAGTACCAATATATTTATGTTAGTGCCAATGACATCAATAAAATAATAATGATAATAAACTATCATCACAATGCCAATTAGGTCAGGTCAGCAGTAAACCAGATAAGGATTGTCTTATTAATCTCACGCAATATTCACACATTGAAGTTTTTCAAGTATTTGATATTTTTATTTTAAATACTTACAAACTCACTCTGCTACTATTTACTGTATTAAGTATATTATGTACATACGAATTCTTCCTCGTATTCTTTAATCTTAATTCTAAACCTTTAAAATGTGATCAATCTATTGTCACTTTAGAAAGTGCCGTATTCAAACGTAGGTAACTTTCCAAAAATATGTATCAACCAATTTTATTATCAATATGATTTGTACAATTTATTTTGGCAATATGTTTTGGGGCCTGCTAGATTTATTTTATTTAATTATGATTTCTTTATAAAATGTAATTAATTATTCCTTGTGATTTCTCATTTTATTGAAGGCTTCTAATTAAAAAGAGCCTATAACAAGACAAATATGCAATATGAACATTAGTCCTTCCTTCTATGAGTTCCTAATTTGTATTCGATCAAGACTTTTTACATGGGGCCATTGATTTAAAAAAACACAATACAGTAATAACTAATATCTTAAAGAGAAATAACACATCTATCGCAATAAAAAATATGGTCAAAAGCTTTATTTTCAGTAGTGAATTTCTGCATAATTTACTAACATCCATGTTTCCATGTTTTTTTACGTCAGTGACCTTGAGCATACTGTGAAAATATATCTAGGCTTTTACAGCGTGCTATAAAAGTCTGATCAAATCGTTTCTGCCCTCCGAGAATAAAGTATGAGAGGGTAACATTGGTGTCAATGCGATTGTATACAAATCTCTAAACTATATAAAATCGGCAGATCTTAAATTAGTGCTATTCTTTTTATAATGTTCCCTGTAAAAAATGATAGCTCTACTTCTAAGACCTAGTAATTTAGTTTAGATATTTGTTAACAAACGAATTGACACCATTACTTATTATTACATAATAAGATTTATAACAACACCGAAAATAGACATAATACAAAGACTGTATAAAAATATTCTGTGCGGTCATCATAAGCCTAGCGCACATTATGACTTCATCCGCATTTCTAGGCGGATTCAAATCTCAAATTCAGAAAGCTTAGTAAGAGTTTGTAGTGGAAATAATATACATTTATAGTGTTTCTATACACGAAATCTACCAACGTTGTCGAGATGTGCAAACTCGTACTAAGGTATACTCTTAATAACATCATTAGCTACTGTGATCTAATCATTACGTTCCGATTTCGGTTTTTTATTTGACTTCGCTTCATTTCATGTGTATTTTATAATAAATCCAAGTTAGTGACAACTCATATCGAGCAGATATGAAATAGTTATCTCCTCATAACTCATTGAACCAAGATCTTGTGCAATGAGAAGACCACTCGTACTTATATTGTCCACTCGTATATTCAATCATTCTGTCATTTAGTTGACGCAATCTTTAATTTATTGTGAATTTGTTATTTATTAGTCTGTAATGTACCATATTAGATACGAATTTAAATAAATAATTTTTATTGACTTGTTTTCTTTTTATTTCATATAATATCATCATACAAAACGTGCAGAACCAGGATTTTATATAAAACAAAACGCATTTAATTGATATGACTTTATTTGATAATGTGGCTAATTCTGTTGTACACAATCTCTAAACCTAAACTAAATTGACAGGTTTAAAAATAGTGCTATCCCCTTCAGCAGGGAGGATTGTGAAAGAGACAGGAATATATTTAGACCTGTCATTTTAGTTTAGATTTAGAGATTGTGTACAATAGAATCGGCCACAATGTTTGGATTATTTGATTTAATAATATTGTATGAACTGAGTACTGATAAGTGATTAGGGAACAACGTTCCATGGAACATAGCTGCCTGGTTCTGGAACGGGAATCTGAAAATAAAGATTCAGGTTATTGCGGATCAAATAAACTATTGTCAAGAAACTAAGATCAAAAATCATAGGTGGATCTAAAGATAAAATAGAAACAGTGGAACCACATTTTATCACAGGTAATGTCCTAATTTAGTAATTATTGAATTTTGTTGAAATTTAAATTACATACGCAATGAAAATTACTAGCGATTTCTCAAGAAAGATTTACCTTTTTAGTGATGTGGTCTTCGCACGCCATGCGAATCCGCGCAGATGTTGCAGGGGATTCCAGAGAGAAGTCTGGAGAGACGCCCGCGTCCTGTCGCGCTGCCTTTATCGCCTCCTTTATCGCGAAGAAAGCGGAGCTCGCAAGGAACAGAGGGGGCTCACCTACTGCCTGTAAAAATTCAAGTATGTATTCCCAAATTCTGCCTCACTATTTTATTTTCTATTAGCTGATGCCCAGACTTCGTCCGCGTGGATTTAATTTTTTTTAAATCCCTTGGGAACTCTTATGATTTTCCGGGATAAAAAGTAGCACATGTCTAGTCTATCTCAGTACCTTTCGTCAAAATCTGTACAGTGGTTTAGTCGTGAAAGCGTAACAGACAGACAGTTACTTTTGCATTTATAATACCATTTGGTATTATAGTTAACACAAGTTAAAATAAATAACCTATAATACATATTTATGTATTATAGGTTATTTATTTTAACTTGTTTAAGTACCTACCTGTTTTTATTGGCTAACGAAACTTACTTTTGATGAAAAAACTGCTCTCGGATTGGGCGCTCCTTTTAGTAAAGATACATTAAACTCGAGAGGTATGTCACCGAATCCTGGAATCTTGTATGCTCCAGGGCCACGAGAGTACAAAGTCCCCGTAGGAGAATAAATAAGCTCCTCCATGGTAAATAGTCCGTACCCTTGAATAAATGCACCTTCGATCTGACCAATGTCAATAGCTGGATTAATACTCTCCCCTAAATCCATGACTATATCACTCCTTATGACCTGATGGTCTCCGCTGAGGCAATCAATTTCGACTTCAGTGCACGCCGCCCCAAAAGTAAAGTAATTGAAGAGTTTCCCAGAGTTCTTATTGAAGTTGTATCCGAGCTCTGGTGTAGCATAAAATCCTGTAGCTGATAGGCTCACGCGATCTACGAAGGCTGCCGATACCCAATCTTCCCATTTCCCGTTGGGATTTTTATCTTTGTATGGTTGAAGACGCTTCATCAAAGTTTCGCATGCCTCAAGAACGGCCATGCCATTGAGATCTGACCCAGCACTGGCTGCAGTCGCTGAGGTATTTGGCACTTTATCGGTCGCAGTTTCACTAATATGGATTTTTGATGTGTCAATGCCGAGAGCCCGAGAGGCTACTTGGATCATTTTGGTGTGAAGACCTTGTCCCATTTCGGTTCCTCCGTGAGATAAAAGAACTGAACCATCGGTATATATTAAAATCAATGCACCGGCCTGATTTAATAACGTTTCAGTAAATGCGATCCCGAATTTAGTTGGAATTACTGAAATACCTCGTTTACGCCAACGATGCTGCCTAAAATCAAATATCAGGTACTTATCTATACATATAATAAAATCGTAGACTTGCCGTATCTGTACATTAAGGATTTTTGCAAAATAATAACTGGGGAATATTAGGGATAGATAAGTAATAGAATGTAAAAAAGCTATTTTTGAAATTTTTGTCTGTTTATCTGTTTGTCTGTATGTTTGTGCGCGCATCACGCAAAAACTACTGGATTGAAATGAAACTTGGCACGATTTAAGTTCATAGTACGGAGTAACATATAGAATACTTTCTATCCCGAAATTCAGCATGGTTCCCTTGGGAGAGGGGATGAAAGTCAAAATGTGTACTTAGCTGTAATTCATTAACGCGTGATCCGATTTCATTCATTATTTTTTTGTTAGAAAGTAGAGAAGAGGTATGAGCTCAAAAAAGCTTAGAAAAAACAAAATGATTCCCACGAGATTTTTAAAAACCAATATCCCCGCGAACGAAGTCGGGGGTATCCGCTTGTGTATAATAATATCATTAATCGTACCTACGAGTATGTCACAAGCATAAAATAATATATTAGCAAGTATGTTAGCATAAAATTTAGTTGAGGCAAGAAATCTTACTTGTTGAAGATTTCAATATTTATTTTCCTTTGTGCCAAATCACTCTTTTGTACGCATTCATCCCAGCATCTTTGCAATGTACAATGTTCTAAAACTTGTCCGTAGTGAGTAATTGCATTTTCTCGATACAAATTAATTCTGCGAATCTCCTCTGTACTTTTATTCAATTTGTGAGCTATGTCCCATATCATATTTTCAGCTCCAAACATCCCTTGTGGACCACCGAATCCTCGAAAAGCCGTATTGCTAGGCAAATTTGTTTTGCAAACGTAACCAGTGACTTCACAATTAGGAATATAATAAGAATTTTCGTAATGAAACATTGCTCTTTCCAATACCTTAACAAAAAAAGGTTTATTGTAGATTACATAGTTAGTTAACTTTATAACAACAACAAATAAAATTATTTCAATACTTACAGCTCCAGAAAGATCCATCGAGTATCCTCCATTATTGTAAATATAGATTTGTGCAGCCATTATTTTTCCCTGTTCAGTGACAGCTACTTTGTACTTTATTAAAAATGGGTGTCTGGTTCCCGACATTTGCATGTCTTCATCACGATCGAGCATGCAACGTACAGGTTTCTGAAGTCTATGTGCAGCTAAGGCCACCGGTAAAGCGACTAGCATGCCGCGAGACTCTTTTCCACCAAATCCTCCTCCCATTCGCTTTACGCGGGCTACTATTCTATTTATAGGTACATGAAGTATGTGACTAGTTAGTTTCTGCAATAAATGTCAATATTATGTTTATATTATTAGCAAGTAATATTTTCCTACTCTCGAGTTGAATAAAATCGAAAGGTAAATCATACCGCAATTTCTGATGGGTGTTGACTAGAACAAAATATCTCCAACTCATCGTCTTCTTTCTTTGGAATTGCAAACGCTGCGTGAGTCTCGAAATAAAAATGCTCTTGCCCACCCATTCGACATTCTCCTTCTATTACAATATTTTTTGAATCCTCAAATATGCAATGTATGTTTCCTTTTTTTAATGTTTTAGGATATTGTTTATAGAATGATTTATGTTTAATTGCATCTTCTATTGTAATAATTATTGGTTCTAGTTCAGCATATTCTATTTTTACTTTCCTAGCAGCGTTCTGAGCTACATTTTGATCTTGAGCAATTATAACTCCAATTGTTTGTCCTTGGCTACTAACTTTTTTGCTCGCAAATAATTCTTCATCGTGGAATATAGGCCCTATAGCATTTTGATCTTCTGTCAAATCTTTGGCTGAAAAAAATGCCACTACGCCTGGTTGTTTTAATGCTTCTTCTGCATCTACGGACACCAAATTTGCATGTGCTTTAGTACTGAGAACAAATGCTAAATATAGTTCACCTTCAGCCGTCGGAATATCATCGCAATAAATTGCTTCCCCGGTAACTTGTTTTAATGCCGACATGTGTGGAACAGGCCTACCGACAGCGTCACTTTTGATTTGCTTGTCACCAATAAGTTCAAAGTACTGTGAACTTTTAGGCACACTGCCGTGGAATTGTTCAGCGCCACTGCTGTAATATGGTTTAATAAGTTCTTCGTGAATGTAATCTTCGGACATTTCTTTGGATATAGCTAAATAAGCTTTTAAAAATAAACTCATAGTTAATGCTTGTCTAAACTGAACGTTCCCGCCAGGTACCGATGGATTTAATGACATTTCATCCAACATGTATGTGTAAGCTTTATCCAGCATTTTTTCGTTCCATTCCAATCCCTTTAATAATTCACTTGTTTTTGTAGCTATCTTTGTTACTGGTGCCATCCCACCAAACGCTATTGTGATATTATTTATTACATTGGTATCGCTTATAAATTCAACATTAACTGCAGCTGTAACAATAGATATATCGTCCTCACGCCGTTTGGCCTGTTTGTACGCCTTCACGTATTGATATCTATTTGTATAAGGAATTTCTACAGAAATTAGGATTTCATCTGGCTTAACAACATTTTTTCTATAACCAGTGAAGAATGTTTCATCCATCAAAACGGAGCGATGACCTCCCTTTTCACTCAAAAGGTTAAGCTTAACCTTTAAAGCCATCAATATTGGATTTAAATCTGATATAGGACTTCCAGTCATTATATTCCCTCCAATAGCGGCAACATTTCGTATTTGCTTACCGGCAAACCAATTTAACATGTCTATTATTGTACTCAATGTTCTTGTCTTGTATTTGGGTAACCTATCTATGTTTTCCCTGAATACATTTTCTATTTCCATGAGTGTGACAGCAGCTCCCACAACTAATCTTGTGTCCATTTCTAACACTGAATTCATTTCAGGAACAAAATTTGGCATTATAATTACAGGATAACTACAGTGTTTAAATTTTACTTCCACTCCAACTTCTGTGTTGCCAACTACTATTTTAGCTTCTGGATACTGGGTTTTTAGCTTTAATATCGACTCTAGGTTTGTCGGTCTATACCAAGCTGTCTTTTCACCTCGATATATCAGATACTGTTCATCGTAAATGGACGAAAGTTTTAGTTCAGGAGGAAATATGGGTTCTTGACTGGAGTCGTAGGGCAAAAACGAGGATTTATCGAAAATTTCAGTGTCACCGCTATCAGTCTTATTCTTGCAACAATCTTTACCCATCCCGCAAGCACCGTTAGTAGAACCATTAGAATTGCCATTCGTTACTCTATTCATTTCCCAGTCTTCGATAAAAGTTTTGTAACCTTCTATAATGGCTCTGTAACCGGTACATCTACATAAATTTCCTTGAAAGGCGACTTCCATATCCGAGTACGTGACTTTTTTGCAACTTCGAAGTAAAGTGTACATGGACATGACTATTCCTGGAGTGCAAAATCCACATTGAGAACCATGGGCTTTCGCAAGTCGTTCCTGCACCGGGTGGAGTTTTGTTCTAGTGGAACCTATTCCTTCTATAGTAGTGATAGCTAAGCCGTGCATTGCGCATACTGGAGCTAGGCAAGCATTCACTGCAAGATGACTGAACTTATTAAGGAATCTTCACCTGTTTTTATTCCAGTTTCGAAATATCTAAGAATATATTGAAGGGATGTTGAAGGGTATCAAAGTGGCTAAGGAATAAAAATATATATTAATTACTAGCTTTTGCCCGCAGCTTTGCCCGCGTGCATTTCGGTCTTTCACAAATCCCGAGGGAATCGTGGATTTCCAGTTCCCGTTCCCGTTCCCTTTTCCAACCTTTTGTGGGAACTGTGGATTTTTCCAGGATAAAAAGTAGGTAGCCTATGTGTTAAGTCAAGGTATAAGTCTATCTATCTCCAATCAAAATTTCAGCCAAATCAGTTCTCTAGTTGCGGCGTTAAAGAGTAACGAAAAACATGCTTGTTACTCTGTTTGTTACACACATACACACACACAAATTTTAGCCTTTTTAATATTTAGTGTGATGAAAAGGATACACAATATTTTTCTGTTTGCGGTCGTACTTTGAGATCATAACGGTGCAAGCGCCACAGCCTCCCTCCGCACAGCCAAGTTTGGTTCCGGTGAGGCGCAACTTTTTCCTTAAATACCACAGCAGTGTCCATTCTGGGTCTGGTTGCGGTTCTATCACCTGGAAGAAATGATGTTAGCTAAATAAAAAGTTATAAAACACAGGTTAGAAGCCATAAGCTTATGTTACGTGATTACAATAGAGTAGTAACCTAATTTAACGTTATTATGTTATTTTTCTTCTACCTACAAAATTACAAACCTAGGTAGGTTTGTAATTTTGTGCATACTTACTAGGTAAGTATGTACTACCTAAATTAAATCTTCATTAGGTATGCAAGCAAGTAGGTACGGGCGGGTACATAAAACCGCCTGACGCTTAAATACTTTTATCAAATTATCTATTTTATTCTAGCTACCGTCACTCTTTGTTACGATTACGATAGCTTGAGGGCACACGAGTAGATGTTATTCTGTGTTGAGGGCATTATTATAACATACCTATTATATCATTAAGGGCCATTGACTACATACATAGGTACATAAAATATTGTGTAAGCACTTCACTTACGTAAAATTACCTTACTTATAAGCCTTTTTAAATTATTACCTAGGCACTTAACCTACACAATTAAGTAAAAATTTGGTTTTTGATATCTAAAAGACAATACAATACAAAGAGAATGGAATTTTTCTAAGTTTTTATACACTATGTATAGATTACTACCTACTAATTATTACAATTTTATCATGTTGAAAACATTATTTTAACGCTACTAAAATAAGTACCTACACCTTGGTTATAAATTATATTAAGTTTAAAATATAAATATTATAATATTTTACTAAGGACAATTAAACAATGTAGTGTTATATCACTACATAGTATAAAACAAAGTCGCTTTTTCTGTCCCTATATCCCTATGTATGCTTAAATCTTTAAAACTACGCAACGGATTTTGATGCTGTTTTTTTTAATAGATAGAGTGATTCAAGAGGAAGGTTTATAAGTAGAAAAATTGGACCCGGTAGGTGGCGCTAATAGCGGGCAGGACAACGTCTGCCGGGTCCGCTAGTTGTCCATAAATTATTCTAAGTACTTAATTAAGATAAGATCTATTTGATATTTTAAAAATATTTTTCAAATATTATGTACATATTTATATGGTATATGAAAATTGAAATAAGTAAGTAGGTACCTACTTACAGAGGCTCTTTGCAAAGCATATAGCGGAAAGGTAGGTGCGTCCGTGAAATGTTCTCACGGAACCGAACTTTGTAACATTACCGCGAACTTGTTACGCTCAATGTGGACGGCCGGCGCGGCGCGGGCGGCGCACAGTGGGTCGAAACTGCTATTTGAGGGACATAGGATTTTTGTTACAAATTCCATTAAAAAAAAATACTTATCGAAAGATCTTGTCATTCTGATGAATAATTGTTATTAAAAGTTTTTCTCTAAAACTGATAGCTTGCCCGAAAAAAAATATTTTCAGTTTTTGTTGTATGGAATGAAACATAAACTACTAAATTTTGGCCAAGTCTTGAAAGGTCTTGCTTTGAAACTACTTTATTCTTATTCTTTGGCTTGTTGGCTATAATTCTACGCTATCAGCGCGTACCCGAAGTTGCCCGTTCGCGAGTTATAAGGTTCACAAAAATGAAGAAAAAAAGTAAGTAAAAAGTACTTTTTGGGGTTCTGTACCTCCAAAGATACAAAAAGGAACCCTTCTAAGATCACTCTCTTGTCCGTCTGTCTGTTTGTCCGTGTGTCACCACCGATTTTCTCAGAAACGGGTGAACCAAGCAAGTTGAAATTTATACCGGATACTGAAATCTATAGTTCCTATTAGGTGTATAAAAATCAAGGTCCTGAGTCAACACAATAAAGAGATATGGGCAAATTTAGATTTTGGCGAGAACTTATAAGTACCGAAAATTACCTTAATTTTCAATTTTTTTTTATTTTTCGTAATTTTCCCTTCACTTGTGCTATAAGACCTTGCTTTTAACCAAAATTGACAATTCTAGGTCAACCGGAAGTACCGTATGGGTTTTGGGTCGAAAACCTACATGGTAGTTGCCGTTGACCTAGAATCCTGAAATTTGGCAAGTAGGTAGGTCTTATAGTACAAGTAAAGGAATAAATCTGAAAACCGTGAATTTGTGATTACATCACACAAAAAAAATTATAATGTGTTCATAAACAAATAATTGGTATTTTCAATTTTCAAAGTACGATAACTATACCAAATGGAATATTATATAAAAGGACTTTACTTGTACATTCTAAAACAGATTTTTATTTATTTTTATGCATAATAGTTTTTGATTTATCGTGCAAAATGTCGAAAAAAATTCCCTTACACCCCCCTTATCTCTGAAGTTTACCAATAGAAAAATCTAAAAAAATTATGGTTATTAGAATTTTATGTACATTTCACGGGAAAAATAAAATCAACATACTAACCGAATTTGAATTTATAGATACATACTTTACAAGATAGTGACAGTGATTAATTTTGTTAGTTTAGTTCTTTTAATTGTATTAGTTATTTTTATTTAAAACTACTGCTAATACAATTCAAAAAACTATATTTTAGATTTTTCTATTGGTAAACTTCAAAGATAAGGGGGGCGTAACGGAATTTTTTTCGACATTTTGCACGATAAATCAAAAACTATTATGCATAAAAATAAATAAAAATCTGTTTTTGAATGTACAAGTAAAGTCCTTTTATATGATATCCATTTTGGTATAGTTATTGTACTTTGAAAATTGAAAATACCAATTATTTGTTTATGAACACATTATAATTTTTTTTGTGTGATATAACCACAAATTCACGGTTTTCAGATTTATTCCTTTACTTGTACTATAAGACCTACCTACTTGCCAAATTTCAGGATTCTAGGTCAACGGCAACTACCATGTAGGTTTTCGACCCAAAACCTATACGGTACTTCCGGTTGACCTAGAATTGTCAATTTTGGTTAAAAGCAAGGTCTTATAGCACAAGTGAAGGGAAAATTACGAAAAGTAAAAAAAAAATGAAAATTAAGGTAATTTTCGGTACTTATAAGTTCTCGCCAAAATCTAAATTTGCCCATATCTCTTTACCGTGTTGACTCAGGACCTTGATTTTTATACACCTAATAGGAACTATAGATTTCAGTATCCAGTATAAATTACAACTTGCTTGGTTCACCCGTTTCTGAGAAAATCGGTGGTGACACACGGACAGACAGACAGACGGACAAGAGAGTGATCTTATAGGGGTTCCTTTTTGTACCTTTTGAGGTACGGAACCCTAAAAAGTACTTTTTACTTACTTTTTTTTCTTCATTTTTGTGAACCTTATAACTTGCGAACGGGCAACTTCGGGTACGCGCTGATAGCGTAGAATTATAGCCAACAAGCCAAAAAATAAGAATAAAGTAGTTTCAAAGCAAGACCTTTCAAGACTTGGCCAAAATTTAGCAGTTTATGTTTCATTCCATACAACAAAAACTGAAAATATTTTTTTTCGGGCAAGCTATCAGTTTTAGAGAAAAACTTTTAATAACAATTATTCATCAGAATGACAAGATATTTGGTTCCTTTTTTTTTTTTAATGGAATTTGTAACAAAAATCCTATGTCCCTCAAATAGCAGTTTCGACCCACTGTGCGGCGCGAACGCGGCGAACCGCGCTTGAGATGGGTTACTGCGTAACAGTTCGGCGTAACAATTGTTCGCGTAACAAATGCCGTCCACACTACCGTAACTGTTACGCGGTGTTGACACGGTTACGCAGTTCGGTTCGGGGAAATGTTACAAATTTGGACGCACCTTAAGATACCTAGCATGCTGGAGACGGACATAGTATAGTTTTTATCCCGGAAAATCAAAGTGTTCCTACGGGATTATCCTAAATCCTAAATCGACGACGACCTCCCTGGCGCAGTGGTAAGCGCTGTGGTCTTATAAGTGGGAGGTGCCGGGATCGATTCCCGGCAGGGGCAATTTGAGACTTTAATTTTTAAATTGTCTCTGGTCTGGTCTGTAGGAGGCTTCAGCCGTTGCTAGTTAGTAGTTGCCACCCTACCGGCAAATCCGTGCCGCCAAGCGATTTAGTTTAAGGGTTTAATAGGGTTAAATAAAAAGTAGGGTTTAATAAAAACGTCCATACCTACCTCTTCCAAGTTCGCCCGCTTCGATGATTTAAAAAAATCCACGCGGATGAGAACGCGGGCTACATAATATACAAAGATCGGAATAGGTAGTGCAATTTCGTATATGATATCATAATTCATAATGTGAATATGCCAAAATGAAATATTATCCCTGGTTTCGTTACTCAGTTTTTATTAGTACAACATGAAAAAGAGAAATCTCTTAGACACTGAATGTTATTACGAGGTGTCAAAATCGCGCAAGACAGAAATCCGGCAGTCATATCCATACTACCTATTGATAATGTTCCAGGTCGTTCACCCCAAACTGCACTACCTATTCCGATATTTGATAATAGGTATATCACCATAACAGCAGCAAATCGTCAGAACTTGAACGGGCGCTTTGTTGGTGTAATAATACAAACGACCTTTGAAGACATGCGACTCGTATCGTACCTACGTAGGTAGGTATATAACATTTTCTCCTTGACCTCTCGTGTCCCCAAAGTCTTCATAAATAAGCAATTCTACGAACCTGTTTATCTGACTAAGTATGCTGGTTCCAGATTGTAAATAATTCCTACCATGCCAAAAGTCAATGGGGCCTGTCACACTATCAATACCGTATCACGATCCACGGATCGCGGATTTCAAGACCATCCGGAAATCCATCAGTATTGACGCAAAAAAGCGGCCAAACCATCAATAATTGGATCGAGTATCGCGGATCGCGTGATAATACTGATAGTGTAACACCCCCCAATGGGGCCTGTCACACTATCAATACCGTATCACGATCCACGGATCGCGGATTTCAAGACCATCCGGAAATCCATCAGTATTGACGCAAAAAAGCGGCCAAACCATCAATAATTGGATCGCGTATCGCGGATCGCGTGATAATACTGATAGTGTAACACCCCCCATTAAATAATGCTTATAGAAATTGGGTAGGGGAAAGAAAACAAAATCGTCGGTGGTTAGATAAAGGTGGGTAGGTATAATTTCTGAATTTTTAGATCGCAAGCAGGTTGTTGTCGGGTTTGTAAAGTGCATTTGATTTTTTCGACAATGTTTGTATAGGTAGGTAAGTAGGTATGTATAGTTTTTGATACACTTACGAGTAAATAAATAGATAAGTAAGCCTCTGATTTTTTTACAGTTAGTAACGATTTTCTATTTAGATAACTAGCTGTTATCTAAATAGAAAATCGTAGGTAGGTAAGTACCTACCTACCTACATACGATTTTCTATTTAGATACCTAACTAGCTATTTCCTAACATAGTAGATAGTATAGTACCTACCAGCTATTAGCAGTAGAAAACTTTATTGCAATATAATACAGTAACATACATTTAAAAACACACCTAATATAATATAATTATTATACCTACTTACATAGAGACATAAAAGCAGAAAATAATATTAATAATTATTCTGCAAGCACACGAGTAGATATCTGCAAGTGTGGCCTTATCACATTGGTAACTACATCGCTGCATTGTTAAGAATAAAATTATGACCTAGATTTTAAGAGGCAAACCATAATATCTATTGAACTAATACATTGAAAGTAGGTACCTACCTACTTTACTTTGAAAACTTTTTTATGTAGGTATGTAGGAGTTTAAAAATTACAGATTAGAAAGTCTAGCCGCTAAGGTGTAATATGGCTAGATAATGCTAAGAAATTACCTAACTTGTTTTTGTATGAATTTATTCGCCCTAACCTAAAAAATATCCTACCTACCTACCTACTTTGATAAATCTAAATTACCTATGTCTAATTTATCAAAATTATCTAGACAGTCGGTACGTACCTTTTTACCATTAACGTAAAAAACTAATTCCGAATTCACATCACTAACTTCTTCGTTGGCATTTAAAAGTCCCATGGTTTCTATTTTTATTCAAATATCGACTTAAAATAAACTTCTAACCACAAACCTTGAGTGGCTCACGCGAATACTCGATTGCGACTGAAGAGCTACTGAGAAGATGGCGCCTAGTGGGATGATAATAATTTGTATCCGTCAAATTGCGCGGGCGCATTATGACCCATGGGTCATATTATATGCCATATGCAATGTCTACTAACTATAAAATCTATACTAATAAATAAAATTGAAGTGTCTGTCTGTAATATCGAAATAACTACCTCATATTAAGCTCATATGGTTATTTGAACGATACTATAACCGAATCACACGTTTTTAAAATTTTTGTCTGTCTGTCTGTCTGTCTGTCTGTCTGTCTGTCTGTCTGTCTGTTTGAACGGGCTAATCTTTGGAACGGCTGAACCGATTTTGACGGGACTTTCACATACAAGTAGAGAATTAACCAGGGAGTAACATAGGCTACTTTTTTAACCGACTTTCAAAAAAGGAGGAGTTGTGTTTTTCTACCTATGTACACCGATATCTCCGAGATTTCTGAACCGAATTGCGTAATTTTTTTTTTAATCGATAGAGAAACATTGCGACACTGTCCTACAAAAAATTTGGATTCCAACTCCTCAATCCTGATGCTGTAGGGGATCTGATCCCCAAAACTAATGGGATTTAGGCACTGTCGGTTATTTGAATTGATATTGGGGATACCAATTAAAGACTTTATTGTTGAATGACCTCGAGTAGGTACATGTCCAACTCCTCAACCCTGATGCTGTAAGGAATTGCATTCCGAAATCGTAAGGATCCCACGGAATTTTTCTGTTTTGTGGACGAGTTACTACTTACTACAGATAGGCTACAAAAATGTTCTGGAAAATCAAAGTTCCCACGAGATTTTTACAAACCTAAATACACACGGGCGAAGCCGTGGGTATCATCTAGTATCTAATATTTACGACTAGCGGTCCGCACAGGCTTCGCCCGTGGTACATAATATATAGCCTATAGCACTCAGGGATCACGTACATATCCAAAGGTGAAAGAATTTTTGAAATCGGTCCAGTAGTTCCTGAGATTAGCGCGTTCAAACAAACAAACTCTTCAGCTTTATAATATTAAGTATAGGTAAGTATAGATTGCGCATTCAGTTCAAAATGTTTACAGCTGAATAATAATCGGTATTTATGTGACTGAATACTGATAAGAATTGTTGCGACTGATAAAACTAACACACGTAATCTATACTAATAAATAAAATTGAAGTGTCTGTCTGTAATATCGAAATAACTACCTCATATTAAGCTCATATGGTTATTTGAACGATACTATAACCGAATCACACGTTTTTAAAATTTTTGTCTGTCTGTCTGTCTGTCTGTCTGTCTGTCTGTCTGTCTGTCTGTTTGAACGGGCTAATCTTTGGAATGGCTGAACCGATTTTGACGGGACTTTCACATACAAGTAGAGAATTAACCAGGGAGTAACATAGGCTACTTTTTTAACCGACTTTCAAAAAAGGAGGAGTTGTGTTTTTCTACCTATGTACACCGATATCTCCGAGATTTCTGAACCGATTTGCGTAATTTTTTTTTTAATCGATAGAGAAACATTGCGACACTGTCCTACAAAAAATTTGGATTCCAACTCCTCAATCCTGATGCTGTAGGGGATCTGATCACCAAAACTAATGGGATTTAGGCATTGTCGGTTATTTAAATTGATATTGGGGATACCAATTAAATACTTTATTATTGAATGACCTAGAGTAGGTACATGTCCAACTCCTCAACCCTGATGCTGTAAGAAATTGCATTCCGAAATCGTAAGGATCCCACGGAATTTTTCCGTTTTGTGGACGGGTTACTACTTACCTACTACAGATAGGCTACTTTTTGTTCTGGAAAATCAAAGTTCCCACGAGATTTTTACAAACCTAAATACACACGGGCGAAGCCGTGGGCATCAGCTAGTCTTCAATATTTGTTATAATGGGTAGTTCAAAAGTCAAAATATTACTTAAGGACCGTTAAAATGGGGTTTTATATAGTCGTATTGAGGCTCTTGTAGAGACTCTCACACACCACAATCTTGCGCAGCCTGTATCCAACAGTTCGGATCTGCCAAACTGCGCTATCCAGTGCCAGGTTGCTATTCCAGCAGCTTAGGACACCAACGTCTTTCTTTTCTTCGAACTATGTGCTCTGCCCATTAGATACCACTTCAGCTTTGCAACCCGTTGAGCTTTGTCGGTGACTTGGATTCTTCTACGCACTCTGTAGATTACTCTACCTACGGTTCTCCGCATTTGAACACGTAGAGAAACTCCGAGCATAACTCTCCACATATCCTGCTGAGTGACTGAACTTTCTTATGAGGCCCATATTATAGTTAGCATTTTAGAACCCTATCTCGAAGCCGTAGGTACCTCTCCATAATTATGTCATCATTGACACGCTGTTTGAATGTTCTTCAGGCTGTGAGGCCTTTTTATACGTAGGTACCTACTGTACCTATTAAACGAAGGACTTTTCAATAAAGCGTCAGTAGCAGAACCATGATTCCTAATAGACTAGACGTCCTAAAACTAATTATTTTTAATTAGTTGCTAGATTTATAACTGAAACCATAGAGTGCTGATATCCTTGATGGCACCTAAGTAGGTATGTTGTAAACAAGATGATACGTAATTATGAAGTATTACGTGTGTTAGTTTTATCAGTCGCAACAATTCTTATCAGTATTCAGTCACAAATACCGTATATTAAGTATTCAGCTGTAAACATTTTGAACTGAATGCGCAATCTATAGTAGGTAGGTACTTACCTAATATTATAAAGCTGAAGAGTTTGTTTGTTTGAACGCGCTAATCTCAGGAACTACTGGACCGATTTCAAAAATTCTTTCACCTTTGGATATGTACGTGATCCCTGAGTGATATAGGCTATATATTATGTACCACGGGCGAAGCCGGGGCGGACCGCTAGTCGTAAATCTATACATATAATAAATCTATACATATAATAAAATCGTAGAATTGCCGTATCTGTACATTGAAGATTTTTGCAAAATAATAACTGGGGGATGTTAGGGATAAGTAATAGAACGTAAAAAAGCTATTTTTGAAATTTTTGTCTGTTTGTCTGTTTGTCTGTTTATCTGTTTGTCTGTATGTTTGTGCGCGCATCACGTAAAAACTACTGAATGGATTGAAATGAAACTCAGCATGATTTAAGTTCATACTATGGAGTAACATATAGGATACTTTTTATCCCGAAATTCAGCACGGTTCCCTTGGGAGAGGGGATGAAAGTCAAAATGTGTATTTAGCTGTAATTCGTTAACGGATGGTCCGATTTCATTAATTCTTTTTTTGTTACAAAGGAAATACTTTAAAGATTACTGGCTTATCTCTGAAAGGCTGGACCGATTTTGATGGAACTTCCACTGGCGGATGTTTACATTTTGATCTACCTAAACATACGCCAGTGAACTTTTAATAGTTTTTAGCAAGGTATGAGCTCAAAAGAGCTTAGGAAAAACAAAATGACTCACGGGATTTTTAAAAACCAATATCCACGCGAACGAAGTCGCGGGTATCCGCTCGTATTAGATAAGTATTCCTCATAGGTATAAAACGACGACTGTTACATTGCTGAATTTAAGAAGATTACGAATCTTTTTCCGAATTTTTTATTTATATCCCGAATAAATGATTAAGTATTTATTTATTTTTATGTAAACCTTAGTGAGTTGTTGATTAGTTTAGTTACCGCCCTTAAACATCTGCATTCTGCAGCACTAAAAGAACTGTAAGTATTATATGTGTTGCCGGTTTTTATCAGGAATTTTTACCTACCTCTATCGACAACGTGGTATACCTACCGACCTAGTTATGCTCATAATAATAATTATAAAATATCAGTCGATTGCGTTGTTAAGCAACGTTGACCCAAGTCGGTAACTAGATGGGTGACCAACTTTGGAAGGCCTAATTAGGCCTTTTCGTTTCCTCTGTGCAACGAAGAATACGTTAACAGGTAGGTAACTAGGTGGTGGTGAGCTTTTACTGGGACGTAATTGGTGGATCATGATTATTAATTCATTTATTAATTTTGAAACATCCATGAGACCGTGCGGTTATTTAAAAAAATCGTATTCATTTGACGGCATAAAACGTAATTAATAGTTTCATTTGTCAAAGCAAATGCCTGTTTACAGTGAAGGCACGTCGTCTATAAATGAAACTTAAATGATTTCACTAAAGAAAGTAATAATAGACCTACCTATCTTATGTGAATGACCAGGGGCGTAGCTGCCGCCGTATCTGCCGTATCAATTATACGGGGCCCCCAAGCCACGGGGGCCCCCGACGTGCGTAAGCAAAAATTAAAAACTAAAGTCATCATCAGCTTTAAATGATTTAATAAATCAGTTTGCCAAAAAAAGGCAAGGAGAGTACCTATATATTTAACTAGTATGGCGCGTGGGTGCGCGGCCCGCTAAAGCGGACCGCGAGGTTTTGTTTTCGGGTGTTTTATTGTTTGAGCAGCCTCCACCTATCTTCATCCCTCTTCCAAACCCTCGATTAGGACTTATTTTTCAGCTCACTGCCAATTGGATGAGGTTTCGAGTAACTTTTGTTTGAGCACCTCCTACCTATCGTCAACACCCTAGCCGTGCTCTTTACCCGTCTCCAAAATCCTCAATCATCAGCTTTCTCCATAAGTATTTTTCCTCCGCATGAATTTTTACTAAAAAAAGAAATTTCACTAAAAAAATTTTTGTGTGAAAACATAAATTTCGCCATCTTGTTTTTTTTTTCTGTTCATCTAGTAGATTTTTAGTTCTTGATCATATTTTTCTTAGAAACCATTCTTCCATCTTTTATACTTGGTGAGATAGACACCGATGTTTGTATGGCCGCCATCTTGAATCCGCCATTTTGGACTTTTTTTCAGCTCACTGCCAATTGGATGATGTTTCGAGTAATTTTTGTTTGAGCACCTCCTACCTATCTTCAATACCCTGCCCGGGCTCCTCAACCAACTTCCAAACCCTCAATCATCATGTCTTCCCATATTTTTCTTTGAGAGTTCTCCAAAAAACCGCATTAAAGCCTTGCATAGTTCACAACTTGTAGTCTCTTCAATATTCGCCATACATTTTCTATGGAAAAATAAATTCCGCCATTTTGAATTTTTTTTCAATTCATCAAGTAGACCTTTGGATCCTCATCATCTTTTGTCAAGAAACCACTCTTCCATCTTTTATACCCTCCGAGATGGAGACCGACGAAATTTGTATGGCGACCATCTTTTTTTCGCCATTTTGAATTTTTTTTTCAGCTGACTGCCAATTGGATGACGTTTCGAGTGACATTTGCTCGAGCACCCCCCACCTATCTTCAATACCTTAAGCGTGCCCGTCGCTCGTCTCTGAAATCCTCAATCATCAGCTCTCTCCATATTTTTGTTCTACTTCAATTTTTGTCCTCTATACGAAACCATTAGTGAAAAAAAAATTTTTCATACAAAATTTTACAGGAGGGGCGATGAATGAGTGAGTCAGTGAATCAGAACGAACAGCTATATATATATTAACTAGTGTTGCGCTCGGTGCGCGAGCTGCAAGCAGCTCGCGGGCCTTGTAGTCTCTTCAATATTCATAAAATAAAGAAATTCCAGAATATTCTGGAGAGTCTCTTGAAAGATAGAAAGAAATATTGGTATCACGACACTAATGAGTTCTATGCATGCGTTTAGTGGAAAAAAAAGATCTATACAAAAATGTTCTGGAGAGCCACTTGAAAATTAAAAAGAAATTTTTTATGGACACGATTTTTTTTTGTTCCGTAGCTATCTTTTTTTATTGGCTTACCAAAGGGCCTAAGGTCTTGAACATTTTTAGTTTCAGGACCATGCCTCTATGATTGATAGTTTTTGAGGGCCGTTAGGGTACTCTGGTAATTTAACCACATTCACTACGTTTTGTATTTTTTGTGAAAAAAATCTTTAAGTTCTATTTACTTATACGTGTATTTGGGGGAAAAGTTTCATACAAAAATGTCTAAGAGAGCCTCTTAAAAAGAACCCAAAAAATTTGTATGGAGAGATTTTTTTTTGTTCGGCGGCCATCTTTTTTTTACCCGTTCACCCAATGGCCCAAGGTCTTTAACAACATTTGTTTGGGACCATGCCTATATGATTGGTAGTTTTGGAGGACCCATGAGGTACTCTGGTAAATTTCCCACATTCATGACGTTTCATAATTTTCCTGAAGGAAGACTCATAAGTTCTACGCACATAAATAGTGAAGGGAAAAGATTCCATACAAAATTGTTCTGCAGAGCCTCTTGAAAAGAACCCAAAAAATTTGTATGGAGAGAATTTTTTTTTTGTTCGGCGGCCATCTTTTTTTCACCGGTTCATCTAATGGCCCAAGGTCTTCAATAACATTTGTTTGGGACCATGTTTGTATGACTGGTAGTTTTGGAGGACCCATGAGGTACTCTGATAAATTTTCCACATTCATGACGTTTCATAATTTTCTGAAGGAAGACCCATAAGTTCTACGCACATAAATAGTGAAGGGAAAAAAGTTCCATACAAAATTGTTCTGGAGAGCCTCTTGAAAATTACCCAAAAAATTTGTATGGCGAAAATTTTTTTTTGTTCGGCGGCCATCTTTTTTTTACCGGTTCACCTAATGGCCCAAGGTCTTTAATAACATTTGTTTGGGACCATGTCTGTATGACTGGTAGTTTTGGAGGACCCATGAGGTACTCTGGTAAATTTTCCACATTCATGACGGAACATAATTTTCTGAAGGAAGACCCATAAGTTCTACGCACATAAATAGTGAAGGGAAAAAAGTTCCATACAAAATTGTTCTGGAGAGCCTCTTGAAAATTAGGAAAAATTAGGAAATGGAGACGAAATTTGTTTTGTATGGTGGCCATATTTTTTTTACTGGTTCACCCAATTGCCCAAGGTTTTGAACATTTTTTGTTTCGGGACGGTACCTTTCAGACTGATAGTTTTCGAGATCCCTTAGGGCACCCTAGTCAGTTTTCCACGTCCAGCTCTCTCTATAATTTTGTAGATCTTAAATTTTTGAATTTTACACACACGGAAAATATGGTGAAAAAGTCCCATACAAAATTGTTCAGGAGAGGTGATCAGTACGTAACTTCAAGTAGCTTTATATATATAATTTGAATTGTTTGTAAAAATTTTAGAAAAACTGACAGATAAATAATTATGATGAATAAATATTGCTTTTAATTTTATGCAAACATTTTTTTTTCTTTGTGAGAAATCTTTGCTCTTCATAAGGGGGGCCCAAACAAATTTTTATACGGGGCCCCGCCAAGGTACGCTACGCCACTGTGAATGACATAATTTATTATAAATGAATCACGGGGCTTATTCATACTTCCAGTTCCATACAATATTATAAATTTGAAATTACCTACCTAATTCTGTCTGTCTGTCTGTCACGCTTTCACGCCTACATCACTGCACCGATTTAGACGAAAGGGTCAGAAATAGACTAGACCTTGGAGAGGAATTTTACCCCGGAAAATCTAAAAGAGTTCCTAAAAGATTTTAAAAAAATCTAAATCCACGTGTACGAAGTCGCGGGCATCAGCTAGTAAAACAAACGAAAAAGTCCTATTTCATATTAAATTAGTGGAACACAATATTTGCGTTGTTGCTAGTATTTTTTGAAAGGCGACCAAGGGCGTACCTACACGTCGTCGACACCATCCATAGAACCATTATTAGATGCTTCACGATTCCGATCGTTAGTAATACAAGTATAAATTAAAAATTAAAAAAACCCCCGACATTCGCCATTTTGTGGCGGTGGCCATCTTGGATTTGCATAGTGCTATTCTACTAGTCAAGCCCCTTCATTTGATACCCATATTAGGGGAGTTGTGAATAAATATGTAATCCGCCATTTTATAGCGGCGGCCATCTTGGTTTAATTTTCATCAAACATAGCTAACAACACTCTCGACTAATTCACCTTTCAAACAAAAAAAACCGCATTCAAATCGGTTCACCCGTTTGAGCGCGACAGTGAATAATAGATTTATTAATTCAAATTTTTTGAGCTCATTGCTAATTTTCAAATCAGTTTTACATAATTCGAATTTGCCTTTTACGATCTATTAAGTAAATATTTAAGTAGGTACAGCTAGTACCTACCTATATGTATATACTATATGCCTAACAACCATCCATTGAAGAACATACACAATCGCACCTTGGTCAGGTACCAGTATCAGCTGTTGTAACAATATTATGAAACAACTCTTCCTTAAAATTCCGCTGACATCTCCTCGATATTTGTAAGGACTCCGACGTGTAAATCGACTAGGATTGTCCACAAGTCAACCTGTCAGATTTTGGATCCAGCCAAATAGAAAGACGTGGTATTGGTGTTGCTAGGATGCAGTCTACTATGAAAAGCACAAACTATAGAAAGCAGTGTGTACCTAGATCGTCTAAAGATGTCAGGTACAGTGTGACAAGTGACCTATCTATACTAATATAATAAAGCGGAAGAGTTTGTTTGTTTGAACGCGCTAATCTCAGGAACTACTGGACCGATTTCAAAAATTCTTTCACCGTTGGATATGTACGTGATCCCTGAGTGCTATAGGCTATATATTATGTACCACGGGCGAAGCCGGGGCGGACCGCTAGTATATAATATACAGTAAGTAGCCCTGTACGTCTCATCATACTTTAGTAAAGTCTGTTCGTTTACTTAAGGTCACCTTTGTGTCGCACCGCCTTCGCACGCGCGGCGTCTTGCCGAAGTCACAGGCGGTGCCGCCTGTGACTTCAAAACATATGACGCGCGGGTGTACAGCCACAAGCGATTTTGGCGTTTTACCTACATCGAAGCGCCGTAGTTTACCTACCTAGTACCTACTCAATATTTTTTAATTAAAATTCTCTTTACTTTTTATTTATATTCGTATTTTATTACAATATAACCATAAACATAAAATATATAATATTATCATGAACACGGGTCTTCTCTCAAAATGAGACGAATTTTAACCATAGTCTACCACGCTGGCCAAGTGCTGATTGGCAGACTATTCGGAGATTCTGTTAGAATAGAAAAAAAATTACAAACATTAAAAAAATTATAAAAATAAAAGCAGAATAATAAGAGCACCTGCGCCTGTACCGACACTATGGAACGAACTTTACTTAGGCATCCATCCATGTGAAACTTTTAAACGTAGGTATTTTTAAACTTTTAAAAATAGTCTCTGGTGTTTACTTTGTACACAGATTAGTTGATGTACCTATAACCATTTCACAGTAACCCAACACCCATTAATTATGTACCTACGTAACTAGTTTTTCTCAAGCAACTCCTAAAAATCCCACGAGCCTGGTGTCATCTGGTTTACATGCGCATAATTAACGTACCCACCCACTACCCACGAGTACTTATGTTGCTATGTACCTATCTCATTAATTTCGTTACTTATAGACACTATTCAAATGCGCAACCTTTTATCAAAGGTCGTAACTATCAGCCATTTCAAACGTAGCTGTCAAGGTCTCGATGACTTGAACTGTTTGTAAATGATCTTATACTTAGTTTTGAAAATTGGCCTAGTGTTCTTTGGGCCTTCCTCTATAACATAAAAACAAAAAACATGTATGGGGGGGGGGAACTGAACTTTTTTTTTTTTTTTTTTTGACGTGGTGGAAAGCTTTATGGCTACCCCCGTTCTTTGGGCAGAATGGGGGTTATGTGGGACTCCCCCTATGGGTATACCCTAACTAAAACCACCACGGCTGTTCCCTCTCGCTGACTGTGCTGGACGCCTGGGGAACCCGTTGTATACGTCCCAGGGGGGGGAACTGAACTGAACCAACTAAGCATAAATCATTAAACTATTGTAAAATATTCCATTGAGTTGTATCTTTCTAGTTGATTTATGTTGAGAGTTATATTTGAGTTAGTACCTATCTATCATGTAATAATATATTATTACCTGCGCGTGGATTTTGACAGTGGGTTTTTTCTGGGATAAAAAGCCCATGTCCTTCCACAAAGTCCAATGAATCTCTAAACCAATCTATAATATAATAAAACTGTAACAGATCCAATTCTGTACATTGAAGATATTTTGTTATTGGAGGGCACTCCATAATCGATACTGAAGCCAAAACTGCAATTTTTTTCATTTTTGTCTGTCTGTCTGTATCTTGGCCGCGCATCACACCGAAACTACTGAATGGATTCGAATGAAACTTGGTACGATATGAGTTTATACTCCGAGGTAGGACATAGGATACTTTTTATTCCGAAATTCAGCACGGTTCCCTTGGGAGAGGGGAAGAAAGTTAAAACGTGTATTTAGCTGTAATTCATTAACGCGTAGTTCGATTTAACTCATTCTTTTTTTGTTAGAAAGGTAGTACTTCAAGTATTGTCCCGTAAAATATTTCAAGGTCGTAGGTTATTTTATTCAGAAATGACAGACATTTATTGGGTTCAAATAACTTGGGACCCGGATCTTTGAACGTAAGGCTTATTTTAAACTGGTGTGCGTTTAAAATTATGTTTGTCGATCTGTCTATTTATTCCAGATAATTTCCGAAACGGCTGGATCGATTTTGACGGAACTTTCAATGGCAGATAGGTGATGTTATAAGGAGTAACTTAGGCTACATTTAGTTTAGGTACATAAAAGAATTATGGGATCCGATCCGATCCTATATAAAACCTATAAACACGCGAACGAAGTCGCGGGGGTCAGCTAGTATTCATTAAAATTGGTTCAGCGGTTTAGCCGTGAAAGCGTAACAGACAAACAGAGTTACTTTTGCATTAACAGGATAATCATTAAAACAAATAAGTACCTTTATATAAATATATTCATTATAATTCCTTTTATATTTTACTTCTTTAACAATTTTCTAAGAAACAGCGAAAGAAAATAGGTAGGTAGGTAGATATTGTTTTCCTAGGGAACTACATTCCACGGTTGTCCTCCAGATTTTATAGTCGGCTTTACCTGAAATCAAATCAAGTTAAAATTTAAATAAAATAAAAAAACGACTGTAGTTCCAGTCCTCGTATCAATTGAATGAATTGTAAGTATCAATTAATCGAAATATACGTATAGTTTAATTTTCTATGAATTTGGCAAATGCAATGGAGTAAGTACATACTTGTTTTGTGATGTGGTCTTCACAAGCCATTCTAATTCGTGCACAGGTAGCAGGCACTTCCAACGTGAAATCAGAGTCGAAGCCAGCGTCTGTGCGTGCGGATTTAATAGCTTCCTTGATCGCAAAGTACACCGAGGCAGCCAGGAAAAGGGGAGGTTCGCCAACAGCCTGATAAATTTCAATGTTAAATTCAAAATATTTCAAAAGTAAAATTTTTGCATTTTTAAACATTTTTTTTAACACAATGGTTACCTTGGACGAGTAGACAGCGCGTGGATTTGGAGCACCTTTTAAGAGTGACACATTAAATTCCTTAGGGATGTCTGAAAATCCAGGTATTTTATAAGCACCCGGTCCCCTCGACAAAACTTCCCCGGTAGGAGAGAATAACATCTCTTCCATCGTGTAAAATCCGTACCCTTGAACAAACGCCCCTTCCACTTGACCAATGTCTATTGCAGGATTTAAACTTTCCCCCAAGTCCATCACAATATCTGTTCTCAGGACTTGGTGATCTCCAGTCAAGCAATCTATAATTACTTCGGAGCATCCTACGCCATACGTGAAGTATTGGTATACATTCCCACAATTTTTTTCACGACTGTACTCCGTTTTGGGGGATGAATAAAATCCCGTGGCAGATAGACAAACTCTGTCTAAATATGCGGCAGAAATCCAATCTTCCCATTTCCCATCAGGACTTTTAATTTTGTAAGGTTTTAATCTTTCATTCAGAACATTGCAAGCATCTATGACAGCCATTCCATACAGGTCAGAACTCATGCTTCCTGCTGTTGGTGTACTATTTGGGACTTTATCAGTAGCCATTTCGTTAATATGAATTTTGGATATATCAATATCTAAAGCTCGAGATGCTATTTGGATCATTTTCGTAAACAGCCCTTGACCCATTTCTATTCCCCCAATAGACAAAAGGACTGAGCCATCCGTGTAAATTAATAATAAAGCTCCCGCTTGCATTAATACATCGACTCCAAAAGCAATGCCGTATTTTGTTGGAACTATAGCGAGGCCTTTCTTTTTCCATCGGTTTAACCTGCAAACAAATCCCAATTAAGTATTATAAAATACTAGTTTAAGCTCTATGCGAAATGTACTCATATACTCATACCTGTTATATTCCTCAATCAATTGTTTTCTTTGCCAATAATTGGAACTATCTATACATTCATGCCAGCATCGAGATAGTGTGCAATATGTAAGGCTTTGATTGTAGTGTGTTAAATCCCCTTCTGTATAAAGATTTATGCTTGCAATTTCTTCGTAAGTTTTGCCTAGTGTAGTGGCAATATCTCGTATCATAGCTTCTGCAGCTAACATTGCTTTTGGTGCACCAAATCCTCTAAAAGCAGTGTTTGATGGCATATTTGTTTTACAGAGATATGCATTCACCTTTATGTTTGGTATAAAGTAACAATTATCTACATGGAATAATGCCCTTTCCATCATCTGAAAAAGAATTGATACACTGTTTATATTGATACAACACACTTACGAAACATAGTGGAACTACAATAATATTATGGACTATTCTTACCGAACATGATATATCCATGGAGTTACCAGCATTCGCATAAATATCGAAAGTAGCACCTAAGATTTTACCATTGTCATCAAACGCAATCTTGTATTTAATTAAGAATGGATGCCGATAACCAGTGACTTGCATATCTTCATCTCTGTCTAACACCGCTCGAATCGGCTTTTTTAATTTATATGCAGCAACAGCCACCGGTATAGCTAAGAGGGCTGGCCTGGATTCTTTCCCACCGAATCCACCTCCTATTCTTTTTACCTTTGCTACAACTTTGTGATTCGGTATCGCAAGCGCCTTTGCTGCTAGAAGCTAAAAGAATATTTTCATTTTATAAAATTTACAACTGCAGACGTTTAATTAATCTCGATGACAAAGATATACTCACTGCGATTTCAGCGGGATGTTGAGAGGTACAAATAATTTCTAATTCATCTTCCTTTCTTGTGGCTAAGGCAGATATAGGTTCTAAGTAAAAATGTTCTTGCGCACCGGTTCTTATGTAACCTTCCTTGACATAATTCGCTTCTTGAAATGCTTCTTCGACATTTCCTTTTTCTAATTTACGAGGATAACCGGAATAAAACGAACCGTGAAAGATGGCATCTTCAATAGTTATAATTACAGGTTGTAATTTTTCATATGTTACTTTAACTAGATCCTTTGCTTTTCTTGCTGCACTTTCGGACTTAGCAACAACTGCTCCTACTACACAAGCTCGACTTGTCACTATGTCCGAAGCAAAAATTTCTTCATCTTTTAGTATGGGACCGATTATGTTTCGTTCTTTAGGTAAATCAGATGCTGAAAAAAATGCTACGACATCGGGATCTAACAACGCCTGACTGGGGTCAAGAGATACTATTCTTGCATATGATTCCGTGCTAAATACTAAACACAGAAAAAGTTCTTCATTTAAAATTGGAATATCGTCACAATATATCGCTTCGCCTGTCGCATGTTTCATAGCAGATGCATGAGGAATAGGTTTTCCAATGTAATCACTAGTTTTTGCAATATCTCCTCTTATTTCAAAACATTGTGTACTTTTTGGTATTATTCGAGATATTTCGTATGCATCAGAATAATTATTATATATACTTTGCATTTCATTGCTTTTTATTTGATTACAAACGTAATTATAAAATTTAAAAAATAAACTTAGACAAAGAGATTTGCGATAATCGGACATTCCTCCTGGTGCAGAACTATCTAACTGCAATTCCTCGGTGAGGGAATCAAAAACTACGTTAATTAGATCTTTATTCCAATAACAACCTTTTATTCTGTTAGAGGATTTTTCAGCACATATTGTCGTAGGGCCCATCCCACCAAAACATAATTTTGCTTCATTTACTAAATGCATGTGTTTGTCTATTTTAACATTAAATGCAGCTGTTACAATAGATATGTCATCATCTCTTCGTCTAGCTTGTTTGTAAGCTTTAAAAAACTGCATTTCTTCTGTAAAAGGGATTTCCACTGCCAGAACAACTTCATTATCTGCAACTTTTACTTTTCTATAACTGGAGAAAAATGTTTCATCTATGAATACTTTTCTAACACCATTTTCCGAGCTAGCAAGTGTAAGTGACGAATTAGAAGCCATCAGTATTGGATTTAAATCTGATATTGGACTAGCTGTCATTATATTCCCAGCGAGAGATGCAACATTACGAACTTGGCTTCCCGCAAACCAATGTAACATATCCACAATGGCTTCTAAAGTTTTCGTTTCTTCACTATTATTTTGAATGTAATTTATTAAAAACTCTTGTAAATCTGACAAAGTCACCGAAGCTCCAACTTTGATACTCGTATCAGTTACGTGTATTTTATTCATTTCCTCTATTAAAAATGGGGAAAGTAATATTGGGTATACTTTCCTTTTAAATTTTACTTCCACTCCTATTTCTGTATTACCTACAACAATTTTAGTTTCCGGAAACTTATTTTTGATTAAAAGTAATTCTTCAAGAGTTTGTGGTCGCACCCACAGAACGTCTTTTCCTTTGTAAAGTAAAGAGCTGTTTGTATATAAATCATGTTTCAATACTAATTCAGGCGGAAAAATTGGTTCCTGAGTTGGATTGTGCGGTATGAATTCGGATTTGTTAAATAAAAGCTCATCATCTTTCTGTTTTAGTCTGCAACAATCATTTCCCATCGAGCAAGACTTGCTTTCCCCATTAACATTATTAACGCCTTCCCAGGCCTCCATAAATGTTTTAAATCCCTCCACAATCGGCCTATATCCAGTGCATCTGCACAAATTGCCTTGCAGCGCCGTTTCAATGTCGTCATATTCAAGTTTAGATTTATTTCTAAGCAAAGTATACATCGACATAACAATGCCTGGCGTGCAGAATCCACACTGTGAACCGTGGGCCTTAGCTATCCTCTCTTGCACTGGATGTAATCTTTCTTGCGTGTTGCCAATGCCTTCGACCGTAGTGACAGCCAGGCCGTGTATTGCGCATAGTGGCATCAAGCACGTATTCACCGCTATATGTCTATTGTATAAATGTAACGTATGAGTATGGCAATAAGTAAATAAGGTGAATTACTAATTAGGCAGGTACCTATGAATAAAGCAAAATCCTACAAACGAAATATTTTTGGACATACATAGGTAAGTAAATGACTTTATTAGTAGGTAATTAGGTAGGTACAACTTATGTAGGTATCTACAGTACCTACACAATAAATCTAAAATGCATTTTTGGTAAGTAGTGTCTTCTTCCTTCGTTTTGTTTCATAACATATGAAATATTTGGCAGGATTGGCTACTCTAAAATTATTATCGTAGACTTAAATTTCTAGATAAACGTATCAGACAAAATGGCTTGTTTTATATATTATTCACAAAGTCTAGGTAAATGTATTTTTTATACTGAAACTATACTTTTAGGTAAACTTACTAGACGTTTAATAAAGGATACTTGACACGCTTCTCCGGCTGAATGTATCGTGATATCATGACAGTGCAGGCCCCGCAGCCGCCTTCGCCGCAGCCGTACTTGGAGCCGGTCAGGTGCAGCTTCCTCCGTAGGTACCACAATAGTGTCCATTCTGGCTCCGGGGACGGCTCTATCACCTGAAATATACAAAAATACATTTTAGTAACTCTTATAAGGAATCGGCTGGCGAGAAAGGTGGAGAAGCCGGGAACGTGGAACATGGAACCTTTCACACTTGATATCTCCATAAGTACCCCAGTTACGAACTCCACAATTACGCAGTTATTCAAAACACATGAGACACTACTGAGAGCCTAAGGTTTCATCTTTCCGAAAATAAGTTATGTCAGATCGCACTGTATAAGTATATCGCGAATTTTGAATTTCCGCGCGCTACGTATACTTGATTTTTGATTGTTTTGAAGCCTTATGCTGGTACTTATGCTGACAAGGTCGGCCATTTTGAATGTTTAGTTATTTTTTGACAGCTGTTTTGCTTGGATGTGTTTTGGCTCGTCTTCGATTTTTGTCTAACGCACGGTCGAACGTGAAGTTTTTGCTCACAGTTTTCTTCGATTGCAGGGGCGTGGTGCATCATGAGTTCTTGCCACAGGGTAGTACGGTCAATATGGAATATTACCTGCAAGTTATGTGCAATTTGCAATCCGCCAGAAATGCCCGGATTTATGAAAGACAAAAACTGGCTTTTGCACCATGATAACGCCCCTGCTCACGTATATCGTTGCCTGTGCGCGAATATTTATCCACAAGTATAAATTGAAAATTTAAAAACCCCCGACATTCGCCATTTTGTGGCGGCGGCCATCTTGGATTTGCATAGTGTTATTCTACTAGTCAAGCCCTTTCATTTGATACCCATATTAAGGGAGTTCTGAAAAAATATGTAATCCGCCATTTTGTAGCGGCGGCCATCTTGGATCGATTTTCATCAAACATAGCTAACAACACTCTCGACTAATTCACCTTTCAAACAAAAAAAAACCGCATTCAAATCGGTCCACCCGTTTGAGCGCCACAGGGGAACAGACAAACAGATAGACAGACAGGCAGACACGCAGGCACGCAGGCATGCACGCACGCACGCACTCACACACACACACACACACACAGATACGTCAAACTTATAACACCCCGTCGTTTTTTGCGTCGGGGGTTAAAAACCAACACATTAATGGTCCCACAGCCACCGTATTCCCCAGACCAGGGCGGTTATTCTGTAACTTAGTTAGCAACTGAAAATAGTTGCCAACGAATTAGTTCGATATACATTGCTGCTTTACTGTGTAAAATTATGAAAACACTTTATATTTCCCACAGTAAAGCAGCAATGTATATCAAACTAATTCGTTGGCAACTATGTTCAGTTGCTAACTAAGTTACAGAATAACCCAACAGCTGGGTTATTCTGTAACTTAGTTAGCAACTGAAAATTTGAAAGTTGCCAACGAATTAGTTTGATACAGGTACATTGCTGCTTTACTGTGGGAAATATAAAGTGTTTTCATAATTTTACATGAAAATTATTTAATAGTTAGAACTTTCAATGGCAGATAGGTGATGTTATATGGAGTAACTAAAAGAATTATGGGATCCGATCCGATCCTATATAAAAACCTAGTTTTTAGTAAATTAATTTTTATACCTACATGTCGAATTATTGATAACCTTCTTTTTTGAAGTCGGCTAAAAATGAACATATTTAAATATGGATAGGTTACCTACTTTATAAACTTAAAAATTTCCTAATAAATTAATTAAAAACTTTCAAAATTGATCACCAGGGACAGAGTTGTCCGTGCATTGCATAATTAGGTGTTTCTAGGGTAGGTAGGTACTTACTTCTTACTTACCTATTTGTAACTAGCTGATCCCCGCAACTTCGTTCGCGTAGATATAGGTTTTTATATAGGAATAGCCGAATAGGATCAGATCCCATAATTCTTTTATGTACCTAAACTAAATGTAACCTAAGTTACTCCTTATAACATTGAAAGTTCCATTAAAATCAATCCAGCCGTTTCGGAGATTAGCTGGAACAAATATACAGACTGACCAGTTTAAAATAAACCGTACGTTCAAAGATCCGGGTCCCAAGTTATTTGAACCCAATACTGAGGGTTATAATGTCTGTCATTTCTGAACTAAAAAACCTATGACCTTGAAATATTTACGGAACAATATATAAATTACTACCTTTCTAACAAAAAAAGAATGAGTGAAATCGACCAACGCGTTAATGAATTACAGCTAAATACACGTTTTAACTTTCATCCCCTCTCCCAAGGGAACCGTGCTGAATTTCGGAATAAAAAGTATCCTATGTCCTACCTCGGAGTATAAACTCATATTGTACCAAGTTTTATTCGAATCCATTTAGTAGTTTCGGCGTGATGCGCGGCCAAGATACAGACAGACAGACAGACAAAAATGAAAAAAATTACAGTTTTGGCTTCAGTATCGATAGAGTATACTTAGAGTGCCCTCCAAAAGAAATTTTCAAAATATCTTCAATGTACAGAATTGGATCTGTTACAGTTTTATTATATTATATAGATTTGTATTCATAAATAGATAGCTAAGTAGGTACGTAGTAGCTATACCTATATACTTACATAGGTAAATAAAAATAAAATAGGTCTTACCTCCACAAAAGTAACTCACCTTTTTCCCATTGACGAAAAATATCAACGTTGTTTCTCTGTTGTGGGGCAGAAAATCTTCCAAATTATCCATACTACCTAGGTAAGTAGTAAATTCGCGAATTCAAAAAAAAATTTGGTTTTTGCGAGATAAACAGGTCTTACTGCCAGTTGCCACATGCGACGCAATCCGGGCGTGGATTGCATATGAAGGACTGAGAAGTGAGAACGAGAAGACAGCTTGTGCGAAGAGCGTTGGCGATTGTGAGACGAGTTTTGTGGTTAGATAAAGTAGGAAGATATAAGTACATACATGTCCAGTACATACTTAATTTGACCGAGTTCAATGATCAATCAGTGATTGTAGTTATGACGTATTAATTGTGGCGTAGAGTGTAGACTGTAGACCTATTGTAATAATAATAATATTATGATCCTGACACACTTCGCGGTACCTACTTATTTAATAACCAAATGAACATTCAATGAACTTTTTTTATAACATTTTATCTATCACTAGCTGACCCCCGCAACTTCGTTCGCGTGGATATAGGTTTTTATATAGGATCAGATCGGATCCCATAATTCTTTTATGTACCTAAAGTAATGTAGCCTAAGTTACTCCTTATAACATTGAAAGTTCCATTAAAATCGATCCAGCCGTTTCGGAGATTAGCTGGAACAAATAGACAGACCAACAAACATAAATTTAAACGCACAGCAGTTTAAAATAAGTCGTACGTTCAAAGATAGTCATACGCATTAGCGGTTGACCGCTAATGCGTATGAGGGCTAATGGTGCATCTAAACTAAATAGAGCGCTAAAATGGAATGCTATACGTTTCCGCAGGAACCATCGTGAAAAATATTGCACCTTGCCATGAGGCTTGAACGCCGGACACAGGCGCCATTTGGTGTCATTAATACGAAGCGATATAGGTAATCTGTCAAATAATGCTCCAGGAATTAACTGAAAAGCGCGAAAAATGTAAAATGTTATGCTTTTCCACCAAAAAGTCCATACAAATTCAGTGGATAGTCCTACTAATCAATAACGGCAGGTACCTAACTACATAGTTACTAAGTTTAATTTTTTTCTACTAATCATTAAATCAACTAGGTACTTACTATAAAAAGAGGTCCCAAGTTCTATTTAGAGCTGGGTCAGTTTGGAATATCTTTTCTAAATTGACGCAAATGTGGTGGACCTGCTGGTTTCCATAGGCATCGCCTCAGCTAGATAGGGGCTAGATACCCTACCACTAGTCACCACCCAAAAAACAAGAGATAAGTAATTAATAAAAGATGTGCTATAAAAAAAACAATTTATTAAATCAATCTATCTACATTCTTTACACTACAAAAAAAAATACTAATACTACTAATACAACACACAATGTTCTTCACTGAACTGAAAAATATTGTCATTCTCCATAGGACTTTTTAAGTAATGAAAAATAGCTTTTCTACACTAAAACATAATAGCTTAAAAGTTAACTTTTGATGAAAAATATTCTTATACGTTAGTAGGGTAATATATTATGTAATCTGAGTTTCACTTATATACATACATATTTTGTACTAATAATAATATGAATAAAAATATTTTATTATTAAATACTAATATTATTATACAAAAAATATACTAATATTATGTAATAATAATTTTTTTATTTAGTGTACTAGTATAGTTCATAATTAAAACCTTGATAAAATAGTAAATACATCTTAGAAAGAAGCAGAATACGTTATGCGTGTAGTCACCTGCAGAGATTTAGGTTTGCCCTCCTTAGTGGAGCACCAGTTTATGTGCATCAGGATTACATTATGCATTAGCAACTAATAAAATCAAACAGGTATTTTAAATTACTTAGTCTTTAACCATTTTTTGCGTCTTGTTTATGCTTTTAATATTATTGTACATTGCAACTGCAGTCATTTCACACTCAGATGTAGTAAGTAATTTGTTCAGAGCCACGAGAAATATCTTAATTTTCAGCACTGGAAATACATGCTGATGACTTCATCCCCATTTCTTTGGCAATGAAATTAGTATGAAAATATTGCCATGTTTGATCTGCATTAATAAATAACAACTAAACAGTTTTAATGATACCTTTCTGTTCTAACTCTTTTTCAATAGCGGTGCCTTCATATCTTATTTTATCTTTTAAAGCTTCTTGCATCAATTGAGCGTCAAATTTTTGCCTCGACCACTCATACCTACAATATGACCAATAGACTAGTGTACTGAGTGCAAAGGCGCCAACACCAATATGTTGGGACAGAAGTGGTTTAGATGTTTTTAAAAATGATGCCACTCCTACACCAATGCCTGTTGATATTCCATATAGAAAACTCTCCCTGAAGCAAGGTATTTTCGATAAATCCCTTCCAAACAGCATAAGACCCTGAGAAAAAAAAAGTATTTTACTAATAATAATTATAAAACATTCATTGACTAATTTTAAAAATTTCTTTTCAAAAATTCATGGTTTGTCTATCTAAAATACTATACATTATGAAGCTTTTCTACATGATTTCCTTTTGCCTAGTAAATAGTTTTTACCAACAGAACGGAGCCAGTAGAGATAGGCATATGACACTAAATAAATAAATTTCAAATGCATAAAAACCTCTAAAAGTTGTCTGAGCTGATTTCAATGCAGTTTTAGCATTAATTATGTATCACTTTTGGGCATATTCTTAGATATGTTAAAAGGTTTTAAACAACACCTTTTGACATAGACCAAAAGTTACAATTAAATATTTTTACATATTGTTATATATTTAAATATTTTTACATATTTTTACAATTAAATATTGTTACAATTAATTATAATATAAAATTAAAAGTTAAATTTCTCTGCCATCAACTTCCTATTTACTAATTTGTCCTATACACTTTCTATTATAGATTAGGTAAGTAGGTATCACTAAGTCTCTAAAAAACAATAATAATTATTGTAGATTCAACTAAAACCAAACCATATATTTTTCCACTATGTTTCAGAATCAGAATAAACATATAACCTAATGGTAATATTTATGTTGCAAGATAACGGTTTAGTGGGAAATAATGCGAATAATTAATTTCACATAAACAAATTAGAATCGGTCCTACACTTTACACAACATGTTATTCAAAAGGTATCTAAAGGGCTCCCAACACGATCAATCGCGATTGTCAATTGATATCGTTTACCAAGAGATTGATGCGATTGATCCCTGAAGGCCGATTTACACCAAACGAGCGAATGCTCGTTCTATCCCCTCTCCATCAAATTCTATTAGTGTAAACAGATACAGAACATTCCTTCGTTGTTCTATCGTTGCTCGCGTAGATTCTATGGAATATTCTAAGAATGCTCGCTCGCTTGATCTAAACAGCGCTGGAGCGCGCGAACAGCAGCTTAGAGCGTTCTTACGTGTTCGGATGTGCTCGCTCCCCGGAGCGGTCTCTTCAAAAGGTGGGTTTACACCAAACGAACAAAGAGCTAGAGCTAGAGCTAAAGCATTCTTTCTTGATCTTTTAGTGTAAACGAAAGCTCGTTGACAGCGTTTACACCAAAATAACAACAAGCAAGAATAAGAACACGAACTAGAACACAAGAACACTTTGAAGAGACCGCTCCGGGGAGCGAGCACATCCGAACACGTAAGAACGCTCTAAGCTGCTGTTCGCCCGCTCCAGCGCTGTTTAGATCAAGCGAGCGAGCATTCTTAGAATATTCCATAGAATCTATGCGAGCAACGATAGAACAACGAAGGAATGTTCTGTCTCTGTTTACACTAATAGAATTTGACGGAGAGGGGATAGAATGAGCATTCGCTCGTTTGGTGTAAATCGGCCTAAAGTGTTCTTGTGTTCTAGTTCGTGTTCTTATTCTTGCTCGTTGTTATTTTGGTGTAAACGCTGTCAACGAGCTTTCGTTTACACTAAAAGATCAAGAAAGAATGCTCTAGCTCTAGCTCTTTGTTCGTTTGGTGTAAACCCACCATAACGTAAACGATCAATCGGCATTGAAAATGAGCATCAATCAGCAACATTGACAGTCGCGATTGATCGTGTCGGGAGGCCTTTGGACCCTTCTCATGCTCTGTAATGGGCCGGCAATGGGTTAATAATGATGATGATCAGATTCAGATATGTATGCTATAAACAAAATATAAACCTTCTTTTCTTCATCAGGATCTTCCTCAAGCAAACTTTTCACAACTGTATCCATAATACCTAAACCTTTTCAGCGAACAATGAAATCTGTGACTGTGATTTGTGCTCAGCACAGCAGGTAGGAACTAGGAACTAAAGCTGAACGTTTTTCTCATCAGTCGTAACTTATCAAATCTTTACACATGAAAAATATTAAATTTATAGGTAGGTAGGTACATGGTACCTACATATTTTTTTCTTGACTTTGCACCACAGTGACCACAGACTATATAACACAGCTATATAGATTAAAGAATACAGCCAAAGAGGATAGCTACCATTATTTTCTCTATGATAGCTACCTATATATATCGACAAATGTCACTTTTTTTTTTGTTTACCTTGTTAATAATAGGGAAGTTCAATAAATAAAATCGATTTACGACAATATCGATTATCGTAAAATTATTCATTTTTAATGTTTAACATGGCTTTATTAAAACAATTTATATGTAAATTATATCAATTCTGTGAGTACCGTTATAAATAAACTTGATTTTGGTTGACATTGCCTAGAATTTACTTATTTTATATAAAAATTAAAATCGATATATGACTAAAATCGTATGGATAATGGGCGTTTAAATCATAGAGTACAAACGCAGTACAAACTAGACTTAGGCCGGAACCACACTTACGTGTCGTGGCGTGTCGTGAGTCGTGACGCGCTAGAAGCCTATCGGTTTCATACATTTAGTATGGTTAGGGACACACTTGTAGGGCGTGTCGTTTTTACTAAATGTATGAAACCAGCGCATCACGACACGCCACGACACTTAAGTGTGCCGGCAGCCGTAGCTTGGCTTACACACATTTAGTTGTCAAGTAGTTAACTAAATTTTAACTTAATTTTAAGCGACTTAATTTTTAGTACCTAAGGGTTTTCACGAATCCAGACAAGTAATTTAATAAAGTTCTAACTTCTTCTAGCCACCGGCGGGGGTTGCGCGGGGTGCGGAGGGCGCGGCTACTTAACCAAAAAATAGATAAAACTCTATTCTACTTGTTTACTAAATAACATGCAACTTATTACTAAATTCACTGTTTACATGCATTATTTCACTTAACCTTTATGTACCGACGTGTGGTCTGACAGACACCTCGAGAGGTCGAAAAGTCTGATTACCTATGTTAGCGAAAAAGTATCCTCCTGTGCTTCTCTCTACCCCTCGGGAAGTCGCCCAGCAGCGTTCCTGCAGAGTGGCAGCGTCGGCGCGTACGATTTTGGTAAGTTTTGATTTTAATAAGATCACGAGTGGTCTGTCAGACCACTCGTCGGTACTTATGTAACTTTTTTTGGATGCGACTTTTTTCAGATTATATTGTTTTCTCTTTTATTTTCAGTCAGTTATAATAATGGATCAGCCAGGTTCTTCAGGCATGAAACGGGCAGCCATAAATAGAAATAAAAGTGTGAGAAAAGATATCAAACACTGCTTCAATATAAATACCACCAAGAACGTTTAGTGGAATGGCTAAATGAGAGCTCAGAGTCCGAATCTGAGGATATCTACCCAAATTTTACTGCTGGAGAGTGACCATAATTCAGCACCTGAACGGACTGTGCTACTTGTATGAAACACGTGTTCCTACAATGTAGTAAGCTTATGCAAATACTTTTTATAAACTTTTATAGTTCCTGCAATTTGATACCTTGTGATTTTTGAGAAAACGGTTGATTATTAAGGTTTTTTATTTTTTATTATTTATCTAGCTATTAACTATAAGAAAAAATTGTTTTTAAGAAAAAATAATAGTATTACTGATACATATGAATTATTAAGATAAAAGTTAATTTTTTCAAAAGAAGAATCTATGATTGGCATATTAATGCTTATAATCAGTAGTAAATGTAAAAACTTCTATATTTTGTTTTACTTATACAATAAGTAGATATTTAACAATAAATAGAATCATTTTTTTTAGAAGAATAATAAGAAACACAAAAGTTTTCAATTGGAAAACTATGGTGGTCTAGCAGACCTCACGTCGGTACTTATGTAACTAAAATAGTATGTCGGTACGGTAGGTTAAAATTAAGTTAAAATTTAGTTAAGAGCGTTGATGCGTTCTGCGCCATTTTAGCTCATTTTTAAGCTATTTCGACCCTTCATATGTTGTTAATCTATGCATTTACTTAAAAACTTATTTATACTACATTGTAGAAAATTTTGTGTTCTAGGGAATTGTAAGACAACATTTTGCAATTTATTGATAGTTTTTGTCTAATTGTCAAAATACCAAAAGCCTATTTATGAATTTTAGGATTCGTGGAATCTTTGACGTTCACTACGTCAAAAGTTACTTGTTCAATTCACACACAAAGATATATTTATGAAAGGAAATGCCCTGAACTAAAGACGTGGAAGAAAACATTTTTTAATTTGGCGTTTTTTACATCATAAAAATCCAAGCAAAAGAATTTTAATTTCAGTAAATTATAGACATATAAAACCGTCATTTTAGTAGATTATTTTTCGCCATTTATAAGTAAAATTAAGTACATATAAAAGTTAACCATATTTGCAATAATATAAGTAAAAAAAAATCTAAAATTAACTACTATTTGTTTCCATAAAATAACTTTGAAACAGACACCAAAACGCAGAAACAGGCAGTAGGAAATTGAACTAGGAAACTAGTATGAGCCGAGGCCTCTCCGCGAACGGACGTAACGCTTTTTGTCTCGGCAGTTCTTATTGGATTACATGGAATATACGTAAAATTGTAGTGCGACTGTCACTATTCAATACTAGATATTTTTAATGCTTGCTATTTTTTCTTACAGATAGATGAAAACTTTTTACGTATTTTTAATAATTGTAATATATTATATTATAGTTATAGTTGAGGATTATAGTTGTAAATCAGTAATCCATACTATATAAAATTATAAATGCGAAAGTGTGTCTGTCTGTCTGCCGATTTTTATGTAATTAGGTACAGAGTTAGCTTACATCCTGGGGACGGATATAGGATACTTTTTAACCCCCGACGCAAAAACGACGGGGTGTAATAAGTTTCACGTGTCTGTGTGTGTGTGTGTGTGTGTGTGTGTGTGTGTGTGTGTGCGTGTGTGTGTGTGTGTCTGTCTGTTCCCCTGTAGCGCTCAAACGGGTGGACCGATTTGAATGCGGTTTTTTTTTTGTTTGAAAGGTGGATTAGTCGAGAGTGTTGTTAGCTATGTTTGATGAAAATCGATCCAAGATGGCCGCCGCTACAAAATGGCGGATTACATATTTTTCACAATTCCCTTAATATGGGTATCAAATGAAAGGTCTTGACTAGCAGAATAGCACTATGTAAATCCAACATGGCCGCCGCCACAAAATGGCGAATGTCGGGGGTTTTTTAAATTTTCAATTTATACTTGTTATCTCGAAAAATTAAAGAGTTCTCACGGAATTCTTAAAGGTCCGTCCATTTAACAAATTCGTTATACAAAATTTGGTAGGTACAGAGGTAGCTTGCGTTTCGAAAATTGACATAGTTCCCACAGGATTTTTAAAAACCTAAATCCACGCTGACGAACTCGCGGCCAACATAGTACATAATATTATGTGGAAAATGAACTAGAAAATAGCTATCGTATACAAAAACTATCGTCCGGTAACAACGGTTTTCAAACCATCCAGGAACCCATTGAAATATACACACAAAATATTATACAAATCAGTCCAGCCGTTTAGGAGGAGTTAGGTGACTAACATACGTACCAAAGAATTATATAGGTACGGTTGAGAGAGTTTACCGTATCGACGCGATGGGTTGTTTGACAGTTACGAATCCCTCGAATATTTTGTATGGGAAAATGTTTTTCCTCTTATTTTATTTTTTCGTCAATTTTCCAATGTTTTTAATAGTTATTATGCTATTCTGAACGGAGACAAATCAAAAACCATGAAAATCGCTCCAGCCGTTCTCAAGTTATAAGTGTTTGAACTAACACAACTTTGTTTTATATATATAGATTTTATTAATTCTAATATTTTAAGGTACATTGCGTCATTATAATGAATGATTTCTAATTGCATTTTTGTATTAGCGGTATATTTAATGTTCATTTAGTATACCTACAATCTACATACAGAAAATGTATTTATTACCTGTTTTGAATTACTTTAGTAATAATTTTATTTTGTAAATATGTAAAAAGATAAATCCACGATTCCCTCAGGATTTGTAAAAAACCGAAATTCACACGGGCGAAGCCGCGGGCAAAATCTGGTATGTAATAAGTAAATTAACAAGATTTTGAATGAATCTGCATTTTTCTACACTATCTTACCCTTACACGAGTACGGAGTAGGTATATAAAAAAATCAATATCAGAAGCTGTACTATATTCTCCAATTATAATTTTTATGTACTGGTCTACTCTATAAGGTCTTTTTCAAGCATTATACATTAATTATGCCTGCTATATAAAATTAAAAATCTACGAACTAAAAACTTAGGTATAGGTGCCTAAGAATATTGTAAAAATAAATAGCCCGTTTGAAAATAGTAAAAAGATCAAAACGGTTTGTTACACTACACTGCATTTGGAGCGGCGCGTTCATTCACGTAAACAAAGAATCCCAGGTAAATGCCTAAACTTGCGAAGCGGGTCCGTGCGTCAACGCTCTTAACTACTTGACAACTAAATGTGTGTAAACCAAGCTTCGAGACTGAAGGACACGAAAGAACACTCTTAGGCCGGAACCAGACTTACGTGTTGTGGCGTGTCGTGACGCGCCAGAAGCCTATCGGTTTTATACATTTTGTATGGTTAGAGACACACTTGTAGGGCGTGTCGTTTTTACTAAATGTATGAAACCGGCGCATCACGACACGCCACGACACATAAGTGTGCCGGCAGCCTAATCAATGAGGTTGTCAAATTGACAAAAAGTGTTTCTAAAATTTTGGTTTTTAGGGTTCCGTACCCGAAGGGTAAAAAACGGAGCCCTATTAATGTCACTCGGCTGTCTGTCTGTCTGTCTGTCTGTCTGTCTGTCTGTCCGTCTGTCCGCCGGTCACAGGTCTCTAGCTCGCAGACGAAATGAGTTACAAACCTGAAATTTTGGTATTTAGTGTAAAACGTTAACCCAAAATCAAATATTGAATTAGAAATTGAATTAAATTATTTTTCAGGGGGGCTCCCATACATGAAAAAGGAGCCGGAAAAAAAAATTTTTCTTTACCCTAGCTTGTGGGGTATCATTGTTTAGAGCTCATTAAGTAGAGTACAAATATATATCTTTTTAATTTTTATCTCAAAAAATAAGGGAATGGGAGGCCATCAAAGTTGTCAGTTTTAGACCATTTTTGTGACGGGGGCTATCTCAAAAACTAAACTAGTTGGGAATATGATATTTCAGTATATTATGTACTATATGCTCTATTTAAACAACAAATACTGAAAACAACGATTTATTAAATAGTTTATAAGCTGTGACCAAAATAAACGAACATTTTTTTGGGTTTTTCTTTCACGGTTTGTTGCGATGTCTAGCTCGGAAATTAAATATTTTTTAGACCCAAAATATTATATTGTTCATAATTATGTACGGAACCCTGAAAGAGCGAGGCCCGACTCGCACTTGGCTGATATTTTATCTACTGTCAAGTGTCAGTGTCGTGTAATTTTGACATTACTGATAGCGATTAAAGATTTTCGATACCTACCATTTTTCTCATAGAAATCTTCATTCTTCAATACTTTTATCAAAGATTGTACAGCAAAATTGACGAATATATCAGCTTGTAAAATATAGAAATGTTGATTTATTAGTGTTGCTCTTTATACATCGCGAACCGCTATCTGTAAGAAGCGTAATTTGTGAAACTTATGTGGGTGCTGTTTCCTAAACTTAAAACAGCTTTTACTTGATCATTTGAGTAACTACATAAAGTTGTCTACTTTCATTTACGGAGGATAACCAGTTTAATCACTATGGACCTGTGACCACATAGCCCTTAACGGCGTTTTATGTCAGGTAAGTACGTACCTATTATCTTTCGTAACTCGGCGATTTATTTTGGACAGCTTGACTATTCTTTTCTTTAAAATAAGCGAAAATATGCTGAACTGGGACCGAATCTATCCTCCAAGTTGTATCTCAAATCATAACTAGCTTATGCCCGCGACTTCGACTGCGTGGATTCATATAAATCTCTATAATTTTTAGTTGGGTCTCATTTCGTCTGCTGGGAGGTTTTAGCGATTAATTAGTACCACTCTGAAAGCAAAGACAGACCGATTAGTGTATTAGTTTTCCACTTCTGGTGTGATGCTGCATAGAAACAGATTAGAGGTGGTTTAATAAAAACTGCCCTACCATCATTGACTGTATCAGTATTCAATTTCAAACTTCCATCGTAGACTGCAGCACCTCTCACCACCAGGTATTACTGCAATTAAGTGATCCTTGAATAAAAAACTTATATTAATAACTTGCTCACATAACAATAATGTCTTTTCTTACTTCAATTCATACAGCAAACTACAGAGCTTTGTGAACTAAACTAAGTTAGCTTTAATACTTTGTCCAATCCTTTATTTTCTTTTCGACATTTCAAGAAATTTCGAAATTAGTGATGCCCTCACATCTCATCTTCATCTTCATTCTGGGCAGGTGTCCGCACGTAAACCATACAGGTCTGTTGTGCGTGATGTGCCTCTTGCGTTGAAGTCTTCACTCCAGCCATCCGAGGTCGCTCCAGAAGCCTAGCAGGCCGCCCAGGTTGCAGAGGACTTCTTGGAGTGAGGCTGGGGATCCTAGATGAATCCTGCGTTGTTCGGTCACACCCGTGCACTCTAGGAGCACGTGCGCTGGTGTTTCTTCTGTCTCCATGCCCTCACATATTACTGATTCAATTTGAAATAATAATCGATTTTATTTAAGAAGAACTTTCAATTGATTTAATGAAATATTTTTAGTTGAAATATTAATATTAATATTAATATTTTTATCGGGACGTTACAATTGACAATATAAATGAACAAGAATTAACTGTTGATGTTACCAAAGACTTAACTGACGAGTCTAGTGTAAATTATGAAGAGTCTGATGGATCATTGTAAATAGTAGATTATTCTACATAGGGGTAATGCAATCAAAATTGTGGCGCCCATGACATAATGTCACGGGCGCCGGGATAAAACTCAAGCAAAACGAGGGATTTTAGAGTAACTCCCAAGCAAAGCGAGGGTATTGCATCTAGAACCTTGAGTGTAGCGCAGGATTTAGGGGCACCCAAGATTAATACAGCATTGCTCCTGCATTAAATACTCTAGTTTTCACACCTCCCGAGACAACAAAATCAAGAGTAATAAATAACAAAAACATTTATTAAATGCGAATATATGCACTAAAGACTATTGCATTTTTTTAGATGATAGTTCTTGAAACTAAACTAACAATACATGTTCTGAAATCGGGTATTTGGCACCTTTTGTAAATTTCTCGGAAATCTACATTAATTATGCCTTTAAATATTTATCATTTAGAAATTTTGGGGAGCAAATCGTTTATTATACTTTGAGTATTTATTTTAATAGTTTCTGGAGTTAAATTGCTGCTGTATCATCATTCATCACTGGACATTTTAATTTGAAATTAAGTAAATTATTTTATTAATTTCATTTAAATCCCCAGTAAATACCCCATAAATTTTGGAGATAAAGGACAGATACAATACTTACATGAAGTCAAATTATTTTTATCATATTATTGATTTGTCGTATTTCAAGAACTGTTTTATCGTCTGTGGTTGTTTGTTATGCACAAGGCACTTCACTACACGTCAATAAAGTACGACATTACTCTAGTACATTATCCTGAAAAAATAAACGGTAATTTATAGGTGTGAGCTGCCAAAAAGAAAATAAAGGAATGGACAAAGTATAGTTATGGCATGGCAATAGGTCACAATAGTAGGTGTGATTTAAATATGTGACCTTTGTTTCACAAATTACCTATATTAGTTAATATTACACACTAGAGAATGCCCGCGGCTTCGCCCGCGTGAGTTTCGGTTTTTCAAAAATCCCGAGGGAATCGTGGATTTCCGGTTCCCGTTCCCTTTTCCAACCTTTATACCTCATCATCATCATCATCATCATGATCAACCCATTACCGGCTCACTACAGAGCACGGGTCTCCTCTCAGAATGAGAAGGGTTTTGGCCATAGTCAACCACGCTGGCCAAGCGGATTGGCAGACTTCACACACCTTTGAGAACGTTATGGAGAACTCTCAGGCATGCAGGTTTCCTCACAATGTTTTCCTTCACCGTTAAAGCAAGTGATATTTAAATACTTAAAATGCACATAACTCCGAAAAGTTAGAGGTGCGTGCCCGGGATCGAACCCACGACCTCCGATTAGAAGTCGGTTGTCCTAACCACTAGGCTATCACAGCTTATGATACACCTTTATACCTACTTTCAAGAAAATTTGCTATAGTAATCTACCTAATACCTATAACTGTAGCTATCGATTTCGGTTTTTTCAAAATCCTGTGGAAACTGTGGACTTTTCCAGGATAAAGTAGCCTATGTTGTAAGTCAGAGCATAATCTATCTCCATTCAAAATTTCAGCCAAATCGGTTCAGTAGTTGCCGCGTGATTGAGTAACAAACATCCAAACATCCACACATTCACATTTATAATATTAGTAGGATATGACCTTTGTTCATAAATCATTAGTTAATAATACTAACTCTACTTATGATAAAGTTTTATTCTAAACTAGCGGACCCGGCAGACGTCGTCCTGCCCGCTATTAGCGCCACCTACCGGGTCCAATTTTTCTACTTATAAACCTTCCTCTTGAATCACTCTATCTATTAAAAAAAAACCGTATCACAATCCCTTGCGTAGTTTTTTAAAGATATAAGCATACATAGGGACATAGGGATATAGGGACAGAGAAAGTGACTTTGTTTTATACTATGTAGTGATAATTAATTCAGTTCCTTTTAATTAGATACTTATTAAGCAAACAGGAAAAATACATTATTTTAAATATTTGCAATTTAGTTTCAATGTAACATGTGTAACTGTTCAATTATAATATTAAAATGTATTTATTTGTTATAATATTAATCTAATGTATTTATTATAATATTAATGTATTCTAATGTAAAATCTAATGTATTTTTATGTCGTAAAGTTTCTACTTGGGCTAGGTTGTGTATTGATGTGTACGAAATCTGACGAATAGAGCCTTAAAAATTTATAGAAACCTACTGAACCATGCTAAATAGCTAACAATCGGTTGAGAAATCGACATCTGCAGGGCGGCACCTCCACCACATACCTAGCGAGCGAAGGTCATACTTTTGAAGTTGGGCATTCACGATTGGTCCATTTGATTGTGAGTCTTCGAGTAGAGTCGAAAAGAGTCTTAAAACATTGGCGCGTGCTCGCAATTATACATCAAGCCATATGTTTTGATAAACCCGGCTGAGTTTGTTCAAAGTTTGTTGTGGGCTCTTCTCAGACCAGGGCGCGTTTGGAACCCTCGTAGTTTTAGTTTCAAGTTTCCGTAAGTAATTATCACCATCACCTATTCCTAAATTGACATTCAAAAAGTGTACAGTGTACCAATTTTGAATAAAGTTTATTTGATTTGATTTGATTTGATATCATATCATGCGATGTGTCAGTAAGTGTAAATCCGTACGCCTGTGGTATTACACCACACAGCCTGAGAATATGCGAACTCGCATCCGCTTGTGTTTTTTTTTTTCGATTTCATCATATACCTTCATCCGCTCGAAGAATTTTAATTTTGGAGTGAAGCCATGAGTGGGCTATTGGCGTCCATCAATTTCAATTAATCGATCGGAGTCACGCCAAATGGTGTGACCGTGAATGCCTAGCTTTAAGTAACGGTGACCTTATTAATATATATATAGCTGCTCGTGCTGATTCATTGACTGACTCACTGATTGATCACCCCTCCTGTAAAATTTTGTATGAAAAATTTTTTTTTCACTAATGGTTTCGTATAGAGGACAAAAATTCATTCGGAACAAAAATATGGAGAGAGCTGATGATTGAGGATTTCGGAGACAGGTGAGCAGCACGCTTAAGGTATTGAAGATAGGTGGGGGGTGCTCGAACAAATGTCACTCGAAACGTCATCCAATTGCCAGTTAGCTGAAAAAAAATTCAAAATGGCGAAAAAAAGATGGCCGCCATACAAATTTCATCGGTCTCCATCTCGGAGGGTATAAAAGATGGAAGAGTGGTTTCTTCGCAAAAGATGATGAGGATCCAAAGGTCTACTTGATGAATTGAAAAAAGAATCAAAATGGCGGAATTTATTTTTCCATAGAAAATGTATGGCGAATATTGAAGAGACTACAAGTTGTAAACTATGCAAGGCTTTGATGCGATTCTTTGGAGAACTCTCAAAGAAAAATATGGAAAGACATGATGATTGAGGGTTTGGAAGATGGATGAGGAGCCCGGGCAGGGTATGTTAGATAGATGGGAGGTGCTCAAACAAAAATTACTCAAAACCTCATCCAATTGGCACTGAGCTGAAAAAAAAAACAAAATGGCGGATTCAAGATGGCGGCTATACAAATTTCGTCAGAGTCTATCTCACCAAGCATAAAAGATGGAAGAGTGGTTTCTGGGAAAAAGATGATCAAGACCTAAAAGTCTACTTGATGAACAGAAAAAAACAAGATGGCGGAATTTATTTTTCCATACAAAATATATGGCGAATATTGAAGAGAATGTAAGTTGGGAACTATGCAAGACTTTGATACAGTTCCTTTTCAAAATCTTTTTTAATTATTTGGAGAAAAAAATATGGAGAGTGATAATGATCGAGGGTTAGGAATATGGGGGAAGATATGTAGGTGGAGGCTGCTCAAACAAAAAATACCTGAAAACAAAACCTCGCGGTCCGCTTGCGGGCCGCGCACCCACGCGCCATACTAGTTAATATATATATAGCTGCTCGTGCTGATTCATTGACTGACTCACTGATTGATCACCCCTCCTGTAAAATTTTGTATGAAAATTTTTTTTTCACTAATGGTTTCGTATAGAGGACAAAAATTCATTCGGAACAAAAATATGGAGAGAGCTGATGATTGAGGATTTCAGAGACGAGCGAATGGCACGCTTAAGGTATTGAAGATAGGTGGGGGGTGCTAAAACAAATGTCACTCGAAACGTCATCCAATTAGCAGTGAGCTGAAAAAAAATTCAAAATGGCGAAAAAAAGATGGCCGCCATACAAATTTCGTCGTTCTCCATCTCGGAGGGTATAAAAGATGGAAGAGGGGTTTCTTCGCAAAAGATGATGAGAATCCAAAGGTCTACTTGATGAATTGAAAAAAAATTCAAAATGGCGGAATTTATTTTTCCATAGAAAATGTATGGCGAATATTGAAAAGACTACAAGTTGTGAACTATGCAAGGCTGTGATCCGGTTTTTTGGAGAACTCTCAAAGAAAAATATGGGAAAACATGATGATTGAGGGTTTGGAAGACGGTTGAGCAGCTCGGGCAGGGTATTGTAGATAGGTGGGAGGTGCTCAAACAAAAATTACTCGAAACCTCATCCAATTGGCACCGAGCTGAAAAAACCCCAAAATGGTAGATTCAAGATGGCGGCTATACAAATTTCGTCGGTGTCTATCTTACCAAGTATACAAGATGTAAGAGTGGTTTCTTGGAAAAAGATGATCAATACCTAAAGATCTACTAGATGAACAGAAAAAAAAACAAGATGGCGGAATTCATATTTTCACACAAAAAGTTTTTTAGTGATGGTTTCGTATAGAAGACAAAAATTCATGCGGAGGAAAAATATGGATAGAGCTGATGATTGAAGATTTTGAAGATGGCTGAGGAGCACGGTCAGGGTATTGAAGATAGGTGAGAGGTGCTAAATCAAAAATGACTCCAAACCTCATCCAATTGGCAGAGATCTAAAAAAAATACCAAAATGGCGGATTCAAGATGGCGGCTATAAAAATTTCGTCGGTGTCTATCTCACCAAGTATAAAAGATGGAAGAGTAGTTTCTTTGAAAAATATGATCAAGAACTAAAGATCTACTTGATGAATAGAAAAAAAATCAAGATGGCGGAATTATGTCTTCATACAAAGTTTTTTTTAGTGATGGTTTCGTATAGAAGACAAAAATTCATGCGGAGGAAAAATATGGAGAGAGCTGATGATTGAGGATTTTGGAGACGGGTGAACAGCACGGCTAGGGTGTTGACTATCGTCAACACCTACCTATCGGTAGGAGGTGCTCAAACAAAAGTTACTCGAAACCTCATCCAATTGGCAGTGAGCTGAAAAAAAAGTCCTAAATGGCAATCAAGATGGCGGTCATACAAATTTCGTCGCTGTCTATATTACTGATTATAAAAGATGGAAGAGTGGTTTTTAGGCAAAAGATCATCAAGACGTGGTTTACTTGATAAATAGAAAAAAAACAAGATGACGGAATTTATTTATCTATACAATATATACGACGAATATTAAAGTTAATACAAGTTGGGAACTATGCAAGACTTTGGTACAGTTTCTATTCAAAATTTGTTTAATGGAAGAACTCTCATTCTGACAAATAATTCGCAGAAAAAATATGGGGAGTGATAATGATCGAGGGTTTGGAAGATGGATGAAGATAGGTGGAGGCTGCTCAAACAAAAAAAACACCCGAAACCTCGCGGTCCGCTTTAGCGGGCCGCGCACCCACGCGCCATACTAGTTAATATATATATAGCTGTTCGTTCTGATTCACTGACTCATTCATCGCCTCTCCTGTAAAATTTTGTATGAAAATTTTTTTTTTCACAAATGGTTTCGTATAGAGGACAAAAATTCATTAAGAGGAAAAATATGGAGAGAGCTGATGATTGAGGATTTCAGAGACGAGCGACAGGCACGCTTAAGGTATTGAAGATAGGTGGGGGGTGCTCGAGCAAATGTCACTTGAAACGTCATCCAATTGGCAGTCAGCTGAAAAAAAATTCAAAATGGCGAAAAAAAGATGGCCGCCATACAAATTTCGTCGGTCTCCATCTCGGAGGGTATAAAAGATGGAAGAGTGGTTTCTTCGCAAAAGATGATGAGGATCCAAAGGTCTACTTGATGAATTGAAAAAAAATTCAAAATGGCGGAATTTATTTTTCCATAGAAAATGTATGGCGAATATTGAAGAGACTACAAGTTGTGAACTATGCAAGGCTTTAATGCGGTTTTTTTGAGAACTCTCAAAGAACAATATGGGAAGACATGATGATTGAGGGTTTGGAAGTTGGTTGAGGAGCCCGGGCAGGGTATTGAAGATAGGTAGGAGGTGCTCAAACAAAAAATACTCGAAACATCATCCAATTGGCAGTGAGCTGAAAAAAAGTCCAAATGGTGGCCATACAAACATCGGTGTCTATCTCACCAAGTATAAAAGATGGAAGAGTGGTTTTTGCCAAAAGATGATTAAGACCTTAAGTTCTACTTGATGAGCAGAATGATTCGAAGAAAAAATATGGAGAGTGATAATGATCGAGGATTAGGAATAGGGGAGAGATAGATGGAGGCTGCTCAAACCAAAATACCCGAAAGCGAAACCTCGCGGTCCGCTTGCGGGCCGCGCACCCACGCGCCCTACTAGTTATATATATAAAGCTACTTGAAGTTACGTATTGATCACCTCTCCTGAACAATTTTGTATGGGACTTTTTCACCATACTTTCTTTGTGTGTAGAATTCAAAAAATTTAGGTCTACAAAATTATAGAGAGAGCTGGACGTGGAAAACTGACTAGAGTACCCTAAGGGATCTCGAAAACTATCAGTCGGAGAGGTACTATCCCCAAACAAAAAATGTTCAACACCTTGGGCAATTGGGTGAACCGGTGAAAAAAATATGGCCACCAAACAAAAAAAATTTTCGTCTCCATACAAAAATTTCTTAATTTTCAAGAGGCTCTCCAGAACAATTTTGTATGGAACTTTTTTCCCCTCACTATTTATGTGCGTAGAACTTATGGGTCTTCCTTCAGGAAAATTATGAAACGTCATGAACGTGGAAAATTTACCAGAGTACCCCAACGGCTCTCAAAAACTATCAATCATAGAGGCATGGTTCTGAAACTGAAAATGTTCAAGACCTTGGGCCCTTTGGTGAGCCAGTAAAAAAAAGATAGGTACCAAACAAAAAAAAATTTCGTGTCCATACAATTTTTTTTTTTAATTTTCAAAAGGCTCTCCAGAACATTTTTGTATAGAACTTTTTCCTCTTACTATTTATATACGTAGAACTTATGGGTCTTCCTTCAGGAAAATTATGAAACTTCATGAATGTGGAAAATTTATCAGGGTACCTCATGGGTCCTCCAGAACTACCAGTCATACAGGCATGGTCCCAAACAAATGTTATTAAGGACCTTGGGCCATTGGGTGAACCGGTAAAAAAAAGATGGCCGCCGAACAAAAAAATTTTTTCTCCATACAAATTTTTTGGGTTCTTTTCAAGAGGCTCTCCTGGACATTTTTGTATGAAACTTTTTCCCCCCACTACACGTATACATAAAACTTAAAGGTTTTTTTCACAAAAAATACAAAACGTAGTGAATGTGGAAAAATTACCAGGGTACCTCATGAGTCCTCTAAAACTATCAGTTATACAGGAATGGTCCCAAACAAATGTTGTTAAAGACCTTGGGCAATTTGGTGAACCGGCAAAAAAAAGATGGCCGCCCAACAAAAATTTTTTTTTGAATTTTCAAAAGGCTCTCCTGAACATTTTTGTATGGAACTTTTTTCTTATCACTATTCATATGCGTAGAACTTTTGAGTTTTCCTTCAAAGAAATTATAAAACGTCATGAACGTGGAAAATTTACCAGAGTACCCCAACGGCTCTCAAAAACTATCAATCATAGAGGCATGGTTCTGAAACTGAAAATGTTCAAGACCTTGGGCCCTTTGGTGAGCCAGTAAAAAAAAGATAGGTACCAAACAAAAAAAAATTTCGTGTCCATACAATTTTTTTTTTTAATTTTCAAAAGGCTCTCCAGAACATTTTTGTATAGAACTTTTTCCTCTTACTATTTATATACGTAGAACTTATGGGTCTTCCTTCAGGAAAATTATGAAACTTCATGAATGTGGAAAATTTATCAGGGTACCTCATGGGTCCTCTAAAACTACCAGTCATACAGGCATGGTCCCAAACAAATGTTATTAAGGACCTTGGGCCATTGGGTGAACCGGTAAAAAAAAGATGGCCGCCGAACAAAAAAATTTTTTCTCCATACAAATTTTTTGTGTTCTTTTCAAGAAGCTCTCTTGGACATTTTTGTATGGAACGTTTTCCCCCTACTACACGTATAAATAGAACTTTAAGATTTTTTCACAAAAAATACAAAACGTAGTGAATGTGGAAAAATTACCAGAGTACCCTAACGGCCCTCAAAAACTATCAATCATAGAGGCATGGTCCCGAAACTAAAAATGTTCAAGACCTTAGTCCCTTTGGGGAGCCAGTAAAAAAAAGATAGCTACGGAGCAAAAAAAATTCGTGTTCATACAAAATTTCTTTTTAATTTTCAAGTGGCTCTCCAGAACATTTTTGTATAGATCTTTTTTTTCCCACTAAACGCATGCATAGAACTCATTAGTGTCCTTTCAGAAAATATACGAAACGTGATACCAATATTTCTTTTTATCTTTCAAGAGACTCTCCAGAATATTCTGGTATTTGGTATGGCCCCCCATTTCTTTATTTTATGAATATTGAAGAGACAACAAGGCCCGCGAGCTGCTTGCAGCTCGCGCACCGAGCGCAACACTAGTAATTATTCTACAGACTATAGAGGCTTCATATTCTAGTGACTGTCGGTTGCAATATTATTTTAGTCACGAAATAGAAAAAACAGGTGGAAGTGCTAAGTAGGCGTGGCACGCGTGCCACAATAAAGCGTCGTTACGCATATCTGATCCCAGTCGCGTTCTAACATCGCGTGGAGTTGGTAGTCTCGCGACAAATTCATATTGCCCTAGCAATGCCGTACTGTTCCGTTTTGGAGTGTAAAAATGATAGTAGGAGAAAAAATCTTAAAAATGGAGGTGTTTCGTATCATCGGTAAGTACGATTTTCATTGTTTTCCAATAAATCTTAATTTATTTCAATTTGCTAATATTTAATAGGACGGTTAGTCAAAATCAACCTTAAGCAATTAAGATAAAGTTTATTTTGGATTGATTCTATTCAATAGAACATTCCGAAAGTACTTCGCTCCGTGTTCGCTACTCATTTAGTGATGTGGCCAAGTCGAATATTGAATTTATCGATTGATATCGATATAAGGAAATAAATAAATAGTAACGTAATAATTATAATTTATTAATGAGTGAGACGTTGCATTGATCACTAAATAGACATCAGTAGTTCCTCTAACCTTCATTTAAAATATTTTTAGGTTTCCCAAAGATGCAAGCATCAAAGAGAAATGGATAGATGCAACGGGTAGAGTTAATTGGATGCCAACCAAATCAAGCACGATATGCTCTGAACACTTTTTAGTAGTCGATTTTATAATCTATACTTCTATACTAATATAATAAAGCGGAAAAGTTTGTTTGTTTGAACGCGCTAATCTCAGGAACTACTTGACCGATTTCAAAAATTATTTCACCGTTGGATATGTACGTGATCCCTGAGTGCTATAGGCTATATATTATGTACCACGGGCGAAGCCGGGGCAGATATATGAAACCTACTGCGCTTCCATCAATGAAAATCGTTAAGTTTTTTAATCAAGTAAGTAACCTTGTTTTATTTTATCACTTTCAGTAAGTATTGAATATACTTGATATTATAATACTAAACAACACACCTCTAAGTTATATTTTTGTACTAGCTTTTGCCCGCGGCTTCGCCCGCGTGAATTTCGGTTTTTCACAAATCCTGAGGGATAAGTAGATTTCTGGTCCACCCGCCCCCCGCCGCGCGGCGGCGTACCGCGGTACCGCGTACGGCGGGCGCAGGGCGCAGGGGCTCTCGGCGCGGCGCGGCGCCGGGATTCCATGCAGCGCGAGCGTCGGCCGTCGCGCGCAGCGAAAATACATATCAGGGCGTTTTTTACCGATTTCAACACAACTCCTTTTTTGAAAGTCGGTTAAAAAAGTAGCCTATGTTACTCCTTGGTTAATCCTCTACTTGTCTGTGAAAGTCCCGTCAAAATCGGTTCAGGCGTTTCGAAGATTAGCCCGTTCAAACAGACAGACAGACAGAAAAAAATTTTAAAAACGTGTGATTCGGTTATGGTATCGTCCAAATAACCATATGAGCTTAATATGTGGTAGTTATTTCGAAATTACAGACAGACACTTCAATTTTATTTATTAGTATAGAAGTATAGATGAAGATTGACTGACTAAATATCAAATTTAATTCGTAAACACACTAAGTAATTTTTCATGAAGGCAATAGTCGAAAAATATATAAATGTTCGCATACACCATTTATTAAAATTAAAAATAAGACTTTCAAAACGCCAGTTTCTTAACAAATATGTTTTATTTCAAGGGCAATAAATAAAATTGAACTATTTTCATACGTTGCAGTATTTATTGTGCATACTTGTAAAAGGCATGCATACATACCAGCACTTTTATTCAATTTTATAATTACATTTTTTAATTTTATTTTTGCGAATGAACAAAATAACGAGTATCTATCGATATCGATAGATAATTCAATGAGCTATGTGGTGCGTCCCCAAATGAGTAGCCGACCGATCACGCAAATGTCAACCCTATTAGTAACGTAATTAAGTTTATAATTGCTATCACTTAGAATACCGCCATCTATGGTCAAGTAGCGGAATTAATTGGACAATTGAATCTAGTGTGATTATAGCTCTTAAATACGTTCTTCCACTAAAGCAAAATAAATCTTATTTCTAGAACGTCAGGGTTTGTTTCCAAATCTGTGACGTAGGCTAGTTTTGACTGAACTTAAAACGACAAATCAAACGATTTGTTTCTATGTAGTGCAATATATGATAATCGGTATATTTGTATGAGTTTGGCGACAGCGGTTCCTATAGTAGTTTTGGTGTATTGCAGTTCCAACCTGTTTTTTCTGTTCCGTGATTTTAGTACCTACTTCACAAGTCCACTAGCTATCTATGGCGCTCGGAGTCGCTTAGCCGTGGCACGGACTCATGACTCCTCCGTAGACGAAGTATGCCTTTCTTATTCGCAAAAGCGGCCAAAAGTGTCTGCTACTCGTCACTTGTACCTATCTATACGATGTAAAACCAAAATTAATAGACTTAAACGCCCAAACAGGTTTCGAGAACATGTCTAACTATTTTAAAGGTCACCCCTACCTTGTGAAGAACATAGGAAGATTATTTGCGACAGTAGGTAGGTACCTTATGTAAGTTTTTATAGAAAACTTGGCGCAAAGCACGCCTGTAGCGTGGAGTTGAGTCGAAGTGCAGCGTGTTTTTTGATAACAGTTCAAAGTCAGCTTTATTTACTTTGGCATAGCGCCGCGCACAGGCGTCAGACGCACCAATATCATATCCGCGTTTTGTTTTCATTATATGTACCACTTTCAACCGAATACCAAAAATATATAAACTCACTATAGTCCATTGAAATGTTACATGACCTTTGCATTTATTAGAGGACGCAATTTTATTTTTGGGACATGTGTGGGGGGTCACTAGAAGCTTAACCTCAAGTTTGTGGGGTCGCCACCTTTGTCCCCCGGCCGCCATCTTGGAAAACACTTTTTTCGCGATATCTCGGAAACTATGCGTCTTACAAAAAATTCGTAAAGACATAATCTGTAGCAAATTCTTTTGCCTACAAATATGTTTATATAACTTTTTGCCCTAAATTAAAAATTAAAGAAGTTATAAGCAAAAAAGTGAAAAATTTTTTATAAAATCTTTTTTGCTCATAACTTTTTTTTATACATTTTACAAAAAAAAATACCTCGGACCAATCAATTTTTTTTATTTCATTCATTTAAAACGCTGTTACAGCGCTCCAAAGTTGACCGGGTTCGTCAATGCTCATGAGAATCCGGTCAAAACGAAATGTTTCAGCCACAGCCACAGCCTGGGCCATCGAAGAAAAGTAGATTAGAGTAGCTAGCTAATAAGTGATTGAAAATATTATGATGTTGAAGATTACTTTATAAGCAAGATGTCCGTGGAGTAGGCCTACAAAACAGTACAAGATTGGTCTGAAGTTTTTTTTGTAAAATGTATAAAAAAAAGTTTTGGAGCAAAAAAGATTTTATAAAAATTTTCTCACTTTTTTGCTTATAACTTCTTTGATTTTTAATTTAGGGCAAAAAATTATATAAACATATTTGTAGGGAAAACAATTTGCTACAAATTATGTCTTTACGAATTTTTTGTAAGACGCATAGTTTCCGAGATATCGCGAAAAAAGTGTTTTCCAAGATGGCGGCCGGGGGACAAGGGTGGCGACCCCACAAACTTGAGGTTAAGCTTCTATTGACCCCCCACACATGTCCCGAAAATAAAATTGCGTCCTCTAATAAATGCAATATTCGATCCTTAAATTGTAACATTTCAATGGATTATTATTAAAGTATAGTCTGTATGTAATCATGAGTTTAGTTGTTTGAGTTGTGAATTGTGATCAAAAAGACGTTGCGCTGCGCTCCGGCTCCATTCGGGAGCGTTCGAACTAGAATTTCAAAATACATAAAGAGATAGGTAAGTATGTAAGTACATAATTTTTCCCGGATAGTTACCTATATTTATTTTCGGCTCTTGTGGCAATTAGTACCGTTTATTTGATTAGGTCTACATTTATGTAATTTTTGTGTATAGTAGGTGCTTTTATACATAGTTTCGAATTTATGTCCTTCCCTTATATTGATACTTTTTATCACTAAGTAGGTACCTAAGTAACCTACATAATATATATTTTTGCGAACTAGCTTAAATTAAAACTTAAACTGACTGAATGCTTGCGACTGAAAAACCTCATTACTAATCTTACGTTATTTCTCTTCCGCCGAGTATACTAGTAGGTTGGTACTAACATTTTCTTAATTGAGTAGAATTTCTCATCAAGATCATAATAGGTAGTCTTCCGGGCGTTATTTTATTGCTTGGCTATAAGAGAAATCATGTGCCGGGTCTTATTTTATTACAATACATATAGAAAAAGCTCAGTTTCTCTTTCACATCGCATCGTCTGAAATGATAAAGTACTTTCAAAGATATAATTGCCAGATAAAGGCTAATTCTTTCTAATTATATTGTATAGCTTTATAACGATGTAGGTATTATCTTTATATGTTTATTTGTTTTTGTTTGTGTTATTTTGCACTTTTTGGATTTACGCATATTAAGTAGATGCACATTGACGTGCCAACATTAATTAAATCAGCTATCGCGCAATATTTACGCAGTTTAATTAGGTCGATTAACAAGCTATAATTTAAAAATTAAAAAAACCCGACTGCCATGCTAAAAAACGAACTAAAAAATTAATAAACTACCACCGTACCACTTACAGTGTAGTTGTTATTTATTTTGTTTTTCATGATTTGTCACTCCAAATTGATTTAAAACATATAGATTGCATACATTTTCGTACTCGCCTTTTAAAGCCCTTTATTTTGATACCCCACTCGAGGGTCTTGAAGAAAAAAATTTTTTTCAGCCCGCACATTAAAGTGCATAACATTCGCCATTTTGATTTTTTATGAATTTTATGTACCCAGTAACATTTGCGCCGTCAAGACAAATCTAATGACGTATAATTTATCAAAATAGGTTGAGCCGTTAAGTAGTTACGAACTGACATAGGAAACGGTCATTTTCTACGATTTATCACTCCAAATTGTTTCCAAATATATAAATTTATACATTTTCGTATTTGCCTTTTGAATCCCTTTATTTTGATACCCCACTCGAGAGTCTTGAAGAAAAAATTTTTTTTCAGCTCGCACATTAAAGCGCATAAAGTCCGCCATTTTGATTTTTTTTTTAATTTAGGTACCCTATAACACTCGCGTCATTAAGACAAATCTAATGACGTATCATTTATCAAAATCCGTTGAGCCGTTGATTAGTTACAAGCGGACATAGGAATGGACATACATACACACAGGTGAAACACATATACCCAGTCGGGTAAAAAAAAAAATGATAATAAGTAATAGGTGTGAGTAACAATTCCCCAACTACAAAATGTTTTTAATAATAACATTTTTAAAAATATAAATCAATTACTTATAGGTTACAAGATTAGAATAATACAAGATAAGGAGACTGCTTCCGAAAACTTAACGCTATTATTATACTACCTCAACACAATCCAATACCAATAACCATTAGGCGGGTCCACACCAGACGATCCAAAATGGATCGGCGATCCCGCGATCCGCGAACCAAAATCGTGATACGTGGAGCGTGGATCGTACTAGGCCATCCAGTTTGTTTAAACTGCGATCCTAAACTACGCTCCAAGCGATCCATAGGCGATCCGTGATTCAGTTTTACCTTATAGCGTCGGTAATGCGCGCAAAATGGTAAGTACCTAACGCTATCCGCACGCCGCTAGAAATCAACTTGTCACTTGTAAGTTGTCACTACTCGTCCTCCAGCGTCAGCTAATTTTATTTGTAATTACTTTACGAACTTAAAAAAATACAGGAAATATTTTTAATATAATTTAAAGTTCTGTTTAACCCCCCAAAACGGGTATTGCACAAAAATGCAATGTTTTTTGTAAAAACAATTTTTTTTTTCACGATTTTTAGGGTTCCGTATCCAAGGGTAAAACGGAACCCTATTACTAAGACTCCGCGGTACGTCTGTCTATCTGTCCGTCCGTCACCAGGCTGTATCATGAACCGTGATATTTAGACAGTTGAAATTTTCACAGATGATGTACCTATTTCTGTTGCCGCTATAACAACAAATACCTACTAAAAAAAATCAGCCAAGTGCGAGTCGTACCTTGCTCTTTTAGAGTTCCGTACATGATTATGAACAATATAATATTTTGGGCCTAAGAAATATTTAATTTCCGAGCTAGACATCGCAACAAACCGTGAAAGAAAAACCCAAAAAATGTTCGTTTGTTTTGGTCACAGCTTATAAACTATTTAATAAATCGTTGTTTTTAGTATTTGTTGTTTTAATAGAGCATACATATATGGTACATAATATACCGAAATATCATATTCCTAACTAGTTTAGTTTTTGAGATAGCCCCCGTCACAAAAATGGTCTAAAACTGACAACTTTGATGGCCCCCCATTTCCTTATTTTTTGAGCAAAAAATTAAAAAAATATATATTCGTACTTTACTTAATAAGCTCTAAACAATGATACCCCACAAGCTAGGGTAAGAAAAAAAATTTTTTTTCCAACTCCTTTTTCATGTATAGGAGCCCCCCTGAAAAATAATTTCATTCAATTTCTAATTCAATATTTGGTTTTGGGTCAATGTTCTACACAAAATACCAAAATTTCAGGTTTGTAACTCATTTCGTCTGCGAGCTAGAGACCTATGACCGGCGGACAGACAGACAGACAGCAGAGTGACATTAATAGGGTTCCGTTTTTACCCTTTGGGTACGGAACCCTAAAAACAGTAAAATAAATATTTAAGGGGGCTCCCATACTACAAACGTGATTTTTTTGCCTTTTTTATAGATAAAATGGTACAGAACCTTCGTGCGCGAATCCGACTCGCACTTGATCGGTTTTTTCAATAGTATTTTATCAGTACTATCACCTATCTTCGTTTGCGAGAGCGTTTTCCTGATACCCTGTATACATTAATTATTATTATTATTCATGAAATCGTCTTTGACGAATATAAATACCATTCCAGAAACAAGAACCACAATATTAAAAAAATATTAATTTTTAACATGCTGACATTTAGTCCAGTAACTTTAGGATTTGCTAGTATGGGGTACCTTGCGTTAAATCGGGTAGTTCTGATTTTTTGCAGACTTGTTTATGATGTTAGTCCAATGATTAATCCAAGTTTGTGACCTCGAGCGATGAACGCAACTTTGTCAAAAATCGAAAAAACCACAAAAATTTGGGATTTTTTTCAGATTTTGGCGATTATAACCCAAAAGGACTAGTTCTTGACACTACCTTTTCAGGGCGTTTTTAAATTAGAATAAAATTGCTACAATTTAAGACCAGAACCAGCTCTGTAGGTACATTACTTACTGAGATGCTCGCGACTTTACATGCGTGAATTCTTAATCTCATACAAACTTCCATCTCCCATTGTACCAACTTAGAGGTAGTTTTTCCAAAATTCCTTCAATACGTAATTCTTTATTTTTAATCGAAAATCCAAATCCCAATTTTCATAGATATAACTTGATAAATGGCGAAAACGTGACGGGGTCTCATTTAAACTTTCATCCCCTACTTAACCCACTTGCGGATAGAAATTTCAATAATCCTGAAATTAATATTTTTTATTTTTTATGGAAAGCCCAAATACCAATTTTCATGGATGTAACTTGAAAAATGACAGACTTTCATACAAACTTTCATCCCCTATTTAACCCCCTTAGTGATGGAATTTCCAATAATCCTTTCCTAGTGTATGCCTATATCATAAAAGGAAGCTACTGTGAAAATTTCAAGTTTCTAGCTTCAAGAAGCTTGTCCTGACTTACTGATCATCAACGCACAACTTAAACAACTGAAAGCTACGAACTTGAAATTCTCACAGTAGCTTCCTTTTATGATTTAAACGCACATTAAGAAAGGATATTTGGAAATTCTACCCCTAAAGGGGTTAAATAGGGGACGAAAGTTTGTATGAAAGTCTGTCATTTATCAAGTTACATCCATGAAAATTGGTATTTGGACTTTCGATAAAAAATAAAAAATATGAATTTCAGGATTTTTGAAAATTCTATCCGCAAGTGGGTTAAGTAGGGGATGAAAGTTTAAATGAGACCCCGTCACGTTTTCGTCATTTATCGAGTTATATCCATGAAAATTGGTATTTAGGTTTTCGGTTAAAAATTAAAAATTACATGTCGAAGGAATTTTGGAAAAACTACCCCAAAGTTGGTACAATGGGAGATGGAAGTTTGTATGAGATTAAGAATTCACGCAAGTGAAGTCGCGAGCATCTCAGTAAGTAATGTACCTACAGAGCTGGTTCTGGTCTTAAATTGTAGCAATTTTATTCTACTTCAAAAACGCCCTGAAAAGGTAGTGTCAAGAACTAGTCCTTTTGGGTTATAATCGCCAAAATCTGAAAAAATCCCAAATTTTCGCGGTTTTTTCGATTTTTGACAAAGCTGCGTTCGTCGCTCGAGGTCACAAACTTGGATTAATCATTGGGCCAACATCATAAACAAGTCTGCAAAAAATCAGAACTACCCGATTTAACGCAAGGTCAGATTACTAAAGTTACTGGACTAATTGAGTCATTTTTATCTGAGACACATTATTGTCATCAATTTTTATCACGAATCTGACACGAATTAAGTGACTAATAATTCGATTTTGCGAAGGATATTCACGCCGATATTACGTTAAAGATAAAAACAGAAACAAAATCAACAAACATTCATGGTCATTGATCATGACTTGCCAGACATTTTCGTTGACAAAGGCATTATGTGCAATAATTTTTTTCTTCAATCTACGTCTTAAACGATGGACATCCATGGCTGCACATAATGTACCTAGATCGCTTGATGCGTTTTCAATTTTTATGTATCGGTACGGTTAAATTAATTTTATTTATCAACGATTGAACATGGTTTGCTTATAAATGAGAATAGTCAGGCAGCCGAGGAACAAAATTTTTTTGTGATAAATAACAAGCTGAATCTTCGTGAGTCGGTTCGTTTCGATGAGATGACCAAGTTTTTATCTATAAAATTCTCGATGGAGGTAGCTGATCCAGTGCGCAGGTGTTAAACATTTCGATTCGCTCGGTTGGGACATCGTTCCACTAAATTTGTAGGACTATGTAGCCATTTCATTATACACTCTTAACTCAGTGCATGTTGTCTTATCATTTTATACAAGTAGTTTATTTACTCAAGAAGAAGATAACAATAAAATTATTATTATTACAATAACTAAATAATTTCAGTATGTGAATGAGGCATCAGCATATTCTCATAAGTTACATCTCTTGATTATTTTTAACCGACTTCTGTAGTTTGAATAGGTTAGATGTGTGCTCATCCTGATCTTTGGCTTTTTACGGACAAGTTTTTCAAAATAAGGATGTAGTACCTACTTACCTATCTACCTAGGTACTTGTTGCTAATTTGAAAACGGACATCTATAATTCGGTCAGAGTAATTTTAATATTACAGAGCAGAGAATTTTATTTCTTATTTGAATATTTTACTAACGAGGAGATTTTTACTTTACTAGAGCTTGTAAAATATGTATAAAGTATACTGTAATACTGTGTCTTTATTATGACTGCCATACCGTCGACCTTCGCGCTTTGCTTCAGTTATCTTCCAGTTCAACAAACTCACTGAGCAAACGTCTTTATTTCTCACTAAATACAGCTAGATAAACATGTCATGTGCCTTGTTTATTTTTCAAGATATCTGCTTCTCCTCACCCTTAACTTTGTCTGCGTTGGATGTACTGCATTACTCAGTAGTCAGTAACTTCATATCTATAAAATAACTGCATAACTATTGCAGTATAATATGTTTGTAGGCAGTCTTGAATACAAAATTAATTAATGTGTAATATTATACTATACATCTATATTCTATGTATCTACCTCCTACAACATCCTGCGTTTTGATTACTTTTCTAATGTATGCACATTTACTAAGTAGGTACCGCCTACTACTAAAATCACCTGTGGGACTTCATTGATGCCTAAAAATTACCGCTGCGAAATTATTTTAAACGCTAGTTGGTACTTAGGTGTAGGTGTTACCGCGAATTTTGGGTCAGAAAAGTCAAAGCGCACCGTGAAAATTAAAATAGAATTGTTATAGGGTATATTTATTTTACAAATAACCGATGTATATAAACATTTTCAGCTTGTGAAACCTTTGACGGGATTAGTGCGATCAGATTTGATTTGCGTCTTTAAACTACATCGGGATAAATCTGTTGAAACTACTTAGATAGACTAGATATCTAAATATTTTTCCATGATCCTGCTAGTCAACCGACAGGAAAATCACCCGATTTTCTACTACTTCAAGATTAATCGATCGTAAATGCGTTAAAAATTATTCTACATCCTGATGTGATTCGGGGAGGAAATTCTTTTGTTTCGTGGGCAAATCCTCATGCATACCACCACCGACTCTAACCGTCTTACCAAGGCTAAACACTCTCAGAAGGACACCAAGAACCACTCAAACGTATAACTTTACCGCAACTGCTGCGCGTAGAAGTTGCGAAAGAACAATGGCGGCTTTGGCCGTGAAAAATTCTGAATTTTGTGACGAGATGAGACTGTTACAAAACTATAGAACATTGTTAATGTAATTAACCCATATCATTAGTTTATTTTTAAAACTAGGAGAAATAAAGATATTCGTTTTCAAAAATATAACTTAAAGTTATCAGAACGCAGGTTAGAATATCATAGTTTTGAACGCATCCGTAATGATTTCCGTTCCTAGTGAAGTCCATACGATTTTTAGTTATATATCGATTTTGTTTTTTAATCAAAAGTAGGTATATTCTAGGCAATGTCAATCAAAATCAAGTTTATTTATAAAGATACTTACAGAATTGATGTAATTTACATATAAATTGTTTTAATAAAGCCATGTTAAACATTAAAAATGAATAATTTTACGATAATCGATGTTGTCGTAAATCGATTTTATTTATTGACCTTCCCTATTATTGACAAGTAAACAAAAAAGTGACATTTGTATATATATGGCGGAAAGTCTACTTTTTCATTTAAACGTGTTTAGAACTAAGCTAAAGGTTTTGAACGCATGTATAATTTTTATAGAGAAAAAACTTCTCATTTCTAGTTCATTTCAAAATGTTACAGATTAATAATATGCCACATAACCTCAAAAAACGTATTATACTATTACTTGGTTCCCCAAGCTTTTAAAAATATATTAACTGCCGTATTGTCATATATTTATAAAGGCAAATGAATTAACATATGTTTCATTCAATCACATTTTATTCGATTTTCCAAGTCCAAGTATGTTAGGAAAGCTGCCATTGTTCTTTATTCAATTAAAAAAAAAAAACGCTATGCAAAGGTCCATCATCTAAAGATTATTGCTACAGTGTGACGATCGCATTCTTCTCTGTTTAATCGACACTCTCTCGCTATTGGCTGAAATGCATTGCTGCATTAAGAATAACATAAATTCAGCCAATCGTCTCAAATGAGATTGTAGCAAAGATTGATGCATCTCTTACACAATCGGTGGCATATTGTTTTAATCATATAGACCTTGATGTTTAAGCGCCACTGTTGGCGCCAACATTTCCCTTAATGAAAAAATGTACTCGGAGTAAATTTAGAAATTAATTAATTACAATACAATTTTAAAAAAGCTGAGTCTTGAGATGCAATGAAATGCCAATGTTCGCTTCAGAAATTACAGAGCAAGAAGGTTTAACCTTCATAAATATCTGAGGTGTCGAAACATTCTCGTCGAGTTGTTCCGTGTGAATCAGAGTGTGCTGGTGTTTCGCTTGTTCGCACGCCTGAAATAGTCAGTGCAGTAAAGTAATTAGCGACGTCTACACTCCACGTTAGGGTGCCTACATCTTACGTCTTACCATTTTGGCACAGAACTAAGGAGAAATTCTTAGGAGCCGTGAAAAATATAACGTGCGTAGAAACTGGTTATACAACTGAGTGAGGTGGTCTAAGTAATAATATTGCCTATTGTGGATCTAGTGTTTGTGCTCTGGTCTCTGTGGATTAGTGTAAAGTGTTATAAAAAAATAACTATTTTGCATCGAACTATTACGCTTTTGTAAGTAGCTTTCTTTTGTATAAGCCATGTGTTCCATGTAGGTACAGATCAAAAATGATGCTTTGATGTTTATGTTTTTAACATGTAGGGTACCTATTTAGTGTAGCGAGAATATAATTTTTCCAAATAGCCACTCTAAAATCTCAACATTTTTAAGTACAATTTCCTTTGTTCCAGTTTCTTTGAGACATTCACGATTATCTGAGGTTTGAGGTTTTGAGGTTTTACGTTGCGAGGAATTTGCAATAGATTGTCATAGGTACTGTTATAGGTATCTGATACAAATTACAATTTATTAGAAGTCAAAGTCTATTTGAATTCAGTGCTTGTGACCTATGGTTAGGTTGATATAACTAGAGAGAGAAAAAATGTCACAAATGCAATGTAAAAGGCAGACAAACCAGAAAAGACTTTTGACGTTATAGTATAAAGACTAATTTGCAAATAGTTTTGGAAAAAAATCGCAATAAACTAGTTCTGGTAGGTGGAGTGTAGGATGCTCCGGCGACGCTAGATACCTACTTCCCACATTAACGATCAAAATCCCATGCGATAAAGGCTATCGGGACTAGGCTGTTAAGTAATCGAAATAAACGAAGTATATTCGAATATACATATATATGTATATATTCGAATATACATATATATGTATATACAGGTTGACCGGAAAAATAGCATTTTTGTCAGCACACTAGAATAAAAACTTTGAAACTTCTAGTTTTGCAATGCTAATTGGAAAAAGATTGTTTTGATTTTAATGTTTATTATTAGACGTATTGGAATGTTCACTATCCAGAAAAAAATGATAATAACTAATAGTGTTTTGTTAACCAGCGTTTTTTTTCTGATAAAGATCGTGTCGTTTTACCGATCACCCTGTATATGTTCTTTATTGAAATATCAATATAATTTATATCATGTAGTTAAAATTTCTATATTATTTAATTAAGTTTAGACTACATAATATAATATATATAACGAATTTTTATATTATAATATAGAGAATAAAGGTGGTAGAAATATGAACTTCAAGACATAGAAGGCTTTTATTATTTACAAAGTCAGATGCACAACTCGTTATCTATATCTGTTAATTATATATGGCATACTTGATATGAATATCAGCTCAAGTGACAGTAACTAGTAATATCAAACATGTGCGTAAACATCTCCACACGTATATATATATACATTTATGTAAGTATATATGAGATCATAATATTTTCTTCATTGATTTTTACATAAAACATATCTTAAATTAGTTTGAGCTCTGCTCTGCTGCCATTTATGTCTACTTACAACATAAAAAATTATTGAAAATCCATTATATAAAATTTTGCCCGAATTAATGTTTTATTAGACCTAATAATAATGATAATTATTAATATTATTCAATAATCATAGATTTAAAACAACTAAGTAACAGTTACTAATTATAATAAAGATGTAACTATTCGTGCTAACTGCAAGTTACAACGAACTGCTACTAGATGTCGTTAACTGTTGCTTAGATCGGTAAATATCTCTGTTATACCTGCCTAGTTGCCTACCTGTTGAGGGCATGGTATGCACACATACATACATACATACATACGCGTCACACCTAGTTAATGCTGCAGATTCTAGCTCTGCCGTGTGTTCGCAATTTTTATGTATGTATGTACCTATGAGTATGTTTCGCCATTATAATTATATGTAGTTTTCTTAAAATCGTAGATTTGCAGTAAACATAAGCATGCTAACAAGTTTATAGTTTGGATTATACAAAATGGAAACGTTAAGTCCTCAGGGAATTTTATTTACTCAACTAGCGGTCCGCCCCGGCTTCGCCCGTGGTACATAATATATAGCCTATAGCACTCAGGGATCACGTACATATCCAACGGTGAAAGAATTTTTGAAATCGGTCCAGTAGTTCCTAAGATTAGCGCGTTCAAACAAACAAACTCTTCCGCTTTATTATATTAACTAGCTTTTCCCCGCGGCTTCGCCCGCGTGAATTTCGGTTTTTCACAAATCCTGAGGGAATCGTGGATTTCTGGTTCCCGTTCCCGCTCCCTTTTCCAACCTTTATACTTACTTTCAAGGTAGTTTGCTATAGTGATCTACCTATAGCTGTAGGTTTATGTTTTAAGTCAGGGCATTATCTATCACCACTCAAAATTTCAGCGAAATCTGTTTAGAAGTTGCGACGTTATAGAGTAACAAACATCCAAACATCCAAACATCTCAGCCGCTGCAATCGCTTCAAGTTTCCGACTTACGCAGCTAGAGGGCGTTGCGATCGTTTTTTTTAAATTTCGAATGATGGCTGCGAGGGCGATGCGATCATTACTTAGTTTCCAGTTTTAGCCGCCAAAGGACGCTGTGATCACTTCTAGTTAGGCTTCCAGAGGGCGCTGCGATCGTTTTTAGTTTCCAGTTTTGACCGCTAGATGGCGCTGCAATCGTTTTTTAGTTTCCAGTTTTGGCTGCTAGAGGGCGCTGCTATTGGTTCAAGTTTCCGGCTAAGGCCGCCAGAGGGCGCTGTGATCGCTTCGAGTTAGGCCGCCAGAGGGCGCTGCGATTGTTTTTAGTTTCCAGTTTTGGCCGCAAGAGGGCGCTGCAATTGTTTTTTAGTTTCCAGTTTTGGCTGCTAGAGGGTGCTGCTATTGCTTCAAGTTTCCGGCTTAGGCCGCCAAAGGGCGCTGTGATTGCTTCAAGTTAGGCCGCCAGAGGGCGCTGTGATCGTTTTAATTTCCAGTTTTAGCCGCTAGATGGCGCTGCAATTGGGTTTTTAGTTTCCAGTTTTGGCCGCAAGAGGGCGCTGCAATCGTTTTTAGTTTCCAGTTTTGGCTGCTAGAGGGTGCTGCTATTGCTTCAAGTTTCCGGCTTAGGCCGCCAGAGGGCGCTGCGATCGTTTTAATTTCCAGTTTTGGCCGCAAGAGGGCGCTGTGATCGTTTTTAGTTTCCAGTTTTAGCCGCAAGAGGGCACTGCTATTGCTTCAAGTTTCCGGCTTAGGCCGCCAGAGGGCGCTGTGATTGCTTCAAGTTAGGCCGCCAGAGGGCGCTGCGATCGTTTTTAGTTTCCGGTTTTGTCCGCCAAAGGGCGCTGTGATTGCTTCAAGTTAGGCCGCCAGAGGGCGCTGTGATCGCTTCAAGTTAGGCCGCCAGAGGGCGCTGCGATCATTTTAATTTCCAGTTTTGGCCACAAGAGGGCGCTGTGATCGTTTTTAGTTTCCAGTTTTAGCCGCAAGAGGGCGCTGCAATTGGTTTTTAGTTTCCAGTTTTGACCGCCAGAGGGCGCTGCAATTGTTTTTTTAGTTTCCAGTTTTAGCTGCCAGAGCGCGCTGCGATCGTTTTTAGTTTCTAGTTTTGGCCGCCAGAGGGCGTTGCGATCGTTTTTAGTTTCCAGTTTTGGCTGCTAGAGGGCACTGCTATTGCTTCAAGTTTCCGGCTTAGGCCGCCAGAGGGCGCTGCGATCGTTTTTAGTTCCCATTAAAACTTTCATCCCCTATTTTACCACCCTTAAAAGAAGATTTTTCAAAATAAATATACAGAGTTTTATTATTTAAAACTCATAATCTAAATGCCGATTTTCAGGTCTGTAACTTTAAAAACATAGGACTTTCATAAAAACTTTCATCCCCTATTTTACCACCCTTAAGGGGAGATTTTCCAGAATAACTTATACAGGTTTTTATCATTTAAAAATTTTAATCTAAATGCCTATTTTCATATCTGTAACTTCAAAAACATAACCTTCCTACCCCCATTTCACCCCCTTAGGGGAGGATTTTCGTGAAATATTTTCTAGGCTGATATCTAAGCCCTAGAATTAACCTACCTTCCAAATTTCAAGTTGATAATAGCAAAATTATAATTAAAACTTCCCATTAAAACTTTCATCCCCTATTTTACCACCCTTAAGGGAAGATTTTTCAAAATAAAATATACAGAGTTTTATTATTTAAAACTAATAATCTAAATGCCGATTTTCAGGTCTGTAACTTTAAAAACATAGGACTTTCATACAAACTTTCTACCCCCATTTTACCCCCTTAGGGGAGGATTTTAGGGATATTAAATAGCCTATAACCTGCCCCAAAAGTTGGACTACCAAATGCAAAAAGAATTTTTCAAATCCGATAGGTACTTCCAGAGATTAGCGCGTTCAAACAAACAAACAAACAAACAAACAGACAAACAAACAAACAAACAAACTCTTCCGCTTTATTATATTAGTATAGATAAGTATAGATATAAGAGATACCTTTCAAAAATCTGATACTCTACCAAACATTGTCGCCTGAAGTGACAGAAAAATTTAAATAAAAATACTGCATTTGTTTCTATACACTATGAATTGTTAATTCATAAATTCAGGTCATGTCTTGGAAATTGTAATTAACTGTAAACTAACTAAGTAGATATATACAACGTTAGTTTTACTTTACGCTAAACCTGAAAGTAGTTTGTTCAGAATCAGTAACAAAATCTAATTCAACCATTTTTATACCGTGTTATATTTTTGTCCAAAAATATTTTGAAATCCTACAAGCTTAGGCACAATGGTTTACCGCGCATCAGCTGACGGTCGGCACACAGCGGCGGTCATTCAACTCGCGTCGATCGCTAGGCTGCGGCGACGGCTTGCGGTGACCATTTTTTTCAAGGACAATGACGAAACTTAACAAGCTTATAACTTCGTTACTTTTCATTATATTTTTTTGAAATTTTGTATAAATATTTTTAATGTAAAAATATTTGACACGTGTTTCGGTTTTTGCGCAAAGTAAAACTAACGTTGTATATTATGTAACTTTTCCGATTTTCAAGATTTTGACACAGTGTCTGGAAAACTTTCCATCGAGAAAATGGTTTGCAATAATTTTTCTGTTTCATAGCTAATTCAGATTAAACATCGCAATTCGCAGTAGCATATTTTAAAGGTACCAATTTAAATATGAATCATAATCTTAATATTTTTCAAGATACGGTTTACCGAAAATCGCATTAAATGCTATGTCCCCTTAACTTTGAAAAAAATATTAATCCCTAACAATTTCATACTATTGAGTTCTATAGTAAATGTATGGTAGCATTTAAGTTTAAATTTTGAACATTTTACGTTATTTTTTTTAATTATTTTCTTTACCAAGCGAAGTAGTTTAAAACTTTCAAATGTTGTTTGAAAATTTTTGAATATCTCTTAAATTGCTGCTTACATTAAGAAAATGATACCAATCTGTATAAACATACCTATACCTTACATAACTTTAAATAAATCTATCTATATCATTATACGCATGCTATATACTGTTAACACTAGTCTATAAACAGATCAAACTATTAAAGCACGATACAACAATAAGGCCTAGGCCGCACTGCGAAATTTATTCACGCGAATTTTTTCGCAAAATTCTTTGAAATATGGGAATGTATGAAGCTGCACGCACATGCGATTTAAAATTCGCGAGAAAAATATATTAAAATGCGGAATATAAACCGCGCGAATAATTTTCGCAGTGCGGCCCCGCTCTTAAGTACAATGTTAATATTAGTCTCTGTATCGGTCCCGTATGATATCGGCAACTATGTCCCTTGGCAGCATCGTGGCTCGTGCGGTTTTCGCTAGTGCAGTGTTGGCGCTGCGGCCCGGCCGCCGGCTGAAGTACACGTACACGTTGTAAACGAGCTGTCTCGTGTCCGCCGGCAGCTCCAACCGGGACTCCTCCGTGCTCTCCGCGGCAGCTCTGCCGCTGTACAGTCTCCTCCAGCTGAACATTGTCCATGCAGTCATCGCTTTGTCCCCGTATTGCGCCGTCTTGAACACCACACACTTTTAGTTTATTTAAAATGTTGCCTGAGTAGGTGTTTACCTACTTAATCACTCGGATTTTCCTCCTCATTTAATTAATTGTCTGCTTTTCTATATTTAACGGTTCTAATGTCAGCGTAAAGGAATACCTACGTCTCTCCTACGGTATTTGAAATGAATGCACCTACACTTCACAAACGCACGATTTTATTGCTCAGAGACAATTTGTGTCGCGGCGTTGACAATGAAAAAATATCCGATCCTAGCGAACGGTGGCTAGCAACTGGTAGCGTAAAGGCCGTTGAAGCCTACATCGACAATCTGTTCACACAATCGTGACATCCGCTTTATTCGGAACGTGATCGCAATAAAGTGTACGCAATAAGTATACTACAAGCGATGCCTCCACAAATTAAGCATGCGAGGTACTGCATACCTTGGTCAATCCAGACGAACATGGAACTAAAGCCGTTATAGAAAATTAATCGCATCCATATAACTGTGCCGGGTGACCCTTTGTTGTATCTACCGTGAAGTCTATGCGCCTTTTGTACACATTAGACAGCAAAAAATAAATAACGCTTGTCCCAATTATTAAGTCTACAACCTAAAAAGCTTGTTGTCCGTTGTTCTAAATTATTTATCTAGCGATGTATTGATTTTCTTAATATCATGAAGTCCATATTTGTTAATGCAAATAAACTTTAAAGTGGTATCTTCATATCCTTAAAAGTATGTACATTCTATGTATTAAAAGTGCTGCATATACATTTATTACTTTAGTAACAATATTTCGCGTTCTTCTTCGTAGCCACTTATACAATTTGTTTTTATACTTTAGTGTATTTTGGTTGTGCCTAATCAGCTGCATAATTTCCTTCATTAGTATCGCGTAAATTTTGCATTTTTTAAATGAATTACTTAGTATCCTTATTATCCTTTTCTGTGGGGAACATTGTATAGTAACATGTCAATTTAGTTAACATATTGTAAACAACGAAATTAACAGCATCAAGTAGTATCTTCTGTACGCCTCATGCTACATGTTAAAGTTTGCAAAAAACACAAATTGGTCAATTAAAACAAAAATCGTCTAAGCAATAAAAATGGAAGTTGTAGACAGCGACCTTACAAGAAACCAAGTTTACAGTCAAATAATATTTAAATGTATTCAACAATCTCGTAGTTTCCAGTCTTGTGTAGGATGTATAACTAAGCAAATCCAATTTGAGATTTTAACACGAAAATATCCATAAACATCGTTGAGATAATCTTACGATTTTGTAGAAAGAGCTAGATCGCGTTATATTTCTTACAATTCCTTTCGTGCTCTGACAAAAAAAGCGTAACCTTCATGTTAAGATTATCATTACAGTACGTGACATAATGCCAATATTTGCCAAGTTGAATATCTACGAATACGCAGCGTTTTTATATCGTCATAATAGCATAGTATAATAATAATCAGGTAAGAAATATGCTTGTTTTTCGTTCACTATGTCACTCTGTTTACGAATGCCACTAAATCTGACGTTGCATAACGGTTGTTTCGTTGAATGCGCTGAAATAGATGTCGGAACTACAGAACAGATAGTCGGCAATTTTATGGTGTCTGAAAGCGTAACAATGTCAGTGTCCTCGGCTTCATCTGCACACAGTTATGGATTCTACCAACCATTGTTCCATCAATTTGGCCTAGAAATTGCTATTTAAGTTTTCTTCTAGCGTATGTGCCAGACAATTATTTGAATTAGTTTTATAGCCCGTACTTGTTTTGCATTTATAAAGAGTCTACAGTTGTCATAGCTAAATACAGAACTAACGTCTTCTATGTTTTATTCTATTTAACTAAGTAAACATGGACGATTGAGGGGATTCAGTTTTCTGTTAACGATCCTTATCCTTAAGAACTGTATGGATTCTTAATCTCTACTAGTACTTCATCGTCTTCTTTAACGCCCACTCGTTTTTTATTTATTTATAGATTTTGTGATGCTTTAAGTAACATTTTCAACAATATTTTGTTGAAAATTACGTTTTTTAACTGTGCATATCATGTGTACATTGCATATTCAAAGTCTACTCAAAAAGCATAAATTTCTAAAAAGCATTGTGCGTTTATTTTTCTGTGTTTTGGACTTTCACAAAATGTTCGACATATGTATGTAATCCCACGTTTACTCTTCGAGCTAAATAGAGGTGTGTCTTATTACTGTTTGTAATCGTTTTCTTGTAGTAAAGGCATGAATAGGGTCAACTGCGGATAGTTACAAGTACCTACCTGCCTGTAATGTGAACAAAGTTGCAGGCTTCAGGCGACTACTTTGGAAATACTACACAATTGCGTGCGTGCAGTTTGTTAATAAATGTCTCCACTATTTTAAATTATCTATTACATAAGATAATATTATGTGCATAATATTATATGAAATTAGCTCGCTCTAGTTATTAGTTTTCCTAGTCCTTCATGACTCATTTACAGTACAGTTTTAATAACACCTTCATTAAATTAATTAGCATCAGTTAACTTCCAAACCGAAACTAAATGGATTACCTAGTACTTATTTAGTCAGATATAGAGTACAACTTGGCCTGGTTTTTAATAAAACAAAAAACCATTTTAAATAATTTATCCTGGAATCAGTTTTTATTTCTTTTAACCAGCCAGGTCCAAATCATTCAACCTAAGAGATTGAATTACAACTTCATACACACAAAATACGACCTTGTTCCCGACCTATTATTTAATTTTAATTTTGAGGTGTGACTACAGTATTGTGTATTATAATTATGAGTATTATATGAACAAGTAATAATGGCCGCAATGCTAAATATAATTGAAAATATCCGTACTTTATGGTTAGTAGATCGAATCAGAATTGATTAGAACAAACTGAAAGTACTTTACTAGCGATCATTATATTGTCTTCATTTGAAATACAATGCATCTTCTTATATCTTTATTATACTTTAGTAAGAATTCTCTATTAAGCTTCTAATTTCCTTTCTAAATTCTGGTAAATAACATTGAGTAAAATATTTGACTCTACATCCTATAGAAGTAAAGTGACTAATAGTATGACTCAACGAGAAATTAAAAACGAATGGGTTAAGTATGCCGGCACTCTCGGTTGATGCAACGCGTGCAGCTTTGATTTTTGGTCTGATTTGTCATCATTTTTTTCTTGTGTTGCTATAATTACTCCACTTCTCAATCAACGAATGTCTCATGTGCGACATGTGTTCAGATGCCAATGGAGTGTGCTTCTGCCAGGACCACCTGCGTCCGTCCCACTCGCACGCGCCGTAACAGCTGTTGCGTAGGCGCATGTGTGGAGCGCTTTCGGAATTTGGATGTAATATGTGTGAGTTTTGTGTGTAATATGTGTGTTCGCTCATTCGACATCTGCATTTAGAAATTCATCTCATCAGGCTACCTTATGGAGAAAAAGTTTATGTGCTAGATACATTGAAAATTAATTGTGACCTCGCTCAGACTGCGAAAACGATTGAACAAACTACAGATTCTGTAGATTTTATTTTTGGTCATTGGCTAGCTAGACCAATAATCGAATTCAAATCAAAGGCTAGCTGTCTGTTTGATGATCTCACCGGTGTTCAATCTTGACAATGCAAAGGACCGGTCGACCGCGGGGTGAGGCACGAGGTGTGCGACGGAAGGGGACTCCATACTCAATACTGCAGGGTTCGCGCGATCCACGCACACCGGCACACCGGCACACCGCACGCCGAACGACCAGCGTGTGTACGACAGTAAAGTTGTCCGCCTCACGCGCGGCGCGCGCGCTCTTCTCTCTACCGGCTACCCAAACTTTTCATCTTTACTCAAATTCTTCGTCTAGTCAAAATGTAGTTTAGTGTTCACAAGGTTCTGAAATAGTGCTCGTGAAGTGTTCTAAAAGTGATTTAGTTCCGTAAACGTTACACGCTACGGTCCAAAGAACAATGCTGTGGGAAAAAATAACGTTCAGCTGGCATCGGCTGTCGTTCCCAGCTACCTACCTTCCTCTCTCTCCCCGCGAACCGGGTGCCGGGTTCAATGCGCCTCTCGCCGTTTATTCATCGTTTGTGGGAAAAGTTGACCCCCGTTTTTAAAATTCATTGTTAACGAATTCACACGATTTCGTTCTTGTGACTATCGCATCTTAGATGCTGATTCGATATTTTTTTGAATTATTTAAAATATTTCTGTACCCGCCTGAAAATTAAAATTACTGTGGCATCAGCCTAAACGAATTAATCAAAAAGTAATTTATCGCTATAGTTGAGGACCGGCAAAAAATGTTCTAAGAAGAGGTCGTCAAGGTTGTTACATTCCGCTGAATTATTGTACTGTTTGTTCTAAGCTTTGCAATGTTTAAAGAGTATCAAAATCGCCTCAATTATCTCACTTTGATACGCATAGTGATGAACTATTTAACAAAAGAAGAGTACACTTATGTGGGGCAACTAACTTATACGTGAATATTATTTTGCGGAGGCGGCCGTTAAGAGTTGAGTTTTTGAAATGTCAACGCAAATTGCATTGTTCGCGTTCGAAGAATAAGTGGGTTGTGAATTGACGTGAATATGTGCAGTGAATTGAGTGCGTGAGGATTTTACCTGGAAGCAGTTAAAGTAACTCAAGATGGGCAACCAAGGATCGTCCCCGCACGAGCCATTGGATCGTGCCCACGTGCAAAATGCAGATTTGAAAATGGTTCGGTTCACACATTTTATTCTATTCTATAAATAATGTTAATTTTATTATTAATCTTAATAGTCTCTACAGCTGTACCTATTAGACACTCTGCCAAATGGGTAACAAATGCAACATTGTTTGTACCTAGGTACCTACCTAACAAAAATATTCATTAACAAGCGGAGACCCGCGACTTCGTTCGCGTGAATATTGATTTTAAAAATCCCGTGGGAATCATTTTGTTTATCTTAAGTTCCTTTGAGCTCATATCTTGCTAAAAACTGTTAAAAGTTCACTGGTGGATGTTTAGGTAGATCAAAATGTAAACATCGACCAGTGAAAGTTCCATCAAAATCGATCCAGCCTTTCAGAGATAAGCCGGTAGTTTTTAAAGTATCTACTTTCTAACAAAAAAAGAATGAATGAAATCGGACCACTCGTTAATGAATTACAGCTAAGTACACATTTTGACTCATCCCCTCTCCCAAGGGAATGGTGCTGAATTTCGGGATAAAAAGTATCGTATATGTTACTCCGTAGTATGAACTTAAATCGTACCAAGTTCTATTTCAATCCATTCAGTAGTTTTTGTGTGATGCGCGCACAAACATACAGACAAACAGACAAAAATTTCAAAAATAGCTTTTTTACGTTCTAAGTATTACTTATACTTATCCCTAACATCCCCCAGTTATTATTTTGCAAAAATCTTTAATGTACAGATAAGGTGTCTACGATTTTATTATATGTATAGATTTGCCTACCTAGGCAAATTAATGAATATTTTTGTTTTGAAAACTATTTCTTTTAACTAGGGGTGGTTTAATCATATGAAATTACTGCCTGATGATAGGCACTTACTACCGTGGGGGCGACCTTTAGCCTGAAAACATCGATGCCTGAAACAAGCTTAACTAAAATCGATACCAGTTATCCAATACGGATACCATAACAGGTCTTGTGTACTTAATTAAGTAAGTATCTGTCTACTAGGTAGATATCTACTGACATTAAAAACTCCAATATTTATGAAATAAAAATCCGGCCAAGTGCGAGTCAGACTCGCGCACCGAGGGTTTCGTACTCCAGAAATTCAGAAGTATTAGTTGTCATAAAGGTAAATAAATCGAAAAAAAATTCTCGGATAAACGCGTATTAGTTTCCTTTCCTTTCCTCTTTAAAATAGCACAATTTTATTTATTTACCTTATTTGAGGTTGGTGGCAATTCAGCTAGGCCTCTAAATTGTATGAGCGCCCATACAACTCAGAGGTCTATCTTAAAAATTTTTTTTGGAATTTTTTATTTGTACTATAAAACCCGGCTTTTTGCCAAATTTCGTAATTCTATTCTAGGTCAACTCGAATTACCATATAGGATTTCTACCCAAAAGTTATAGGGTAGGTATTTCCGGTTGACCTAAAATTGACAATTTGGTTAAAAGCAAGGTCTTACAGTACAAGTAGGTAAAGAGAAAATTCCGAAAAATAAAAAAACTTGAAAATTAAGGTAAATTTTGGTACTTAAAAATTATCGCAAAAATCTAAATTTGCCTATATCTTTTTATCATGTTGAGTCAGTACTCAGTACCTCGATTTTTATACACCTAATAGGCACTATAGACCTCAGTATCTGGTATAAATTTCAACTTGCTAGGTCCACCCGTTCATGAGATAAACTGTGGCGACATACGGACGGACAGACGGACAAGAAAGTGATCTTATAAGGGTTTTTTACCTTTTGAGGTAGGAAACCCTAAAAAATAGGTATTGTTTAAATTACCTACCCAACTTTAATCTTGCATTGTCAATTAACATTTCAAGTTCAACCTTTAAATTGGTTACATAATCCGACGTAGATAATTGCTTTAACTCAATTCGTGTCCATTTGAGTTTGTAGTGACATTGAAACAATCCTGGAACTACAAAGAGATTATTGACGTCAGCGAGAGAACCAGGGCCAAATGTTGGCCTTTCAGCCAAAGTTAATGTTGTAGGTACCTATACCTACCTAACCTACATAATATTATTTAATTCAACTAAATAAGTATATTCTTCGATCGAGCAGTAAAATCAAACGAGCATCGTGGAAATGATGATTAGTAACTTTGTAATGTTTTCAACAATATTACTATACGAGCGGATACCCGCGACTTCGTTCGCGTGCATATTGATTTTAATAATCCCGTGGGAATAATTTTGTTTTCCTAAGCTCCTTTGAGCTTATACCTTGCTAAAAAACTGTTAAAAGTTCACTGGCGGATGTTTAGGTAGATCAAGATGTAAACATCTGCCAGTGAAAGTCCCATCATAATCAGTCCAGCCTTTCGAAGGTTAGCCAGTAGTCTTTAAAGTATCTACTTTCTAACAAAAAAAGAATGAATGAAATCGGACCACCCGATAACGAATTACAGCTAAGTACACATTTTACCTTTCATCCCCTCTCCCAAGGGAATCGTGCTGAATTTCGGGATAAAAAGTATCCTATATGTTACTCCGTAGTATGAACTTAAATCGTACCGAGTTTCGTTTCAATCCATTCAGTAGTTTTTGCGTGATGCGCGCACAAACATACAGACAAACAGATAAACAGACAAACAGACAAAAATTTCAAAAATAGCTTTTATACGTTCTATTACTTATCCCTAACATCCTCCAGTTATTATTTTGCAAAAATCTTCAATGTACAGATACGGCAAGTCTACGATTTTATTATATGTATAGATTTCTGAACTAGCTGATGCCAGCGACTTCGTCCGCTTGGATTCTTATAAATCTCATCCCCTATTTTACCCACTTGGGGGTAGAATTTCCAAAATTCCACAAACACGTAATTCTTTATTTTAACCGACAATACAAATACCGATTTTCATTGATATAACTTTAAAAATGACGGACTTTCATGCAAACTTTCATCCTCTATTTAACCCTCTTAGGGGTGGAATTCGCAATAATCCCTTTAGTGTGCGCTTACGTCCTAAAAGGAAGCATACTGTGAAAATTTCAAGATTCTAGCTTCAGTGGTTTAGGCTGTGCGTTGATGATTAGTCAGTCAGTCAGGACAAGCCTCTTTATATTATTATAGTATAGATGAAATTCTGTCAAGCTTTTGACATTTGGAAGGTGTGTTAGCGTGGTACTAATTTATCCCACTGCACCAGCTGATGTGGGGTAATGTTTTAACTTTTTATCTTGAGAAAAATCTAAGAAGCTGTTTGATAAGTTGAATATAGGCAATTATTTACTCTTTATGCTTTTTAAATGTTCAATATTTTGTAATAGCTAGGTTGAATATGTCGTAAGAACAAGGCAATCTCGCTACCTACTAAAATTAAGAAACGCAGACTTTACTTCATAATAACTCTTTGGCCTCCTTTGAAACATTGTTTATAATATACCTTTATGTGTGCAGTCCTAAAACTTGTTTCGAAATCCATTGTGGGATTCCATCTAATTATCGAGCAAAAAACTAAGCTCACAGTGTTTCAGAATCTTTAATTTTAAAAAGTGTAAATGGTAAAATTTTGGGAGTTTGGAATATATGTTATTTGCTTCATTTGTTTTATCTAATCTTTTGCTTACATAGTTAGGTACTTTTTTTTTTAATTTATTCCATACCTTACCTTATGGTTGTACCTAACTTGTAATGCTTTTGCTCTTTTACTATCTTGGTTTTTGTATCGTCAGATCTGCATGATCTATTTATTCCAACTCGAATACCTATATGGGGCAATGTTGTACATTTTTAAATTCGTTTTGCTTCGCTACAGCTGAACACCGGCTGAAATGAAAGCACAACTACACAATATTATGTCCAAAACTGGAGCGCATTTAGAATCTGCACCCATGAATTTAATACGATACTCGTGCTTCATTCACGTTCGAAATAGGGTCGCGTTGGAGAGCTCATCTGTACTCTTCTCTGTACTCCAAAATGTGAAACTTTTTTCGTGGTAAGCCTGTAAAAGAAAGCGTGTTAAAGTGTACCGTGTACCCTATACACTTAGTTAACATTAAAATCTAAATGAATCCCTCTCAAACATCACATATTTAAGTATTTAACACTTGACCATCTGGGTTATATATACGTATTCAACTCGTGTTTGTGCTTTTATTACTTGAGTAAGGGCGTCAAAATTGTTTTTCTTATTTCCCCTACCACAGTTGACAGTAACTAGCTAATAACATGCTTTTGGAGTAAGGCGTGATTTACTCAAGGTCAACCTTTGCACGTGGAGGAGCATACATAATATACCGGAATTTGGATTATAGGATACTAGCAGATGCCAGCGACTTCGTCCGCTTGGATTCTTATGAATCTCACTTGGTGGTGGAATTTCTAAAATTCCTGAAACACGTAATTCTTTATTTTTAACCGACAATACAAACACCGATTTTCATCGATATAACTTTAAAAATGACGGACTTTCATACAAACTTTCATCTCCCATTTAACCCACCTGGGGGTAGATTTTCCAAAATTCCTTAAGCTCATAACTCTTTATTTTTAACCGAAAACCTAAATACAAATTTTCATGGATATGACCTGAAAAATGACGGACTTTCATACAAACTTTTATCCCCTATTTAACCCCCTTAGGGGTGGAATTCGCAATAATCCTTTCTTAGTGTGCGCCTACGTCACAAAAGGAAGCTACTGTGAAAATTTCAAGTTTCTAGCTTCAGTGGTTTTGGCTGTGCGTTGATTGTCAGTCAGTCAGGCAGGACAAGCTACTTTATATTATTATAGATAGAATAGATAAGTGAATGGCGACTGGACACCTTGACTCATGAAATGAAACTCAAATGTTCTTGCATGGTTCTTGCATATGCCACCAAGGAGTTCCAGTTCCCAGGTCAGTCCTTTATCATCAGACTCAATGGTTATAGTTATCCATGGTCATTGAAATCTGCAGATACATATCTATAAATTTTATAATCGATCGGAAACTAATTGAAAATTACCGAGAAATCAATTCCCAATTTCAACACACAGCATAGGTAGGACAGATACGAACAGGAACAGAGCAAGCTAAAAAGTAATCTTAGTGCCAACTTAGATACTAATAATTCCTCAGTAACTACTATAAAAATACATAATGGTATTAGTTAGGTAAATAAAAAATTATACGGCAATGTGGCGCCTGAAATATGATAACTGTACCTACTCAGATTGTGCTTGGCTCAGTACTTCTCAAACACGACACATAGGTACACATAGTTTTGGTGTAATCGTAATACTTACACATCACAATTCCCACCACACAATCACATGTCAGTGACTGCTGTGTATTCGAGCTTTTCTCTAAACGAAAGCGTTTACGGATATCAATTCTGTGTTTGCGTTGTAAAATAACGTTTCGCGCGTCATTCGCAACCTTCAAGAAACTAGGTAGTATATCATATGCATATCTACTTCTTACCTACTTACTCCTCAGGATCTTTATTTTTGCAATCATCGATACTTCGTGACAGTTCACTGCCACTTCAGCGTGTTTCATGCCTCTTCTGCGTGTTTTGTGCCTCTGTTAGGTACCTACCTACCTACTTCAAAACAACAGCTCTTATTCCATAGACCATAGCAATTAGCACAGCATATTATGTAGTTTAAAGTTATTGCTATTGCTAGCATTAAGTAAATATTCGATATTATAAACATTTCCGAAGACGTTCGTTCATAACTCCATACCCAGATCGCTCTCGTACGAGTTTATGATGAGACGACATAATGACATGGCATTAACATATACGTAGGTAGGTAGAGCTAAGAGAGCTTGATACTTAATCTGAGAGGTAGAGGTACCTACCTATCGCATGGAGAAAATATTTTATTTGATGATAAATTGATAGCCGAGTAGGAACCTAGCCGGTATCTTATCTGTCCCCAATTACAGACCGCCTTAACTCTAGGCACTTTTATCTTTTTTTAAATATGAATTTATGATTTCATAATATTTACTTCCTTTAATTTGTTAACTGCAGTGCGACGTATTTCAATATTTACATGGCCCGTTGATTTAGGCGTATATTTGAGTACATTTAATAATAATTATATAATACAAAATCTTTCGACAAATTGTTAGGTTAATCGACCTCTACAATTGCGATGTTGCGGTTGCCGTGCGAATAAAATTGATGGGTAAGTGCTGACAGGCAAGAGGACTAGTTCAAATCCTGGTTGATTCTTCTCATAGCCACATGGCGTATACATAATTCTCAGTATAAGAACCAGATGAACGTATGTACAATTTACCTCTTTCCTTCTTAATATATTAAGACTTATTTGAGGAGCTTCTAAAAAGGGGAGAAATTTCACAATTTTAAAGCTCCCCTGTAAAATTTGAAAATGTAATTCCGTTCATCTGGTACCTTTACCGCGACACACAGTGTATGATTAATTTATTGATCACAGTCGTCGTCCAATAGACATCCACTCCTAGAGTCTAGACCATAGATAAAATGAATAAGACGAGATATGGCAAGGGGGCGTGGTTCCTGAGAACTCTTCTGGCGTTAAATACACCTGAGAACCGTTTTTGTCTTGAGTCGAATGTCGTCCAACGATCGCTTCACCGCTCTCGATTTTTAACAAAATGCCGTGTTGTTCAGTGGTTGTTTGCAAAAAATCAAGCAAAAAAGTGAATCATACAAAATATGGCATCTCATTTCACACTTAAGTACAAGCTATTGTTGTTATTTTCCATAAAAAACAAGAAAACATTATTTTGTATATTTACATTATGCTAAAAATGTGCTAAATTGAGAAGTTTATATCTCATTATGAACAAAATCCATTGCTTGCTTAGTAGAAATCAATCATCGAATCGGTCGGTCTTAGGACGCAATGGACTTGTACTATATAAATATATTCCTTCACTAGACGTTAGACTCACGGTATGGACGCCGATCGGGTGGTCGTGGTCGTAGAGATGTCATGATGTTAGCTAAGTACATTGTTATCGATATTTTAACGACCAAACGATGATTTTTGATACAGTTATTATTAATTAACCCCCGAAGCAAAAACGACGGGGTGTTATAAGTTTGACGTGTCTGTGTGTGTGTGTGTGTGTGTGTGTGTGCGTGTGTCTGTCTGTTCCCCTGTGGAGCTCAAACGGGTGGACCGATTTAAATGCGTTTTTTTTTGTTTGAAAGGTGAATTAGTCGAGAGTGTTGTTAGCTATGTTTGAAGAAAATCAGTCCAAGATGGCCGCCGCTACAAAATGGCGGATTACATATTTTTTTACAACCCCCTTAATATGGGTATCAAATGAAAGGGCTTGACTAGTAGAATAGCACTATGCAAATACAAGATTGCACCACCACCACAGAATTTTGGGTAAAAAGAAACCCAGCCCCTCATTTTTATTTCGAAATTAATTTATTTGAATCGTTATATCTCAAAAACGGTGGCTCTTAGGAAAAAAAGTATACAGACATTTTTTATAGATAATTATCTGATCTACAATTTTGTTTAAAATAATTTTATGATAAGACTTACCGTTTTGCTGAAAAATTTCCCGTGAAAACTTTGACACCGAGTAATTTTTTTCCAGGTGTCGGATCGATGAGGACTTTTCACATTTCATTTATAATAGTGTTTTGAACAATCCTACCAATTTTCAGCCAGGTGTGAATATTGTAATCTTGGAAGTCTAAATTGATCGTATTATATAAGTAGGCATTTTTTATATCGTATTATTTTTGATTCATAATAATAATAATATATCGCTTTTCTTAATATATAAGTCATTGTCAAAACCCAAATAGTAAAAAAATTAAGAATCGATAACTTTACATTTTAGTCAATCACTAAAGTTTTAATGGCTTTTACTCAACATTTTTATTTACTCATCAGTGCATACATACCAGCACTTTTATTTAATTTTATAATTACCTTTTTTAATTTTCTTTTTGCGAATAAACAAAATAACGAGTATCTATCGATATCGATAGACAATTCAATGAGTAGCAATACAGCGCCATCTATGGTCAAGTAGCGGAATTAATTGGACAATCGAATCTAGTGTGACTATAGCTCATAAATACATTCTTCCGTTAAAGCAAAATAAATCTTATTTCTACAAAATCAGGGTTTGTTTCCAAATCTGTGAGTTCTGTGAAGTAGGCTAGTTTTGACTAAACTTAAAACGACAAATCAAACGATTTGTTTCTTTGTAGTGCAATATAGATTAACGGTATATTTGTGTGAGTTTGGCGACAGCGGTTCCTATAGTAGTTTTGGTGCATTTCACTTCCCCTGCCTTCTCTCTTCCGTGGTCTAGACATAGGTACCTATCTCGACTCGCGACGTGTTGCGAATCTGAAATGAGTATCATAGAGTACATAAATTAATTATCAAGTTAAAAGGTACTTCCGTACTTGGCGTCTTTAAATTCAGCATAATATATCAATGAATATAAATTTAAGCACTTAGAGGAGTCATCCTCGAGCACTCGAACGTTTTTATAATTTTTTTATGGTTCTTCTTCTCTGAATTTCTTCGAATTTCGAGTATCATGCCAATTGCCAAATATTCGTGATGCTTTTGTCAGCTTTGAGTTATTCACGGAAATTTTTGATCTTAGAATTTTCCTTAATTTAATTAAAATATGCAAATTATAATAAATAATAATATACATATAATAAAGGTTAACTTATTGAGAAAAATGATTCAATCCCTACCTAGTCATACATATACCTATAGATAGGCGTGGCATTGATAAGTAAATGTTTGAGTTTCGAAATTGTTAAATATGTGAACAATCTTGAAAGCAAAAGCAATTAGAGACCATACCTCTGACGACAGAGACCGTTATAGGCATTTAAGCGTAGGTCTGCCTAAGAATGGATACTTTCAGCTCGCCGCCCACTGAAAGCCGTATAAGGACAATGCCTATCCATTTACCCATCGCGAGTGCGCTGTTCCTACGTATTCCTCCCACCTCTTCTTGAATAAACATTACAAGCGAATACGTCAACATGATATGTGTGGTAGATAGCTCCTGCTTAGCGGTAGGTACCTACCTACCTACAATAGAAAAATATAGAAGTAAAATTAATTAGAAATTAATTTAAAGGACAGTTAATAAAATAAGATTTCTCCCACTATATAATTTTACTTCAAGAAATGACATTTCATTTGAATAATCATTTAAAACATAATACTCGTAACTAGGTTATATTAAAATTAAATAAAAATTATACCTTATTTTATAACTGATTAGTTACTTATTTAATTGTTGTAATATTTGTTTCTTATATGAAGTATTTGTACGTAACTACCTACGTGAACGTTTTTGTGTGATTTTCAATTTTCATAAAGTGATTTTTTGTGGTTTTCTTCTGGAAAATTACGAAGGTCAACATACAAAAATGGTCGAAAAAACTACCTACCTGTAGAAAACTCTGTTATTGTTTAAAGGGCAAAGTTTTAGTAAACAATAAATAAAGACGTATTCGAAGTTCGAACGTAGGGACGTAAAGATCTATGGCGGATAAATAAGCGACGCGACGTCTCTAATTATTTGAAGTCGTCCTAGATAGGTAGGTACTCGTTTCTGAGTTCGAACTTTACTGATCTACTCAAATAATAATTACGTTTGCCTATAGAAAGTTGTTAAAACTAGAAATTATTACTCAACTAGCGGACCCGGCAGACGTCGTCCTTTTTTTTTTTTTTTTTTTTTGACGTGGTGGAAACCTTTTATAGGTACCCCCGTTCTGCGGCCGAATGCGACAGAACGAAGGTTATGTGGGACTCCAACCGGGTACCCACTAAAACCACCACGGCATGACCCTCATGCTGTCTGTGCTGGACGCCTGGGGAACCCAAAGTATGCATCCCAGGTGTCCGGCAGCCGCCCCAGCTGGGGCTCCCGCTCGCCTCTGGGCTGTCCCTCCAGAAGCTCGCGCCCTCCCGTAATTTTTTAACGAGGTTTTCTTCCTCCCGCGATGGGCACCGCTGCCCCCCGCCCCGGGGTGTCTCACCCCCAGTTTCATCCGCAGTGCCCTCTGCTAATCAGAGGGACACGCGGAGAAACCTCCCTCCGCCAGGTCATTGGCCATGGCTAACAATATCCCCGAAATTATTAACCATGTTACCGGGGCGCACCGGCCCGAATACTGCTCTTCCCCTCGGACGTATCCAAGAGGACCAGCAGCACCCAGGCACACTTGGAGGTTACCTGGCTAGCACCTGCCCGCTATTAGCGCCACCTACCGGGTTCAATTTTTCTACTTACAAACCTTCCTCTTGAATCACTCTATCTATTAAAAAAAACCGCATCAAAATCTGTTGCGTAGTTGTAAAGATTTAAGCATACATAGGGATATAGGGACAGAGAAAGCGACTTTGTTTTATAATATGTAGTGATTGGACTTTTCAGACGTCTAACAAATGATAAACTTTCATGAAGACAATTTGGAAAAATAAAATATTATGTGTATACACATAATATTTTAGCTAGCTAGTTTCAATAGCTAGGATATATCCTAGCTATTGATGTCGTTCATAATTTAGTCGAACAAACACAATTTACAAACGTTATTTATTTAGGTTTCGCTTTAGTATGTCAGTGGCATAGCGTGGGAGTGTTACGTTGTGAATGTCATAACAGCGCCTCTGGCATCAGATACAAGACGAGAACAGCGCTCTCGTCCAACACAAAAAGATCTAGCATTTCTTTTTAAACGAACTACAATTCAATAAAAACTCTTGAGGCGATATGAAAATAGAGCTTCGTGGACCTTTGGAGGCAATAGAATACCTGGTATCCTGGTATGATATATTTTGAGCAGTGCGTGTTGCATGTGATAGGTACATAGGTACTACGGCTCTGAAACATGGTCGCTAACTATAACGGACCTCATAAGAAAAGTCAGTCACTCAGTGGGCGTTGGAAAGAGCTATGCTCGGAATTTATCTACGTGATCAAATCAGAAATGGCTGCGAAGCTGAAGTGGCAATGGGCTGGGCATATAACATAATTCGAAGAACCGATGAGAAGTGACCTCGCACCTGACCAAAGTCCCTGCAAGAGATAGAGAAGAGATAAATGTTCTGTCGATTTATCGATTGGTCTAATAATAATTTATCCATTTTAAGATTTTTGCATATTTCCGCGGCGGTAACATGCTATTTTCTGTGATGATATTGTCCGCGCCTTTAATCAAGATCGGTCGAGTGCCGCGCCGTAAAAATAACTGAAGGACTATGGATATAGTGAATGAAATGAATATTTGATGTTTCCAGAAGTCGTCAGTCCGCAGCTCGTTGAGGCGGGCGCGCGCCGGGGCCGCGCTGTCGCCGCCGCGCGCCGGCATGGAGCGGCTGCGACGCTCGTTCCGCGAGTCCTTCCGGCGGCGCAAGGGCTCGCCGCCCGAGTCCGCGCGCCCGCACCAGTGGCACGCGGACGAGGCGGCCGTGCGCGCCGGCACCTGCACCTTCCCCGTCAAGTACCTCGGCTGCGTCGAGGTCTTCGAGTCCCGGGGGATGCAAGTGTGCGAGGAGGCCCTCAAAGTTCTCCGAGTGAGTTGACAATCCCTGTCTCATCTGTTCCGCGAGTCCTTCCGGCGGCGCAAGGGCTCGCCGCCCGAGTCCGCGCGCCCGCACCAGTGGCACGCGGACGAGGCGGCCGTGCGCGCCGGCACCTGCACCTTCCCCGTCAAGTACCTCGGCTGCGTCGAGGTCTTCGAGTCCCGGGGGATGCAAGTGTGCGAGGAGGCCCTCAAAGTTCTCCGAGTGAGTTGACAATCCCTGTCTCATCTGTTCCGCGAGTCCTTCCGGCGGCGCAAGGGCTCGCCGCCCGAGTCCGCGCGCCCGCACCAGTGGCACGCGGACGAGGCGGCCGTGCGCGCCGGCACCTGCACCTTCCCCGTCAAGTACCTCGGCTGCGTCGAGGTCTTCGAGTCCCGGGGGATGCAAGTGTGCGAGGAGGCCCTCAAAGTTCTCCGAGTGAGTTGACAATCCCTGTCTCATCTGTTCCGCGAGTCCTTCCGGCGGCGCAAGGGCTCGCCGCCCGAGTCCGCGCGCCCGCACCAGTGGCACGCGGACGAGGCGGCCGTGCGCGCCGGCACCTGCACCTTCCCCGTCAAGTACCTCGGCTGCGTCGAGGTCTTCGAGTCCCGGGGGATGCAAGTGTGCGAGGAGGCCCTCAAAGTTCTCCGAGTGAGTTGACAATCCCTGTCTCATCTGTTCCGCGAGTCCTTCCGGCGGCGCAAGGGCTCGCCGCCCGAGTCCGCGCGCCCGCACCAGTGGCACGCGGACGAGGCGGCCGTGCGCGCCGGCACCTGCACCTTCCCCGTCAAGTACCTCGGCTGCGTCGAGGTCTTCGAGTCCCGGGGGATGCAAGTGTGCGAGGAGGCCCTCAAAGTTCTCCGAGTGAGTTGACAATCCCTGTCTCATCTGTTCCGCGAGTCCTTCCGGCGGCGCAAGGGCTCGCCGCCCGAGTCCGCGCGCCCGCACCAGTGGCACGCGGACGAGGCGGCCGTGCGCGCCGGCACCTGCACCTTCCCCGTCAAGTACCTCGGCTGCGTCGAGGTCTTCGAGTCCCGGGGGATGCAAGTGTGCGAGGAGGCCCTCAAAGTTCTCCGAGTGAGTTGACAATCCCTGTCTCATCTGTTCCGCGAGTCCTTCCGGCGGCGCAAGGGCTCGCCGCCCGAGTCCGCGCGCCCGCACCAGTGGCACGCGGACGAGGCGGCCGTGCGCGCCGGCACCTGCACCTTCCCCGTCAAGTACCTCGGCTGCGTCGAGGTCTTCGAGTCCCGGGGGATGCAAGTGTGCGAGGAGGCCCTCAAAGTTCTCCGAGTGAGTTGACAATCCCTGTCTCATCTGTTCCGCGAGTCCTTCCGGCGGCGCAAGGGCTCGCCGCCCGAGTCCGCGCGCCCGCACCAGTGGCACGCGGACGAGGCGGCCGTGCGCGCCGGCACCTGCACCTTCCCCGTCAAGTACCTCGGCTGCGTCGAGGTCTTCGAGTCCCGGGGGATGCAAGTGTGCGAGGAGGCCCTCAAAGTTCTCCGAGTGAGTTGACAATCCCTGTCTCATCTGTTCCGCGAGTCCTTCCGGCGGCGCAAGGGCTCGCCGCCCGAGTCCGCGCGCCCGCACCAGTGGCACGCGGACGAGGCGGCCGTGCGCGCCGGCACCTGCACCTTCCCCGTCAAGTACCTCGGCTGCGTCGAGGTCTTCGAGTCCCGGGGGATGCAAGTGTGCGAGGAGGCCCTCAAAGTTCTCCGAGTGAGTTGACAATCCCTGTCTCATCTGTTCCGCGAGTCCTTCCGGCGGCGCAAGGGCTCGCCGCCCGAGTCCGCGCGCCCGCACCAGTGGCACGCGGACGAGGCGGCCGTGCGCGCCGGCACCTGCACCTTCCCCGTCAAGTACCTCGGCTGCGTCGAGGTCTTCGAGTCCCGGGGGATGCAAGTGTGCGAGGAGGCCCTCAAAGTTCTCCGAGTGAGTTGACAATCCCTGTCTCATCTGTTCCGCGAGTCCTTCCGGCGGCGCAAGGGCTCGCCGCCCGAGTCCGCGCGCCCGCACCAGTGGCACGCGGACGAGGCGGCCGTGCGCGCCGGCACCTGCACCTTCCCCGTCAAGTACCTCGGCTGCGTCGAGGTCTTCGAGTCCCGGGGGATGCAAGTGTGCGAGGAGGCCCTCAAAGTTCTCCGAGTGAGTTGACAATCCCTGTCTCATCTGTTCCGCGAGTCCTTCCGGCGGCGCAAGGGCTCGCCGCCCGAGTCCGCGCGCCCGCACCAGTGGCACGCGGACGAGGCGGCCGTGCGCGCCGGCACCTGCACCTTCCCCGTCAAGTACCTCGGCTGCGTCGAGGTCTTCGAGTCCCGGGGGATGCAAGTGTGCGAGGAGGCCCTCAAAGTTCTCCGAGTGAGTTGACAATCCCTGTCTCATCTGTTCCGCGAGTCCTTCCGGCGGCGCAAGGGCTCGCCGCCCGAGTCCGCGCGCCCGCACCAGTGGCACGCGGACGAGGCGGCCGTGCGCGCCGGCACCTGCACCTTCCCCGTCAAGTACCTCGGCTGCGTCGAGGTCTTCGAGTCCCGGGGGATGCAAGTGTGCGAGGAGGCCCTCAAAGTTCTCCGAGTGAGTTGACAATCCCTGTCTCATCTGTTCCGCGAGTCCTTCCGGCGGCGCAAGGGCTCGCCGCCCGAGTCCGCGCGCCCGCACCAGTGGCACGCGGACGAGGCGGCCGTGCGCGCCGGCACCTGCACCTTCCCCGTCAAGTACCTCGGCTGCGTCGAGGTCTTCGAGTCCCGGGGGATGCAAGTGTGCGAGGAGGCCCTCAAAGTTCTCCGAGTGAGTTGACAATCCCTGTCTCATCTGTTCCGCGAGTCCTTCCGGCGGCGCAAGGGCTCGCCGCCCGAGTCCGCGCGCCCGCACCAGTGGCACGCGGACGAGGCGGCCGTGCGCGCCGGCACCTGCACCTTCCCCGTCAAGTACCTCGGCTGCGTCGAGGTCTTCGAGTCCCGGGGGATGCAAGTGTGCGAGGAGGCCCTCAAAGTTCTCCGAGTGAGTTGACAATCCCTGTCTCATCTGTTCCGCGAGTCCTTCCGGCGGCGCAAGGGCTCGCCGCCCGAGTCCGCGCGCCCGCACCAGTGGCACGCGGACGAGGCGGCCGTGCGCGCCGGCACCTGCACCTTCCCCGTCAAGTACCTCGGCTGCGTCGAGGTCTTCGAGTCCCGGGGGATGCAAGTGTGCGAGGAGGCCCTCAAAGTTCTCCGAGTGAGTTGACAATCCCTGTCTCATCTGTTCCGCGAGTCCTTCCGGCGGCGCAAGGGCTCGCCGCCCGAGTCCGCGCGCCCGCACCAGTGGCACGCGGACGAGGCGGCCGTGCGCGCCGGCACCTGCACCTTCCCCGTCAAGTACCTCGGCTGCGTCGAGGTCTTCGAGTCCCGGGGGATGCAAGTGTGCGAGGAGGCCCTCAAAGTTCTCCGAGTGAGTTGACAATCCCTGTCTCATCTGTTCCGCGAGTCCTTCCGGCGGCGCAAGGGCTCGCCGCCCGAGTCCGCGCGCCCGCACCAGTGGCACGCGGACGAGGCGGCCGTGCGCGCCGGCACCTGCACCTTCCCCGTCAAGTACCTCGGCTGCGTCGAGGTCTTCGAGTCCCGGGGGATGCAAGTGTGCGAGGAGGCCCTCAAAGTTCTCCGAGTGAGTTGACAATCCCTGTCTCATCTGTTCCGCGAGTCCTTCCGGCGGCGCAAGGGCTCGCCGCCCGAGTCCGCGCGCCCGCACCAGTGGCACGCGGACGAGGCGGCCGTGCGCGCCGGCACCTGCACCTTCCCCGTCAAGTACCTCGGCTGCGTCGAGGTCTTCGAGTCCCGGGGGATGCAAGTGTGCGAGGAGGCCCTCAAAGTTCTCCGAGTGAGTTGACAATCCCTGTCTCATCTGTTCCGCGAGTCCTTCCGGCGGCGCAAGGGCTCGCCGCCCGAGTCCGCGCGCCCGCACCAGTGGCACGCGGACGAGGCGGCCGTGCGCGCCGGCACCTGCACCTTCCCCGTCAAGTACCTCGGCTGCGTCGAGGTCTTCGAGTCCCGGGGGATGCAAGTGTGCGAGGAGGCCCTCAAAGTTCTCCGAGTGAGTTGACAATCCCTGTCTCATCTAATTGTAGCATACCTACGCCACGTTCGTCAGTAGAACGAGGACATGATGGACAATGGTACTAAAGTAGCACACCATCTCTAAATTAAATTGACAGATCTAAAAATATTGCTACCCTTTTCATAGTGTTCCTTGCACAAAAGGATGCAGGCTTACATTTAAAACAGTCAGTGTTCATTGCGGCTTCTGAAAGTCCAATAAATTGTAATGGTTTAATTTGAGCTCAAAAATTTAATTTGAGCTTTAAACGCGTGTTTATTTTTAACCGACAGATTTCTAAAACAAAAACTGGCAGACGTCATATTTAGTCATCACTTTACCTTGTTTCAATATAATGTTTAAACTCAATATTTTCTTTTAAAAGATATCAATTACGTGCCCTATGTACCGATTAGCGTTCAGCTATGGTCAGCATTCGACACTCATACGCAAATTGTCACTTATTGTTCTTTTACATATCGTCTGATTCATCACAATAGTATTAAATAGGTAGTGCTTTAGGTAGTGTGACGGTGCGATGTGACTATCATCATTGTAAATGGAGCTTTTAATAACATCAGTTACTACAACCGATATGGCAACATAGCTTATGTACCTTGATCTTCCTATTGTATCCACTGTCCTCTCGAGACTACGTATATTATTTATATTACAAACGTACATAGGAGACGCATTGTCCCGATCTCGGCCTAAATACATACAAGTGCAGACAGTCAAATCCCCATGCACATGGTTATTAAGATGTATCTACCTACTGACTTGATTGTTTATTTTCAATTGTAACTAAACATTGCATACATTATAGGTACATAGAAGACGCATTGTCCCGTGCTCGTTCTAAATCCATACAAGTGCAGACAGTCAAATCCCTATGCACGCATGACGTACCTACTACTTACTGCTGGGTTATTCTGTAACTTAGTTAGCAACTGAAAATAGTTGCCAACGAATTAGTTTGATATACATTGCTGCTTTACTGTGGGAAATATAAAGTGGTTTCATAATTTTACACAGTAAAGCAGCAATGTATATCGAACTAATTCGTTGGCAACCATTTTCAGTTGCTAACTAAGTTACAGAATTACCCAGCAGGGGGTTATTCTGTAACTTAGTTAGCAACTGAAAATAGTTGCCAACGAATTAGTTTGATATACATTGCTGCTTTACTGTGGGAAATGTAATGTGTTTTCATAATTTTACACAGTAAAGCAGCAATGTATATCGAACTAATTCGTTGGCAACCATTTTCAGTTGCTAACTAAGTTACAGAATAACCCCCCTGATTTGATAATTTTTTTCCGATTGTAATTAAACATTGCACATAATGTAAAAGGAAAAGGAAGTTCAAATGAGTTACAGGTGATAAGAATCGGAGCGTTCAGCTCTCAAAAGCGTGAACAAAAAAATCTCCCTCCGGTCCATCTGCATACGAAAGGTGCTCTCGTGAACGAGCCCGCGAAGCGTTCATTATTTTCCCTTAGTGGCCTTTATTTGTAACATTATGTTACTTTCTAAAGTGTGCTTCCATTTACATTATCTGCTCTGTGATTTACACTATCCTCGCACTAGACTGTGTTTCAATCGATTTACATAGGAGTTTAATTTACAGCTTGATAAAGGGCGGATTGTTCGTGTAATGTCATCGTGTCGTGTAATGTGTGCACTTCATGCCTTACAATGAGCTTTATATAAGTAGTTATAGATTATTATAGACGCTTTAAATATTTACATAATTCTCGGATATAAATGAGGTAATAGGCTATTTTTAGCTGGTTAAAAAGTATAGGTATCACAATATTATAATTTAATTTTGACGAATGAATAATCACCTGGCCAATGGCAATTGCCACATCCTTTCCGCGTTAGGGCGCTTCCACCTTAGACTGTTTGCATTTTTGACTGACTTGTATATACCAGCAAGTTGGACCAAAGCAACCGGCGGTAAAATTCACGCAAATCACAGCATATTAGGATAGATATTAGGCTCTAATTAGCATTATAGTTAGAGCATAATCGATCTATAACCCCCGGTGCCCCCGGCACGTAAAGGTGCGTCCAGACTTGAACATTTCACCGAACCGAACAGCGAACATTTCGGCGAACTTGTTACGCTCAATGTGGACGGCGCGCTTGGAGCGCTTGAGATGGGTTACTGCGTTCGGCGAAACTTTCGCCGAACTGTTACGCAGTAACCCATCTCAAGCGCTCCAAGCGCGCCGTCCACATTGAGCGTAACAAGTTCGCCGAAATGTTCGCTGTTCGGTTCGGTGAAATGTTCAAGTCTGGACGCACCTTAAGCCGAGCGGAGACCTTCAAGTGCGCGCAGCGTCGTACGAGTGAGCGGGACACAATACGATTGGAGAGCCATTCAGCGCTTACGAGGGATCCGCGAGAGCTAATCAGTGCTTACGAACGATCTCCACGCCCTCCCCGCGACCCCCTCACACCCCGAGACACCTCATTTTCGACTTCTGCGCGTTTAAGGTCACCGCTCGACTTACGTGCCGGGGGTTATACCAGTGCATTGCATTGCGGCCTAGTTCGGCTCGCCTCTAGTGTGCGATGATTCACATAATAATAAAAATGTTGTGCATTGCATTGCGTTGCGGCGTAACCCGCCCCAGTCTACGCGTAGGTACATTTAACGTGCGATCAAATAAAAAGATACTCATCTAAAAAAAATGTGATTTGCAGAATAATTCCCGGCGGCGTCCCGTGCGCGCGGTGCTGCACGTCAGCGGCGACGGCCTGCGCGTCGTGGAGGAGGAAACCAAAGGGCTCATCGTGGACCAGACCATCGAGAAGGTGTCCTTCTGCGCACCGGACAGAAACCACGAACGAGGGTTCAGGTGAGTCACATCTACACATTCTTATAACTGTGACAGGTCGTTTTCGTATGACTCATACGAATTGAATGCACCGTGCACGCCAAGAGAGGATTATCTTTAAAGTCCATTTGTATTTTGAAACCCAAACCGTCCCGCGTCCCGAGATGGTATTTAACAAACATTTAAATGCGGAGGCAGTAATTATTTTAAGCTCATAATAGTTACTAAACGAAACATATTGATAGTTCAAAAAGCGGCGCTACTCTATCTGTGAAATTGTGAATATATTTTAAAAATAAAAGGACCGCACTATTTTTAGATAACTGCGAAGTTTCGTAGTTTGAATGGTTTATGGTATATTGGTATAAAATTATAAATATCTATATGTGTATCTATTTATAAGATCTCGCCCAAAAGCGAGGATATAAATAAAGTTTTAATACTTTCTCAAGCGTTGTTACAGCCGAAAACTTTCTTACGAAGATTGGTCGCTTATTTTGAAAAAGTTCTATAAAATAACTCGTAAACTTTCACAAGAGAACCAATGATCCATTACTCTAAACTTCTCTCACGCATTTAATTGTAAATCCTTAAATATATTTTACATTTTTCCTGTAAAATTTTATTTCTGCTATCTGTAAGTATAAGGTAAACTAACTTTTAAATTTTAGTTGATGTCATCATAATATACTTAATACTTATAGTAGGTAGTTAGCCGACAAAGACCGGATACAGGTTTTGGTGACGTAAGTTACTTAATGTTCGTATTTAATGTTTTGTGAGGTGGACGTTTGTTTTCAAAGCAAAAGTAGGTAATCATAATATGACCTATAAGTAGAAGAATAAAGTGTCATTAGTAAAAAGTTATTTATGAAAATATAGTTATATTTTTATCTTTGATAACAACTTTCAAACCGAACAATATGGTCAGTTAAAGTATAATATAAATAAAGAAACATAGGTAGGTACCTACTTATTCCGCAAGTGGGTTAAATATGTCTTTTCATACCACGATCTATTTCGGATGAATCCTAAGAAATGCTTCGTATGAGGCTTCAAGGAAAATTATTGCCAAGTTGTCAACAGCATATTGTTTCGTTCAAACAAATTGGCTAGAGACAAATATAACTGAATTCCGCGCAGTGGAATTGCTGTCGGAACACCGTCGATTTGCACAAGATTTGCCCCTGGCCTTAATTAACCCCGACATATTGCAACTCGTTCGAAAAACCAGATTTTACACATCGTGCGTGTCGTTAGTATTAGCTAGATACATCGTTGGCACAGGCCACAGCGTAAATACATACAGTGCAACAGCGCCTTTGAATGATGGTTGCGGAACAGACGGGATTATTGTCCTCGTAGCACCTAGGGCTGTCACCGAATGGTCCTGCATGCTTCCGCATAGATTTGCATGACTCCGCATGCCTCCATTTGGCTTCGCATGACTTCTCATGCCTCCATTTGGCTTCGTATGGCTCCGTATGTCTACGCATGCCTTCATAATTGAATGACTCCGCATCGCTCCGCCGTCGGCTTTAAAATTTTTAAATTATTTTAATAAATATTAGGTCGGACATCTTTGATTGGAAAATAGAATAATATGTCATTTCATAATCCGCACCCCAAGAAACCTCGAAAACGAAATCATTTCCTACCTGATAAAAATAATAAACTCCTGAACAAGTATAAATTAAAAATTTTAAAAACCCCTGACATTCGCCATTTTGTGTCGTTGGCCATCTTGGATTTGCAATAGTGTTATTCTACTAGTCAAGCCCTTTCATTTGATACCCATATTAAGGGAGTTGTGAAAAAATATGTAATCCGCCACTTTGTAGCGGCGGCCATTTTGGATTGATTTTCATCAAACATAGCTAACAACACTCTCGACTAATTCACCTTTCAAACAAAAAAACCGCATTCAAATCGGTTCACCCGTTTGAGCGCTACAGGGGAACAGACAGACACACACACACACACACACACACACAGACACGTCAAACTTATAACACCCCGTCGTTTTTGCGTTGGGGGTTAAAAACAGTGACAATTTCGGACAATTCCCTCCCACGCCTCGTCCCTGCCACCCCGCTCTGTCTAGACGCCTCGGTTGGATAACTGGTTGTATCTCTTTAGGCTGTGGTATTAAAGTAATTAATTCTAAGTTAATAATAATACGGCACGATATCGACGTTGGCCTTGTGAATTAATAAATAATAATTATTTATCTGTATAATTATGGTAAATCTGATTTTGTTTTCTTGACAATCTTAGCAATGTTACTATTAATCGTTCTTCGAAGTAGCTACTGGTATGGATTGTTCAGTATTCATACCGTTACTTGATATACCAAAATACTTTATACCAAACTAGTTAAATAATATGCACCATCTGTCCGTTTTTTAACAAGTTAGTCAGTCCTTGACTGCCATTTCACCTGCCGGTGAGTGACACTGACCACGCAGCCTACTATGAAAATGGGCTTTGAAAGAGCTATGGCAGTTTAATTAATCTCATACTCCTGAACGGTTGCTACGCTGCACCGCACAGGAATACTTACAAGTATAAATTAATAATTTAAAAACCCCCGACATTCGCCACTTTTGGCGGCGGCCATCTTGGATTTGCAATAGTGCTATTCTACTAGTCAAGCCTTTTCATTTGATACCCATATTAAGGGAGTTGTAAAAAAATATGTAATCCGTCAGTGCGGCGGCCATGTAGCGGCGGTCATCTTGGACCGGTTTTCATCAAACATAGCTAACAACACTCTCGACTAATTCACCTTTCAAACAAAAAAAAACCGCATTCAAATCGGTCCACGCGTTTGAGCGCCACAGGGGAACAGACAGACACACACACGCACACACACACACACACACACACACACACAGACACGTCAAACTTAACACCCCGTCGTTTTTGCGTCGGGGGTTAAAAACACTTGGCGGCACGGCAAAACCGGTATGATGGTAACTAGCCGCGACCGCCAGACTACACCAGAGATAATTTAGACATTCTATAATTCTCGCTCGCCACTACGGTATCATGATCAACCCTTACCGGGCGCTACAAGGTGCGGGTTTCCTCTCAGAGTAAGAAGGGTTTAAGCCGTAGTCCACCGCGGTGCACCGGTGGCCGTGTGCGGATCGATAGACTTCACACGCTTTTGAGAACATAATGGAGACATCTCAGACATGCAGGTTTCCTCACGATGTTCTCCTTCTGCGTCTAGTTGTTAGCATATTCGACTGCAGATCATTCACGAGGTGCCGACTTCGATTTCCAGGTCCGGCAAATAATTGTTAGGTATTGGATTTTCTGTCAATAAATTTTCTCAGTGCTAGCCCGGAGTTGGTAGTTGGCAGTTTTTTACCCCCGTCTCTCGGGGAGCACGTTAAGCAGTCGGTCCCGGTTATTATCACTGTCATGTGACAATAGTCGTTAAAGTCCGCCAACCCGCATTGGAGTAGCGTGGCGGGTCTAAGTTCTAAATCCCTCTCTCCAATGAGAGAGGAGGCCTGTGCCCAGCAGTGAGACGTTAAAAGACTAGTGGTGTTGTTGGTTTTCCTTCACCGTTAAAGCGAGTGATATTTAAATGCTTTGGTATGGAGGTCGTGTTTTTTAGGGTTCCGTACCCGAAGGGTAAAAAACGGAGCCCTATTAATGTCACTCGGCTGTCTGTCTGTCTGTCTGTCTGTCCGTCTGTCCGCCGGTCACAGGTCTCTAGCTCGCAGACGAAATGAGTTACAAACCTGAAATTTGGTATTTAGTGTAAAACGTTAACCCAAAATCAAATATTGAATTAGAAATTGAATTAAATTATTTTTCAGGGGGGCTCCCATACATGAAAAAGGAGCCGGAAAAAAAAATTTTTTCTTTACCCTAGCTTGTGGGGTATCATTGTTTAAAGCTCATTAAGTAGAGTACAATAGTACATTATGCTATAAGTGTGTAATGTTGGTGATTACCGCTGAGGCGCTATTGAGACCCGAGCCGTTAGGTGAGGGTCTTAAGATAGCCGAGGACGGTAATCATCAATACACACGTGTAGCATACGACGTTTTTCAACACACTTGTGAAGAAAATAATACTAAAATAGATATATTTCCTTGGTGATTTGAGGTAGTAAACTTGCCATAACTTTAAGAGCTTCACATCTTATATCGGGCGGTGTACAACAGAAATCATTTTCTTCATAATTAGTACTTGTAGACATTTTAATTTATTAATAAATAACTGTAAGTTCAATTCAACAGTGAAAACGAGTTCTGAAAATTTTCTCACAATGGCGGGAAAAATTAATCAGTTTTCCTATGCGCGCGCATCTGTACGATCGGCCATAGACTATATTAGAATGAGGTTTGTTTTCTATGGCATTTCGCAATGGCGGGAAAAATTAATCAGTTTCCCTATGCGCGCGCATCTTATAATGGCAATCGACCATAGACTATATTAGAATGAGGTTTGTTTTCTATGGCATTTCGCAATGGCGGGAAAAATTAATCAGTTTCCCTATGCGCGCGCATCTTAAAATGGCAATCGGCCATAGACTATAGAATGAATGAGGTTTGTTTTATTTGGCTTTTTGCGGATAGGTTTTAGCCACGTACAATATGGGGAATTTCAAATTTTCTTTATTACAGAAAAAACGAAAGTTATATTTGAGTTAAAGTTTTATTTATTAAACACGTACAAGTTGAAATTATCTATTTAAATACGAAGTTACATGAAATGAGCAAGCAAAAGGTACATCAATTTATTTGTACTATTGAATACGATCTTTTTTGTATCGAAACTTTTTTAAGAACAAAGGAACAACTCAACCAATAAATTAAAAATAAAACTCTATAATTCACATGTGAATAATAGTAAAACAAAAGTCACAGTTTGAATAATAGGAGTAATTATCTGCCTAATTGTGGTGAACGTAGAGCCACTTTATGAGCAAGTGTGTTGAAAATATATATTTTTTTAATTTTTATCTCAAAAAATAAGGGAATGGGAGGCCATCAAAGTTGTCAGTTTTAGACCATTTTTGTGACGGGGGCTATCTCAAAAACTAAACTAGTTGGAAATATGATATTTCAGTATATTATGTACTATATGCTCTATTTAAACAACAAATACTGAAAACAACGATTTATTAAATAGTTTATAAGCTGTGACCAAAATAAACGAACATTTTTTTGGGTTTTTCTTTCACGGTTTGTTGCGATGTCTAGCTCGGAAATTAAATATTTCTTAGACCCAAAATATTATATTGTTCATAATTATGTACGGAACCCTGAAAGAGCGAGGCCCGACTCGCACTTGGCTGATTTTTTAATAAAGATGATGAACATTCATTACCAGCCCCGGATCTTCAATTTTTTCGAGGGGGGGCAAAAACTGAAAAATGCCGCCCCCACCAATATTTTTGGTATACACCAGTATAAACTACGCATTTTTTTAAATATTTTCTATAGTTACATTTTGAAAGTAGACTAAAATTGTTTTTTTTTTTTTCTAAAAAAGTGAAATTTTAAGATTGCACAATTTTCGACCGCGATGTTGGGGATATTACTCATTTTACGGGTAGAATTATAGGCAAAAATGGTGTACCAAATCCATTTAGCATTATTTTAAGGACAAAACGATGTCTCTAGGTCTTAGTTTAAAGTTTGAGGAGGGAAAAGTATACTTTTTTACATTACATTAATTTCTGGGGCGGGGGGGGGGGGGGAGGGCAAGTGCTCGTCTTAACGTCTATACACGTCAATGTATTTTTGGAAAAAATATAGGCTACACAGAGAAAGAGCAGTTTTAGACCGGTTATGACTTATATTGCTCGGCACTCATAATGTCCTTATAATGCATCATAAATCTTAAATTATATCAATAATATCTAATAATAATAAATATTTTTTTTTTATAAATAAATACCATTATAAATACTTAATAGTAGTTTAAACATACATATATTTCGTGGATGTATATGGTTTTTTCTTTCAAACTTATCTTCAAAACAAACTAAAGTGAAAAATGCAGTTTTCTTATTTTTTGAATTTTCAGGATTTGTAAATAAACTAAGTATGGCCTAAAAATGTTTAAATTAAATTTAATTAAGTATAATTACTACAACATCTTTTCATATACTTAACTTTACCTGTAAAATGAGTATTTTCCCCGATATCGGAGTTTAAAATTGACCAAATCTTAAAATGTCACTTTTTTGGAAATAATTGTCAAGTTTTGAAGGGCTGTATCTCAGTAAATATTGAATTTTCAGAGCTGGTTCTAGTCTTAAATTGTAGCAATTTTAGTTTACTTTAAAAAAGTATTGAAACATTTTTTAAAACGCATAGTTTAGGACTTATATTGAAAAATCCAAAAAAAGTGCAAAAATTTCGAACAGGTCTTTCGAAGCTGCAAAATTAGATCAATACTACTGGTAACTAACATCATATTAAAAAATCTGAACTTGCCGCTTGATTGCGATTTTAATGTAAGATTTGACTGGCGTAGTAGATTCGGCGTGATTCGTGGCCAAGATTATAGACAGACAGACAAAAATTAAAAATCACAGTTTTAGGTTCAGTATCGATTATACAGTGCCATCCAAAAGAATTTTCAAAATATTTTCAATGTAATACAAAATTGGACCTGTAACAGTTTGAAATATGTACGAGGGGTGTTCAGAAAATAACGGGAATCTTTAAATTTCGCGGGTTTGGAGAATCCGATTGTCAATTTTTTTTTAATTATTATGTTGGTATACATGCCCCTGAAGTATGAAAATATTTTCAGTCGTATACATTATTTACTTTGTCTTTGGCAGCCGCTAAGGTTAGACGTGTTTTATGAGCTCGGCGATTTTCGTTTATTAAAAGAAATGGATCAAAAATTATTTGTATCAAATTTTGCATAAAAAATTAAATGTAGTGTAACAAAATGTGTGCAATTTTAATAAAGGCCTATGATGAGTCTGCTATGAATAAATCAAGAATTTACGAGTTTACGTAAAGATGTTGACGATGATGAACACCCTGGACGCCCCAGCACATCAACAACCGATGAAAACCTGATGAAAACGTAGAAAAAGTTAAAGAGATGGTCATGAATTCTTGCCACAAGGTCCAACGGTCAATAAGGAGTACTACCTACAAGCTCAACGCCGTTTGCGTGAAGTAATCCAAAAGAAACACCCGGATTTGAGGAAAGACATTTCATGGCATTTGCACCACGATAATGCACCTGCACACATTTCATTGCTTGTTCGCAAATTTTTGACCAAAACCAATACTGTACGAAGCCCCAGCCTCCATATTCGCCAGACATGGTTCCGTGTGACCTTTTCCTATTTTCAAAAATAAAGAGAACCTTAAAGGATCGTCGTTTTACAGGCATAGAGGACATTAAAAGCGCATCGCTGAAAGGCTATCCCAAAGATCGAGTTTGAGAAGTGTTTCGAGGATTGGAAGCAGCGCTGGCACAAGTGCATAATATCTAATGGGGACTATTTTGAAGGCGACAATATTAATATAGACGAATAAATAAATATTTTTTTCAAAAAATGAAAATTCCCGTTATTTTCTGAACACAGTGGTATGTACCAATACAGTGGCGGATTTCTAATCTGCCACTGTATTGCTGTCGACATCTATGTCGACAGCGCTCTAGGCAGCACCTTATCGGCGCCCCTGATTGACAGAACTAACGGCTAGTTCTGATTTTTTTATATGTTGTTAGGACCAATAAAAGTCGTGTAGATATAGGTAGGCACTAATCCAAGTTTGCAGCTTCGAAAGACCTGTGCTAACTTTGCTTACTTAATTTTGGCGCCCCTTGTAATCTCGCGCCCCTAGGCACGTGCCTAGTTTGCCTTATGGATAATCCGCCATAATTGACCTATAGATTATTTTACTATTATACTGCGCGTTCAATCATATTTTTTTCGCAAACTTTCGATAATGCTGTAGGTACTCAGCATTTTGAATTTGGCGCCCTCTGATTCTGCCGCCCGGGGCACGGGCCCCCCCCTGCCCCCCCCTAGATCCGGGCCTGTTCATTACTAATATTCCCCTTGTGTTAGCAGTGGGTACACTATTGTCGACCACTTGTTACGACAATAGTGTAAGGCCTCTTGTTAACACACGTTTTTTGCACGATACGGCGAAACGTGAAACCTTGTTAACGACACAGCGAGACCACGGTTCCATACAAAACTGCGACCGTAAAACGTAACACTTGGCCTGTTGGCTTGGCCACTTGGTTGTGAGGCCACGTTTTACGTTTTACGGTCCTAGTTGTGTTTCGTCGTACCGTGCACGTCTAACCGTTGCACTATTGAAGATATATGTATGCAGTCGAGTCGAGTTTCGGTGTTTGAATGTTCCCTGTGTGTGTCGCAGCTACATCTGCCGCGACGGCACGACGCGGCGCTGGATGTGCCACGGGTTCCTGGCGTCGCGCGACAGCGGCGAGCGGCTGTCGCACGCGGTGGGCTGCGCGTTCGCCGCGTGCCTGGAGCGCAAGCAGCGCCGCGACAAGGAGTGCGCCGTCTCCATGAGCATCGACGCGGCCAGCCACGCCTTCACCAGGCAGGGCTCCTTCAGGAAATCCAGTGAGTATCGATCTGGTGGGAGTCACCCCCTCGCTGGCGACGGGTTCCTGGCGTCGCGCGACAGCGGCGAGCGGCTGTCGCACGGCTGTCGCACCAGGCAGGGCTCCTTCAGGAAATCCAGTGAGTATCGATCTGGTGGGAGTCACCCCCTCGCTGGCGACGGGTTCCTGGCGTCGCGCGACAGCGGCGAGCGGCTGTCGCACGGCTGTCGCACCAGGCAGGGCTCCTTCAGGAAATCCAGTGAGTATCGATCTGGTGGGAGTCACCACCTCGCTGGCGACGGGTTCCTGGCGTCGCGCGACAGCGGCGAGCGGCTGTCGTACGGCTGTCGAACCAGGCAGGGCTCCTTCAGGAAATCCAGTGAGTATCGATCTGGTGGGAGTCACCCCCTCGCTGGCGACGGGTTCCTGGCGTCGCGCGACAGCGGCGAGCGGCTGTCGCACGGCTGTCGCACCAGGCAGGGCTCCTTCAGGAAATCCAGTGAGTATCGATCTGGTGGGAGTCACCACCTCGCTGGCGACGGGTTCCTGGCGTCGCGCGACAGCGGCGAGCGGCTGTCGCACCAGGCAGGGCTCCTTCAGGAAATCCAGTGAGTATCGATCTGGTGGGAGTCACCCCCTCGCTGGCGACGGGTTCCTGGCGTCGCGCGACAGCGGCGAGCGGCTGTCGCACGGCTGTCGCACCAGGCAGGGCTCCTTCAGGAAATCCAGTGAGTATCGATCTGGTGGGAGTCACCACCTCGCTGGCGACGGGTTCCTGGCGTCGCGCGACAGCGGCGAGCGGCTGTCGTACGGCTGTCGCACCAGGCAGGGCTCCTTCAGGAAATCCAGTGAGTATCGATCTGGTGGGAGTCACCCCCTCGCTGGCGACGGGTTCCTGGCGTCGCGCGACAGCGGCGAGCGGCTGTCGCACGGCTGTCGCACCAGGCAGGGTTATCAACCAATGGACGTCCACTGCTGGACATAGGTCTCTTGAAGGGAATTCCACACGCCACGGTCTTGCGCCGCTTGTATCCAGCGGCTCCCTGCGACTCGTTTGATGTCGTCGGTCCACCTAGTGGGGGTCTACCAACACTGCGCTTCCCGGTGCGAGGTCGCCACTCCAGCACCTTGGGACCCCAACGTCCATCGGTTCTCCGAACTATGTGCCCCGCCCATTGCCACTTCAGTTTCGCAACCCGCTGAGCTATGTCGGTGACTTTGGTTCTTCTACGGATCTCCTCATTTCTGATTTGATCGCGTAGAGAAACTCCGAGCATAGTTCTCTCCATCGCTCTCTGAGTGACTCTGAGCTTTCTTATGAGGCCCATAGTTAACGACCATGTCTCGGATCCGTATGTCATCACTGGCAACACGCACTGTTCGAAGACTTTTGTCTTCAGGCATTGAGGAATTTTAGACGAGAAGATATCGCGAAGCTTCCCGAACGCTGCCCATCCGAGTTGGATTCGGCGGTTGACCTCTTTCTCGAAATTGGACCTACCTAGCTGGACTGTATGTCCCAGGTATATATACTCGTCTACAATTTCGAGCGCCGAGTTCTCAACGATTACTGGGTGAAGCGGAACATGAGTATTTGACATGATTTTCGTCTTACTCATGTTCATTTTTAGGCCCACCTGTTGAGAAACCCTGCTGAGGTCGTTGAGCATTATATTAAGATCTTCCAGGGACTCTGCCATCACGACTATATCATCGGCAAACCGCAGGTGAGTGATGTACTCGCCGTTTATGTTGATGCCAAGTTCGTTCCAATTCAGAAGCTTAAAGACGTCCTCCAATGCTGCGGTAAAGAGCTTCGGGGAGATGACGTCTCCCTGTCGCACTCCTCGCTGCAATTGGATTGGTCTTGTAGTCTGATCCTGTATACGGACTGACATGGTGGCGTTTTCGTACAAACACTTCAGCGCTTGGATATACCGATAGTCGATCCGGCATCTCTGTAGTGATCTCAATACAGCCCAAGTTTCCACCGAATCAAAGGCTTTCTCATAGTCCACAAACGCTAAGCAAAGTGGCCGGTTATACTCTTCGGTCTTCTGTATAACCTGCCGCAGCGTATGGATGTGGTCTATGGTACTGAAGCCTTTTCGGAACCCGGCCTGTTCGGGAGACTGGAAGTCGTCAAACCTAGTAGTCGTAGGTTTGACGACTTCCAGCCTCCCAGGCAGGGCTCCTTCAGGAAATCCAGTGAGTATCGATCTGGTGGGAGTCACCCCCTCGCTGGCGACGGGTTCCTGGCGTCGCGCGACAGCGGCGAGCGGCTGTCGTACGGCTGTCGCACCAGGCAGGGCTCCTTCAGGAAATCCAGTGAGTATCGATCTGGTGGGAGTCACCCCCTCGCTGGCGACGGGTTCCTGGCGTCGCGCGACAGCGGCGAGCGGCTGTCGCACCAGGCAGGGCTCCTTCAGGAAATCCAGTGAGTATCGATCTGGTAGGAGTCACCACCTCGCTGGCGACGGGTTCCTGGCGTCGCGCGACAGTGGCGAGCGGCTGTCGCGCCAGGCAGGGCTCCTTCAGGAAATCCAGTGAGTACCTCGCTGGCGAAGACGTCGCCTCCGTCATCTAGTGTTCTGGTACGACACCACGTAGAAACCGAGAAGCGGATTTATGAAGCTGCAATAGCCTTTCCGGGTTAGCCCGATTCCATTTTAGACTGCATTCTCACTTACCACTGTGTGAGATCGCAGTCAAAGGTTACGGCTGAGGCTAGATCTTGTGCCTCTTGTTACTGCCAGAAACTCGCTTGAGATCCGTCCGTCCATGGTGTACTTACTATGTACATGGCTTACTTTCAGAAGAATAAAAAAAAAGTTTGGGTTAGTAACATAATATTATGCGTTCTCCTAAGGCCTAGGCCGCACTGCGAAATTTATTCGCGCGAATTTTTTCGCAAAATTCTGTGACATATGGGAATGTATGAAGCTGCACGCACATGCGATTTAAAATTCGCGAGAAAAATATATTAAAATGCGGAATATAAACCGCGCGAATAATTTTCGCAGTGCGGCCCCGCTCTAATAGTCCAGTAACTTTAATAATCCGACCTTGCGTCAAATCGTGTAGTTCTGATTTTTTGCATACTAGTTTATGATGTTGGCCACATGAATAATACAAGTTTGTGACCTTGAGCGACGAACGCAACTTTGTCAAAAATCGAAAAAACCGCCAACATTTCGGTTTTTTTTCAGATTTTGGCGATTATAACCCAAAAGCACTAGTCAAGAACTAGTACAACTAGTAGAACACTACCTTTTCAGGGCGTTTTTAAAGTAGAATAAAATTGCTACAATTTAAGACCAGAACCAGCTCTGTAGGTACATTACTTACTGAGCTGCTCGCGACTTCACTCGCGTGAATTATTATTAATCTCATACAAACTTCCATCTCCCATTGTACCAAGTTAGGAGTAGTTTTTCTAATAAACCGAAAATCTAAATACCAATTTTCATAGATATATCTTGATAAATGACATGAAAACGTTACGGGGTCTCATTTAAACTTTCATCCTATACCCACTTGGGGGTATAATTTTCAAAAATCCTGAAATCATATTTTTTATCAAAAGTACCAATTTTCATGGATATAACTTAAAAAATGACAGACTTTCATACACACTTTTATGTCCTATTTAACCTCCTTCGGGGTGGAATTTCCTATAATCCTTTCCTACTGTGCGCCTATATTATAAAAGGAAACTGCTGTGAAAATTTCAATTTCTAGTATCATCGGATAACACATGTGAGACGGGATCGGTAGAAAAGTTGTGTATTGTTTTTATTTATTTATTTATTATTTATTATAGGTATACAGAGTCGTCGCACGTCGGAGGCGGAGGGCAGCCCTGTGGCGCCGCCGCCGGCCGCGCCGCGCGCCGCGCCTGCGCACAACCCGTTCGCGGTGGAGCGCCCGCACGCGGCGCCGCACCTGCTGGAGCGCCAGGGCTCCTTCCGCGGGTTCGCGCACCTCAACAACAAGTACGACACTTGATTTGATTGTGTGGATATGTCTCCAATGTAACTGTCTCGTTGCTCTAGTGGTTAGCATATTTGACTGCAGATCGAGAGGTCGGACAAATAATTGTTAGGTATTGGGTTTTTTCTGTCAAGAAATCTTCAGTGCCAGCCCGCAGTTGGTAGTTGGCGGTGTTTTACCCCCGTGCCTCGGAGAGCACGTTAAGCAGTCGGTCCCGGATATCATCACTATCGTGTGACAATAGTCGTTAAAGCCCGCCAACCCGCAAAAGTGAAGTTGAAAGGTCACGATATAGGTAGGAAGGCCTATACCTCTTTAGTCCGTTTACCTTAACACAGTTATCTCCGTTATTCCAGCTCTCCGTTCAAGCGGCAGATGTCTCTGCGCATCAGCGAGCTGCCGTCGAACCTGGAGCGTCAACGCTTGGGGCTGGGCTCGCCGCCCGCCGCGCTGCCCGCCATGCCCGCGCTGCCCGCCATGCCCGCGCTGCCCGCCCCACCCGCGCTGCCCGCCCCACCCGCGCTGCCCGCCCCACCCGCGCTGCCCGCCCCACCCGCGCTGCCCGCCCCACCCGCCCCACCCGCCGCCAGCCCCAAGCCCGACGTGGCGCCCATCGAGGTCGGTGTTCTATATTAGCTCTCCGTTTAATCATTAATTAACATCCGCCATACTTGTGTTAGCTGTGATAGCCTAGTGGTTAGGACGACCGACTTCTAATCGGAGGTCGTGGGTTCGGTCCCGGGCACGCACCTCTAACTTTTCGGAGTTATGTGCATTTTAAGTATTTAAATATCACTTGCTTTAACGGTGAAGGAAAACATCGTGAGGAAACCTGCATGCCTGAGAGTTCTCCATAACGTTCTCAAAGGTGTGTGAAGTCTGCCAATCCGCTTGGCCAGCGTGGTAGACTATGGTCAAAACCCTTCTCACTCTGAGAGGAGACCCGTGCTCTGTAGTGAGCCCGGTAATGGGTTGATCACGATACTTGTGTTATGGATTTTACAAGCGCTTATGAATCGTTAAGTGAGTCAAGGCTAGTCCAATATTGACTGGAATTTTATTGAAGAAAAGATCACGCCCATTCCCACAAACGACTCTCCGACCTTCTCGAGGCGTAATTGAGGCATCGCAAGCTTATTTCGACTTCTCACTTGACTTCCAGGAAAAGGCAGTGGAAGCGGACCCGGTGGCGGAGATGTGCCAGCAGCTGTCGCTGGGGCTGCGCGCGCTGGCCGAGGAGCCGGTGCCGCTGGCGGGCGGCGCCCTGCCGCACCCCGACGCCTGGCTCGGCAAGGTGGCGCGCGCGCCCGCGCTCGCCGCCGCCGGCCGCGCCGCCTCCTTCGCGGGACACTCGCCCGCCGCCACCAACCCCTTCCTCACGCCCACGCCCACGCCCACGCCCACGCCCCTCTAAATTTTCGCAAGAGGAATCGAAACACAGGCTCGAAAGTGCATATATCGGCTAGAACCCCGAGCCGTGAAGCCGGTTAAAAAAAGGCACGTATATCCGCACTTGTATCACGTGGGTGGTTTGAAAAATCTTATAGAGACGGTCGAGTAATCCTCTTCGCTCTCGAGGCAAGTAGCATTTTCAGTCAGCACAAAAATATGACCACTAACGCGAACAGTGCACTGACCAGGTTGACGCGGCAACCGATACAATAATTTAAGAAAGAAATTTTTAACACCCTAAAAAGTTATATAAATTGACCGAGTACTATCGACGTTGAGCCCTGCGAAATGACTAATTTTATAATATTCAAAAATTGGGGTCTATAGCGAAAAAACATAAAAGAATTCAAACTTAGAGATGTTCCATTTATTCAGGTCACGTTTTTGAAGATGATGCGTGTGCCTGCTTTCTATCGCAAATCAAATCAAATTTATTTATTTGTGAATACATCAGTGGATAAGGTGTTAAATACTTAATAAACAGCTGGTATTCTACCACAGAGTGGTGTACATCTAAAATTAACATTAAATAGTATTACTTACTCTATCGCAGTCGCAGAAAATCTTAAAGTTAATCATACGAGACGAATGAAGCGACGTATTACATTTTTTGGCCACTAATGGCTTGTTGCCGGTAATAGTTTTTCGACTAAGAATTTTTTTTTAGCTTCAGACAATGGTAGCACTTTAACATCACTTATCAGTAGAATCAAGGGCGGTTCAGCGTTTTATTATAACGACGACTTATAAAGAATATAAGAATGTATTCGGCGATTAAATAAAGAGTTAGACACATAGAGATTTATTAGAAGTGTGAAAGCGTGAATTAAATTTTAGAAGGGTTCTATTTCAACGTGCCGCGAACATGAATTTATTAAGAGCTTACCACGCATATTGAAGTTCCTTTACCAGAGGATATGTATCAGTTAAACTGTTGTAGGTGCTTCCCGTCAAAGTATAAATTAGGCCAAAATATTTAGCTTTTGATGAATAACGTGCGATTGCAAACTTAAAAGTATTTAAATCTGACCTGTGTACAAATACTAAAATATGTATTTATTAAAAAAAAAACTAACAAATAAGTCCTGGCAATTCTGAGTCGGTTACGCTCAATTATATTATTCACTAGTTGACGCTCGCGTCATTTTTCGGAATAAAAAATAATCTCGATTTTTTGTATAATCCTCATCTACCCATAAAGCTGTGATAGCCTAGTGGTTAGGACAACCGACTTCTAATCGGAGGTCGTGGGTTCGATCCCGGGCACGCACCTCTAACTTTTCGGAGTTATGTGCGTTTTAAGTATTTAAATATCACTTGCTTTAACGGTGAAGGAAAACATCGTGAGGAAACCTGCATCCCTGAGAGTTCTCCATAATGTTCTCAAAGGTGTGTGAAGTCTGCCAATCCGCTTGGCCAGCGTGGTAGACTATGGCCAAAACCATTCTCACTCTGAGAGGAGACCCGTGCTCTGTAGTGAGCCGGTAATGGGTTGATCATGATGATGATGATGACCCATAAAGATCCTGGCAAAAATGAGAGCATGTTGAAACTATTTTCGGAAAGAGACGGAAGGTCTATCGTAAAACAGTGATTGTTTAAAACAACACCCTTCTTATAAAATTACTTTTTCTTTAAAAAACTGATTGCGAGTTCAAAAGATGTTATTTTAGCTCAGCCTAAATGTACTTATTCCATCGTAGTCGTAAATTGTATGAGTGAGACCGCAGACGTTCAAAGCCGGCTCAAAGTGTTGTTAATTTTGAGTTTCAAAGAGTGAATGCCAAAGTATGCAAATGTTTAATGGGAAAATTGTATTCCACAGTACGCTTTCGTTTAATCTTTCGCTTGTAGGCGTGGTGTTGAAAGTGTTAGCTATTCAATTAGTAGGAGTATTTTAAACATATCTGGGTGTCTATTTATTGGTCTGCCTTGATAGAGAGTTATATTTATGTAAGAGACTTAATTAAATTAGGAACTTACTGGCCAAAACAGAATTGTTCCTATTTCGATGAATTCGGGCAGATGGGAACAACAACTTTCTACAGTTTAAGCCTTCGTGGCACTTTGATTTGTTCAAATAATTTTTACTGCGATACTAATTTTAGAATCAAAAATTATTATTGATTGATTAATTTTATGTGAAGCTTTTGTCTGCACTTAAATAATTAAAGGTTTAAGGAGTTTTCTTACTCGTATGTTGAATAGGCAACCTAGATTGGACAACATGGTAAAAGATTTTAGATGCAAATTTTTTTATGATGCAAATCTGTCCTAACATGTTCCTAGGAGCAAGTATTTCCCAAGCACCTACATATGGTATATGCATTATATATGTAGGTATAAATCTATAAATATTTTTATGCAACGATAGTTGTATGAAAATTTTAAACATTTACACTTACCTACTAAAAAAATATAAACAATTCTAACGCATGCATAAATGATGACTAAAGATGTTTTTTTTTTGTATTGGGAATCTGTCAGTATTACGGTTTAATGAATATAGCATGTTTAATTTTTTTGTAAATCAATAATCTTAAAATTAGTAGTATCTAAAAAATCTATAAAATGTCAAGAATAGGAGGATATTTTGTCAATGCTCAAATTTTTCTCAATTGATTTCCTCAATAAATCTAATCTCGAGTGTTATGAAGTCTGAGATCGTATAAAAATCGTCGTGTGTATTGACGCTTGCAGTACAATTTGAGAACACATTCGATAGTTAATATGTTATCCTAGCACGCAATAAAAAGATTGCACTACTAAAATACTTTTTCTGTCTATACACGAACCTAATACCTGGTTTCCTGGTATGAATTAATTTAAATCGCTATTATACAATAATTATATGCTATGTTTAAAATAAAACTCTACGAAAACTATTTAAAAAAAAATGTCCGAAATTACGAGAGAATAATTTTCGATGTTTCTACATTATTATAATAATATAGTACACTACGAAATAAGTTCCATAAGCTGACATGGTTAAAGAGAGAAGTGATGACGACTATTACTTGTATGTATATTGATATAAATGTTGTACTTAATCGATTCGCACTGTGCTTGTACTCTGCACCTCGTGTTGATACGTAAGTTAAGACTTGCCATGCTATTCGTCCATGGACAGTATTAGATAAGGCCGACGCATTGTTTCCTAGCAGCGCGTAACGAACAAACAATGCAGTATTCTATCATAACAAACTACGTAACTGTATACATAATAGGGTTTTTGGATATATTTTATTTCCTATTTTTTTGTATATAATTGTAAATTTGTAGGATACTTAAATCTACACCTTTGTGAATCTGTTTTGTTTATACATATTATGTATAATTTTTTATTAGTGAAACTATTGGAATAGGGAGAGATATGATCGATCAAATTGTAATTTAGTTTAAACTGAATTCAACGCACGTATGTTTTGTGTGATTATTCTTGATCTAATATGTAAGACGTTGAATGTTTTTTTTTTTTTTTGTTATTTTTTGTAGGTATCTAATTATTATTAAAGTAATTTCTAATCATTTTTTATTCAAAGAAGCAAAAAGAGGGTTTCGAGTAAGCGATTTTGCTTCTCGAGTTGTGTTCACTTTCTTAAATTATATAGCAGTTAAAATAGAAATGAGCAATACACCGTTCTGACCTCATTTTACACCGCCGACGAAAATACTTACGTCCGAGACTATTATACTTATAAATGGCATATATATTTTTGAAAAGCCTCTTTTTGTTTAAAATGAAAAAGCACAATGATTACTGCACAATAATTGTTGCATCTTACATTCCATACGCCCATTATTGACTAAGTATTTAACAGCTGTTAACGAAATGATTATCGTATAATATAGAGCTCTCGATTTTATCTAAGTACTTACTTACCTATTTATATACCTATTTAGCTGAAGAGTGCA